>OX424574.1:22823077-23296455 GCA_949152435.1 Gastracanthus pulcherrimus | reverse complement strand
CTTTTCCCGCCTCCTCCTTGATACTCCTCGAATTCCGCGTTACGATGCTTCGCCTGCATTATTTGTCGCGCGTGCAGCTTTCTTCTCCTTTACGATGTTCCTGTATACCGAGAATACGAACGAGACGCGCACGCGCTGTCTTACTTCTCCCTTCTCCCTGCCTTTTTTCGAAGTTTTCTCCGGGAAGTAGTAGCTCGTTGTCGCGAAATTATGCGATGGTTATGTTCCGGAAGCGATCGCGCGTATATCTTTCGGGAGGGGGCAATGCGAGAGAGTTTATTCGGTAGTGTTCGAGCGCTCTTTTGTTCGGTTTTTGAAAGAGTCGCGCGGAAAAGTTGTATTCTTTATTGAAAACGTTGGAGTTGGTGGGCCTGCGTGTAGGTGCGTGTATAAGTGTGTGCGCGTGTGTGCGCGAGTGTGTGTTGTACGCGTGTGTGTGTCGGTGTGCGTGTGTGTGCGTTTCTGTGTGTGGGTGTTTGTAGATGTGGATCAACATTACTCTGAATGTACGTGGTGAAAATTAATGTTCCGTATGTATTTTGAGATGAGAAATTCCAATATGCAATTCAAATGATATGTTGTGACTTGAGAAAATGATATTGTACTTTAAATGGGCCCTAAAATTACATCAGGCCTCGAACGTAATATAATTAATTATAATGGGTTTGTATCACATTATTTGACCTGACCGCTCCACGGGACAGCCTTATATTTTCATTATCGCAAAAAGTGAAATATCATGTACATTTACCATTGTTTTAGCAATGGTTCGTCTGCATGATTAAGAAGGCTTGTAAAAGTTCACATTTAAGAACATTCTCTTAGTAAGGGTTAAGTTTTTCAAATAAAACCCTTGTAAAGGTTCAATTTTACGAATAGAATATTTTAAAAGGTTAAGGTTAAGTTAGGTTAGCACAAAAGATTTAGTTCAAAGTGATTCGGCATAAATAAAAGCCCTCGCTCGAGCTTCATTAGCATTCACTTCTACTCGGTGAATCGAGCAACATGCTCCTCTGTCGCCTGTAATGGCAAGTTTTCACGCAGTCTACTCGTTTCGTAGCTGCTTCCTGGTTCGTAATATTTCGATGTTAAAATCTAGCTCACAGCCAACGTTACATTTAATGCTGTCACGTCCAAAGTGACTAAGAAATTGCTATATATTTAAGTAAATATAATATGAAGGATTATTTCTAATTGTGTGCTTTTTTTAATCAACGTGCAATACGATATTATTGGGGCTGAGCCGTGGATGTATTCTCTTGTTTAAATATTTCTACCCACTTAAATTTGTTTGGAAGGAGTTTATTTGGATTTACAGCTCGCTCGCCATTACAATGAACGAGCTGTAGAAGAAATAAGGTCGAAATAACAAAAAGATATTTTATGGATAAATGTCCTTTACGCTCACCATTGCAACGAACTGTAATCCATCAATAATTTTTTACAGGGGTTGTATTATTGTTATTATAGACGCGGTCTTTATGCTTGACAAAAATAGATGAGAGAATTAAAATTAGATCGATGTTTGCAAAAAATTGACTAATACTTACTAATTAAGAATAAGTTTTCATTGTTTTAGTTTCGGTACATTATTTGTATGAGACATAGATTATTCAACGGTGAAAACTCATCAAAATAAAGTAAAATTAATTAAGTTTTAGTGCAATTCGCAAGATGTTATATATAACCGATTAAATTGCTTGAGTACTAAAATGAAACCATCAATAACATTTTTTTAATTTGTAGGAGTTATAAAGTATATTATACTATAAAAAATGACAACACATTTATTACAGTCCATCGCAAAGATAATCAGGCCTCGAAAAAACTTCGAAAAAGCCGTTCATCTGAATCCACTCACCGAATACCTAAAAAAGTACACGGCTCCTCCCTTTTCACCATTTAGCCAAGAATCAATCAACGCGTTCATCGCGCGGAAAATCTTCACCCTCTTATGCGCGCTTATTCTCCAGACTCCCGGCGGGAAAGCATTCTGCGAAGCAAGAAAATGCATTACGTTTATTACTCGCTCCGCGAGCGAGCAACTGCAGATTGCGGCGGGCTTCTGCTTGTGTCTCCCAGACTCGTTTTATTAGAAAAGCGTCGAGGGCGGAGGAGGGGAATTCGACGATTTACTTTCATAGGAAAATATTAAATTCCTCGGATAAAGGGTTCAAGGACGCGCATCGGGGTGTTGGCAACGCTGGCGCGCGGTTTTTATCTCTCGGAGAGTGGTATGGGGAAAACGCGGAGACGTCCTTGGCGCGCATCTCTTCGTTGTGCAGCCGAGCAAGATGGGATTTTCCGCTGGCTTTGGTGCTGAATGAAATTGTGCGTTAAGAGTGTTTTAGTTGAGGGGATAACATATTTGGCCTTCGTGAATTTTGAGTGTTTTAATAATGATGTTTAATAATGATGATAACAGATTTTATTTATTCACCATTCATTGATACTCATATTCGTGGGCAGACTATAAACAATCGTGCTTTTTTGATCGTTTATGAAGCATTGATGAAACTTTATTTTAAATAATTTTCAAACATTTCTTGAAATCTACAATAATTTTGAATGCTGCTTGATATCATTAAATACAATTAAATATCATTAATTCTGGACAACACTACGAAAAGAAAATCTTATTTTAAGATTGACCGATCTTAAATTTGTTGCATCTTACAATTTCAAATGCTTGAAAAACATAAAAATAATATTAATATTATTTTAATAATAATATTAATTATTTTAATATTAATTATTAATTATTTTTATTTTAATATTAATATTATCTTTATGTTTTTCAAGCATTTGAAATTTTAAGATGCAACAAATTTAAGATCGGTCAATCTTAAAATAAGATTTTCTTTTTGTAGTGAAGTCTTCAATATTTATTAGGATTTTAAATTTAAATAATTCTATCCATTTTAAGTACCTAATCCCTAGATTTCTAACTATATCTTTTTTATTTCTACTAGGATGTTTTAGCAATAAATTTGAAGATTATTTGCAAGCAATAACATAAAATAGTGGATTAACTTATTATAGGCTATACCGCTAATCCACAACTTATAGGTTGGTGCTCTCGTACAGTATCTATAATTCATGACTTAAAATTTAAAATATTAGATATTGGTGAAAATAAATGTTGTTTTTGCAAATTGTTTATAAATATTAGATTATATCTAAGCAAATTATTAAAAACATAGTTTTTTAAATTCTCGAAAGTTGTATGATAATGCCATTTATAACAATGAATTAATGTATGCATATACTATTTAGTACACTAATAAATGAATTGATGGAATGAGTACCTAAATATGAATCAATAAATAATGCATTATTTAGTCAGACACATAATAATGTTCATCTATTTTCTGCACCGATTATTTCACGATTTTTAATTTTCCAAATTGGCATTTTAGTAGTTGATCAATATTTTTGTTTTAATTAGCATTTGCATTATTCAATTACTAACAACTTTAGTCGTATCTAACACTTACAACAACATTTCACCCCAACTACACCTCGTTCATTTCAAATGACTATCAGCCATCAGTATGACGCTCACGCGAGCCCCGCTCTCAGCTTGAAAAAGTCACAATTAAACCCAGCACTTGATCATTATTCACGAGCGGCGACTCACTCCCTCCCCCTCCAGCATTGAAATTTTAAAACGCGTCAAGAAAGAACTTTCAATTTATAAAAAAAAAAAGGAAAAATAAAGCTTGCTCGCGAAACGTCTACAATAAATACTCCCCTTTCACAATCACGAATGCAAATGCGCCTTTCGCGAAAGCTCTCACTCTTTATAAACGAATCTTTATACAACTGAAAGAGACCTGGTACGAAGCAGCCCGTGAAAATGCGCAAAATAACAAGAAAAATCGCTTGTGCCTGCGCTTCTGCGAAATTCCTCTAATGACACTCTCCGCCTATAGAGATAGGCTCTCCCACCCCCTATATTATTTCCGCCATTCGACGGTGATGTCGCAATAGTGCGACGCGCGCCCTCCCGGCATTTGCATTTATAGTAGCGGCACTTGTAGCCTCTCTCCGCTCTCTGTGTGTGCGCTTATATAATGCATTATATATGCTGGTAAGGGGGGGGGGGGAGGCCCCCGTGGGTCCGTAACAAGATGCGTCGTGGGATATACAAGTACGTGAGCCCTCTCTCGCCTCCCTCGCGCGTAATGATACCTCGGCTCCTTTGCTCTGCTGTTTCCGCTCTCTCTCTCTCTCTCTCTCTCTCTTTCTCTGTATTACGTGTCCCGCTTTGAGACGCGCGCGGAATAACGACGATGATTGCCGTGCCGCGGCCGTGGCGATGATGATGATGAATTCTTTTCGGAGGTGATAGCGAAGGAGAGTCTTTTGAGGACGACGGTGGCGAGTGCGGAAATTGAAATTGTTAGCGGGACGGATGGAGGACGTGGGAACGGGGGGGAAAATGATGGTCAGTTGTCGCTTGCAGGAAGGGAGAGCGTGGTCAGCTGTTTTTCTGTCGCATGCGTGGCGATAAGTTTTTGTACTGGAGGTGTTTGAGTGGTGGAGTTAAGGAGGTGATCTTTAGTATCTACACGTTCAAACTGGTGATGCCTTCGCGGTGCGGTGAGAGAAAATTTGCTTCTTTGCAAGGTATCTTTATTAAGTACATCATGAGTGTCTAAACGATCTCCAAAAGTATATTTGGAGTGAAGTGACTAGAGGAAAATTGACTGCATGTATGATTCACTCCTAGGATTCTATTACCAGATTTAAGCATGCAATTTTTTGCTAACGATTTGTTAGATTTTACGCTACTAATAGAAATAGAAGTAAGTCTTAAAATAAAAACCATGTTTTGTATTCGACTATTATCTAATAATTTAAATCTGTTATATAAATTGACTATTTTGCTTCCTCAAAGAGGAAGCTTTGTGATAGTAAAAAGAAACTTTTGCTAAAAACATGTTAGAAACATGTTTTGAGATATATGGAATCAAAATATATTATTTTAAGAAAATGTCCGTATGGTTGTGGGACTGTGTGTGCATGTGTGTGTGTATGTGTGTATGTGTGTATGAGTGTGTGTGTGTGTGTGTCTATGTATGTGTGTGTGTGTCTGTAAATGTGTTTAAATTACAAAATTTAAATCTGCACTATATCTCGATATATTTAAAAGCAATAGACTTGTCATTTTAATTTTTCATCACAGTATTAAATAGAATAAATAATTTCATATTGGAACAATTTATAAAGTTTGAAGAAGCTAAGTGCCAATGAATTAGCAGCGGTTTTTTTATTTATGATTAATAAAATGAAACTTCTTAAATGTCCAATATTAGCTTTTCTCCTCAAGCTGTTGGAAATATAGTGAATCCAATAAGGGTTCCATGTGGTATTTACATAATCATGAATACAAACTGGAAAGTTTAAAGCATGGAGGATCAACATATGAATCGGTAAAGAGACAAGGAATTTAAACATTTTTATAAGTTATACTTATATACATCAATTTAATCTTTACACTTTATCCCTAGAATAATTTATTTATCTCAAGTAAAATAAGTACTACATCGCACTTGTATTATTAACATTGTATGCATGTACACACTTTAACTGACTACTTATACATTTTTCATTCGCATCGTCGCGCGATATATTCTGAATTCAATGCATAAATATCTAAAGCACGAAAACGTATGAGGTGAAACTACAAGTCGCCGATTTAACTATTCAAGGGAGAAAACATCTTCTGCCCCATCTAAATCTATGACCCAAAGACTGCATGTGACCTCTTTTTGTAGGTGTCAAAGAGACGTGCGCAGCATAGCCATAGCTTTCACACGGTTGTATATTCTATGCCGTACTCGCGTTTTATTTACATACTTTAATATGCTTCAAATTCCGTATCTCAAAGGTCAGACCAAAGAGTATCTTATTTTTTAATGAAAGTGCTAGTAGATACAAAATAACAGAGAACATTAATTTGACCACTTGCAACGAAAAGGACACTAAATGTTTTACAAAAATGGCTCGTAAAGAAAATTAATTTTATATTACCCCCTTCTCTCTTCTTAAGTTTGATATTCAATGTGATCCAATATTATGCAATAACTTTTGATTAGGTTCAGCGCGACATGATATATATATATATATATATATATATATATATATATATATATATATATATATATAGCTTTTAACTATCCTACAAGAACGGAAGTATTGTCAAATTTTTTAACTGATAACTTTCTTGTCTTATTTGACCCCAAGAACAAATAAATAATAAACGACGTTATAGTCTATTATTTGTACCATTAATAGACACAGGAGATGAACAAATTTTACTACAAAACAATTTGAATTTGTTAAATATCCTTGATATTTCAAAAACATTTATGCATTATCAATTACATTCAGTTTTTTATTTTTCTAAAATCTATTTTTTTTTAATTTAAAAACTGCATGTTCTACTTTTAGTTCCGAACGAGCCTAAATTAAGGTGATGTTAAACCCCTTTTTACTGGTAAATACGGGGATCCACTCTTTTAATTCATTTTTATACTTTAATATCTCTCTGGTAAGTTGTTAATTTTTATTGGAGTAACAACTTTCCATAGAGATATTTACTCAAAATTGACAGGTGGCTATAGCATCACCTTAATACTCATACTTTGTCAAAATAGGTCTAATTCAAATGCAAAATAAATCTAAACTTTTTAATTTTCTATTGCTAATAAATATTCGCGCCAAGTATAAACAATCAACAAATTGCGCACTTCTTCACTCTAAACTTAATAAAAACCCATTAAAAATCCACGTTCACGAAGTATAAGCACCTCCACGTATAAATATCCAAACGTATCCATCTCGGAAAATGCAAATCCCCCAATAAAGCCGCGACTCACAAATTTCTCACCTATCGCGTGCATGCATACCTACCGCACGTACGCGCGCGCTATGCTGCACCACGGAATATATAGATCCCGCGCGAACCGCGAATCTCAATAGACGCTGGTGCATGCAGCTCGGTGCCCCGTGCGAGCTTCTCGTTTCGCGGCGCATACCGATGAGAGGGTCCACCGCCGCCGCCGCCGCCTTCGAAATCCCCGGGCAATTAGTCTTAGCTTGCACTGCCGGCGGGGGCTCTCGAAGGGATATTGGCGACGCGCGATTGCGTCTTCGATATGCATATTAGGAGGCTTATCGGCGAGCTCTCCGTGCTCCGTGTTTGCGGGTTGTTTGTGGATGTGTGTGTGTTGGTTGGTTTATATGGGTGATTCCGTTGGAATTGGTTCAATTTGTGTGTTGGGAGTTTTGTGCGTGTTTAATGTGAGGGGATTCGAGGGATTACTTGTGAATGGTCAGTATTATGACGTTATTTGACATATCTGTTTCTTAATAGTACTCGAAATACTCGTTCTGTGACAAGCATGTTATTTTGTACAATGATGCTTAAATCGTTCGATTTCTAGTTACTTTTTGTCATGATATGAGATATAACCATCATTCATTTTTTGTTTTACACAAAGTAACTATTTACATATCTATCTATCTATCTATCATATTTTATAATGTCCACAACTATACGAATTTTATAAATTAATGTTGCACCTGCTTAAAGTACATGCAAATTTGTGTTGGACTGTTATAATTTTATGTAATGTTAACGCGCCAACATTATTTATGAAATTCACCTAAGTTATCTATAAAGTTTCGCAAAGACAGAGCAAACAATAAAGATATACAGATTTTCATTTTTATTAGAGTTATGAATGCAAAAGAGCGAAAATGACGGCGGAATTACCCATATGAATGTGTGTGTGGGTTTGTGGTCGTGCGTTATATGTGTACATGTATGTAGGATGCATGCATACATATGCGCATTTGTGTATGTGTAGTGACGTGAAGACGTACGAGAAAGATACGTAAGTATGTCGGTGGGTATATATAGTATGGCTTTGCGCACACGTGCCGATCATCTCGATCTCGTGGTTTATAATGTTTGGAATGTGTGTGGGCTGGGGGGTGTTTTGAAAATGGTGTTTGAGAATTTCGTAGTGGGTTTTGGAATTACTGTGTTTACCGAAGTATTGATGTGCGATATATATTCTTCGAATAATGCTTGTAAATATTGAAATTAAAGATTTTAAATATTTTTTCATTAATACTAAATATCGTCCTTTATCTGAAATTATGGATAAAGAAAAAAAAACATTGTAAAACTTTTCTTGTTTAACTTTATTTATGCTTACTGTCCGCAGGTATAGTTTCTCTAAAAAATGATGATCGGAAAAATTCGTAATCTGATATGATTGGCCATTTGGCAAATAAGAGAAAAACAGTTTCTCAAATTTAAAAAATCTGAATATTACAAAAAAAAATATAATTAAATAATTTAGATTGCTTATTGTTAACAAAATTAATACATAATGTCGCATAATAATTTCATTTTTCTAATCTCAAAATTCAATATTAGATATAAATTAATATAATTTAAAATGAAAATTTTTTTATTTATAAGAAAAACAATAAATAAGCAGAAAAGAACATGCATAACTGGAAGAAACTAACCAGCTCAATAAAAGTCAAACATTAGCTATTAACTTTTCTTTGATGCAACAAAATGACGTATTAATTTTTATTAAAATTATAATACTTATTAACTTCTAATACTACATCTTTTATAATATAGGTACGTTCAACAATTGCATTATTGTACAAATTCATTCAATTTCCATATTTTTAATTAACTCGATTCCACACCAATTCCGCCACAATTATCTCTAAAGCTCTACATTCGCGTCTCACCAGTCCCCGACTCTTTTCACTTCAACCAATCAGACAATTTTCTCTATCGCCTCCGTCCCTTTCAGTAACTCACTAATTACCCCGCCAATAGTCATTAACGCCGCGTTCGATCATTCACCCGGTAAAGTCTCCCCGCAAATTTCGCGCCCACGCGAGAAAATTAAAAATCACCATATAATCAGCATTCACTTCAGGGTTAGAGGCAGTAGCAGCAGCGGAGTGTAACGTAACACTCGGGAAGGCACTCGATCGTTTAATTATACTCCGGATTCACCCGCGGCGCGGGCGGAAATGAAATGAGAAACGAATGAGGGGCGAACAAACGAGAAAGAAAGACCTGGAATTACAATTACTCCCGTTTGAAAAGCGGGTAGGAGAAGAGAGGGAGCGATCGTAATGAGACGGCAGAGGCGCGCTCGCGCGTGTGTCAGTAGTCAGTGGCGTTGCTCGGTCAGACACGTCGAGCCCTCGCGAGGAAATGGCAAATCGTGTTTATTCGCGAGCGCGCGCGCGCGTGCTTCAATGAATGGATAAAATTCTTAGGTGATGGGATGGGAAATTTGAATATTTTAGTCGGATGCCTTTGAGCGTAATTACGTCACTTTATCGGTGTTTTAATTTAATACGGGTATGTTATTTCTTATATAGTATTATTACTTTATCTGCTATTATTATAATTTATGGTAAAGATGACTTACAATCATCATTGATGTTAAGTAAATAAACAAACAGCAGAATAAATACCTAATTATACATACGTTTTCGATAATTTATGTTGATTTTGCCTTATTTGATATATATCGTATAATTAGAATATATTTGAGATTATTTATTCTTGTATCATTGGTTTAAACTTCAACATTTTTGGAGGAAATAATTATTTTTCAGAATAATTCTTCACACGTCATATTGAAATGAAGGAAGACTTTTATTTTTCTAATATAAAAATTATTCATAAAATATTTTTCAAATCGTACTTAGTTGATACATATAGTAAAAGTTTTCTTGAGCAACAATTTTTTTATAGTAATGAAAAAAACTGTGCACATATTATTTCTATTTCATAGAAATCTATAGAGTAGTACTGGAGTTGAAACACGCTGTTCAGTATATAATCAATTTCTTGTCGAAAAATAAATCATCGATATTAATTATAAATGATAAATTTTATTTCACATTTAAAGATTAAATGAAATTTCTTTTGCAAAATAATGTGTTTCTTATTTTGAAATATCCATAAACTTATCAAAAATAAAATATTTCCCATGAAAAATATTAGATACATTATCTATCAGCATTTTAGAACACAAATATTTAATTTTAAAATTAAAAAATTTAATCTGACATGTGTATTCTTCTATTAAAAATTATCACAAAATGACTGCTTTTTAGCTTCGATTAATATTAATTCTGGACTTTATGAATTAATATTTATCAAAAGCTTTTCCTCAAAACATGACTGACAAAGTATTACCTCACTCTCTCCTTTATTACCCAAAACATCGCTCATCCTCAAAGCCTAATCATACCCATATATATTCACGAGAATTCCGACCTACTCTCCACCCCATCCACCCGCACACAAGCAGCTCAACGCTCGCTCAATCAAGCCGCAAATTGGCCAACTGTATTTTTAATGCGCGCACCGGCAACACTCGCTCGCTACTTGGGTGCAGCAGTAGCCGCATAACTCGTCGAAGGGGTGACGAGAGTCAATATTTTGCCGGGGCGGGTGCGGCTCATTGTTTCAGCGTCGGCCTGCCAGCGGCTAAATTAACGCGGGGTCGGGGCCTACGGTGGACTATTCAGCTGCTCTTGCCGCGCCGAAGTGCAGAAGCAGTAGGTCATAACCCCATGGGCGCTCGCTCGCGTCGTCCATTAATCGAACGCGAGAAAAATCCTGCCACGGAGGCCCTTTGTTACACTCGACGAGGTGTGTTGCGTGTATTGTATGTGTGATGGTATATTAGGGTGACTGAGCTGGCAGGTATAGAGGTAAGTAAATTATTTGGGTGGTGGAACTTGTTGAGAAGCACGATGTTTGGAACAAAACAAAATTAAAGTTCTTTGGTAACTATTTAAGGAATAATACACTGTATAAATAGCTAAATTTAATACTGTTTAGAGATAGTAAATTGTGATAATCTAAATAACTGAAAAAACGCGTTTTTAAACCTATTGAGTTAAACGGGATGCATATGTTTAAAAAGGCTTAAAAGTGATTTTAAGCCTTTTACGGGAAAAATTATCAGCGACTTCGACGGCGCATCCATTATCTTGTAAGTTATTTAGTTATTAAGAAAAATAATTTTGAACCAATTTTGTCCCGAATGTTATTGTAAGAATGATATACGAGAGAAAGTTCGATAAACATCTTTATATTCAATAATGAATTAACCTTTTGTAGTCTATATTATTATTATTATTATCTTAAATTTAGAATCATTTTTATTACTTGTTTTAATAGCAACAATTAAAAAACCGCTGCCAATACATTGGCACTTAGCTTCCTCAAACTAAATTAATTGTTCTAATATAAATTTTTTTGTTCTAGTAAATTAATTTAAAATTTCTATATCTCTTTTTAATTAGAATCTCAAAAAATGTATGCTGATTTATTATTCATGGTTTATCAAAAGATAATTTTTTATTAAAACTACGCATTAAGTTTAAAATACATTTATCCACGTATCCTTAGAGATACTGTTGTAGACGCGTTAGGTTTATAATTATTAAAAAGTTTCTTTTTTAATGACGAAACTTTTTGTTCTTTTTCTTATTATGATTTAAATTTACTTTTTCTTTAAATTGTTAAAATTCTTTTTATTTTCCATTTTTTATAAAAATACGAAATTAAAAAAAATTATATAAACTTAAATATCTTGAAAATTAAAGAACCTCATGGTCTAAAAACAGAAATCAGTTAAGCGATAGAAAATATACATACACGCACGCACGTACGCACGCATAGTGTATTTTAACTCCTAATGTCTCAAAATATGTTTCTAACATGTTTTTCTTCCTATATGAGGAAGCAAAAAATTGTTTTTTTTTAAACAAATTTAAATTTGTAATATGAATGTGCTAACCAAGCTACAAGCGGGTTGGATGTTATAAATATATTTTCTTTATTAATTCGTTTATTTACGATTATTTAGAACTGTTAAATTAGCAGCAACACCTTATTGCAAAAGAAAGCATGCTAAAATATGATTACGTAGAGTTTCATTTCTCTTTAATGTTTTTTTCATTTAAATAATCAGTGATCAAGCTTAGGCGCTTCGATCATGTCGCATCCTCTCTACATCTTGATTATACTTTACAAGAAACGTGGGAGCGGTTAAACTCTGGCAATAAATTAGATAAGGAATGTGAAAAGCAAAAAAACCTCAAGTTCTAACAATTTCTTTACTCTAAAAATATGTTTTAAAATTGTTATCATTTGTGTATCTAGTCGTATATTAATGCTAAAGTTACCCACAATATTTTCAGAAATTAATTCTGACACAGTGCAATAAATTTAATTTCTTTTAAACATAAATTATAATTAGTCGTCTATTGTACCCCAATTCTTCTTGGTGCGCACGATCTACTATAGAAAAGAGAGAGAGAGAAAAGCATATTGTTCATTTTTCACATTGCTATTCTGATCGTGACTCGGAATTTTTTTCTCTCTCTTTCGAGCTTCAAACGTTGCATCTGGTTTTCTCGCGTCTCATTTTCTCCTCGTTTCTCTCATGCTTTCTCTTTCTCTTTTTGTAGTAATTTGGGTCGTGCGAGCGAGCATTCTCGTTGCTGCTGAGTGTATAAAACATGACGGGGTTCTTTTTGTTCTTCCTCTATCATGCCTGTGCACAGAGTTAAGTTTTGAATTATTAACTGGGTGGAATGATATGGCAGTGTGGTCGAAGGATGTTGATTAAAGAAGTTTAATGAGGGAAGTCGATGGGGGATTAACGTTTGTTTTCATTATTTTGAAACTGAGGGATGGTCCATTAGAGACAATTAAATTTTGTAGGAAATTAATAACAACGTTCAATGGTTTATATTGCCGGTTATACTTAAGATGGCTTCCTGGTGAAATTTCTAAAATCTCTGTATTTATACATTTTTAAGATCTAGGGTTCACATGAAATATTTGTTATTATTATATAAAGTTATACAGCAATTTTCAGAGTTTTTTAGCCTATATATTAAAAGTTATTCAACATAGTGTGTTATTTTTAAGTGAAAATGGGCTATATGTAAAATCGTCCTCATGCATACGATATTGTCATACAGTTCTAAGACAATTCTATTATGTATTTAAACCTTGAAAAAAACTAATATTCGCTTTCAATTTTACTTGATTATTTATTATTATATTTTTTTTTTTTTTTTTTTAAATGGCATTTCGAACTCGAAAGTTCATCGCCTCATCTACGCAAGCCTTCCACGTTTCCCTATTTTGTGCCAACCCCATCCATTTCGCGCCTTCCCGCCCAATTTCAGTTATGTCTGATTTTACGTTATCCTCCCATCTGCGTCTAGGTCTACCAAGAGGTCGCGTTGCTTTCGGTTTTCCTTTCATTATGCGCGCTGCTGTACGATCATCGCCCATTCTTGCCACGTGCCCTGCCCATCTTAGTCTCCGTGATTTTATTATTCTGTTAATATTTGGTGACGCGAACAAATTATGTAGCTCGTCATTGTGCAGTTTCCTCCACTCCCCAGTTTCCTCATCTTTCTTTGGCCCGTATATTTTCCGCAGAACCTTATTTTCAAATACCCTAAAACGATTTTCTTCCGCTTTAGTGAGCGCCCAGGTTTCGCACCCATACAAGATTACCGGCATTATTATAGCCCTATATATCCTTATTTTGACATTTTTCGACAGTAGCTTTGACTTAAGTAATCTGTTCACAGCGTAGAAGCAGGCATTACCCGAATGAAGTCTCTTATTAATCTCGGCTTTAATTTCGTTTCGATCATTTATAGTTGTACCTAAATATCTGAATTCGCTAACCTTTTCAAAAGTGAAATTTCCGACTCTGAGATCCCCCTCTGCTTCGCGAATGCCCAGTTTCTCCATGATCATATATTTCGTTTTCGATTCGCTCACTTCTAACCCCGTGTTTTTAGCCGCATTTATAAGGATTTCCGCATTTCTCGCCACCGTTTCACCATTATCTCCCACTATATCCAAGTCATCCGCATAGCCTAAAATTTGCGTTGTTCCGTTGAGTGTTGCGCCTAGCTCGCTAGCCTGCATTTTTCTAACAACATGCTCTAGCGTCAGGTTAAAGAGTACCGTTGAAAGCCCGTCACCTTGCTTCAAACCGTCGCGTATCATGAACGATTCGGATACATTACCGCCTACTCGGACCTTTCCAGTGCTTCCGTTCAGACATTTTTGAATTAATTTTACGAGTTTTTTTGGTACGCCAAGGAGCACTAGGATTTCATACATTTTGCTTCGTTTGACAGAGTCGTACGCTTTCTTAAAGTCCACAAATAGCTGGTGTATAGTTTCGCAATATTCCCACTTTTTCTCTAATAATTGTCTTATGGTAAACATTTGATCGCTCGTTGACCTGTTGCGCCGGAATCCACACTGATAATCTCCTATTATATCTTCCGCGAATGGTGTGAGTCTGGCCTGTATTACGTTTGACAGAACTTTGTAGCAGGTAGCTAAAAGTGAGATTCCCCGGTAGTTATTGCAGTCTGTTTTATCTCCCGTTTTGAAGATCGGTATGATGATGGATTCTTTCCAATTTTCTGGTATTGTTTCATTTCTCCAAATAGCACATACTAGATAAAAAATTTTAGATGTAAGCGCGGTGCCTCCATATTTAAGTAGTTCAGCTGGTATAGAATCGTTTCCTGCGGCCTTATTGTTTTTTAGCTTTTTGATCGCGGCCTCTACTTCTTTGTAGGTCGTTTCGTCCATATGGAGTTCAGCAGTGTGGATTTCGTCTCCCATTTCCTCGGAGTTTTCATGCACGTTTAATAACTTATCGAAATAATCTTTCCATAATTTCAATAGTTCATTTTCGCTTGTCACGAGGTTCCCGTCCTTATCCTTCATTAACTGCGATCTACTCTGAAAACCCTTCCTAATAGCGTTTATTCCTTTGTACATCTCGCGCGGGTTATTTTCCCTACTATTAGTTTCTATTTTTCTAATTTCATTTTTCTGATACTCGCGCTTCTTGTTTCTGTAAATCACACGTACTTGCTTTCTTATTTCATGGTATTCTTCTACGGCCCTATCGCTTTCATTGTGTACACTATCTAATTTAGCCTTCTTGCGCCTTTCAAACCAGAGTTCGCACTCTTCGTCAAACCATGGTTTGCTCTTCGGCCTTTTTTTCTTACCCAGTACTTTGTTCGCGGCCCCTTTTATAGTTTTTTCGATAGCCCCCCACAACCTGTTCGGATCGTCATCTACTCCCGTCTGTTCATCCGTTTCCTCGAGCGCCTGAAATCGGTTGCTAACTTCTACTTGGTACTTGATTCGCTCTATCCCGCTTCGTAGTTTTCCAATATCAAAGGTTTCTACTTTGTTCGCTCGCTTACTATTTTGACCGGCTACTAATCTGGCTCTTAATTTGGCCACTACGAGATAATGATCTGAGTCGCAATCCGCCCCCCTATAGGTCCTTACGTCGAGTACATTCGTGTGGCGCCTCTTATCAATAAGAAAATGATCGATTTGATTGTGCGTGGCCCCATCCGGCGATGTCCACGTTGCCTTGTGTATATCCTTGTGCTTGAAGCACGTGGTCTTGACTATAAGATCTTTTGCGGCTGCGAAATTTATGACCATAATACCGTTATCATTGCTGGTTTCGTGCAGACTTTCTTTGCCTATGGTGGGCCTAAACATTTCCTCTCTCCCTATTTTAGCATTGAAATCCCCCACTACTATTTTGGTGTCGTAAGACGCGAATTGGTCGATTAATTGCTCTAAAGTTTCATAATAAAGATTTTTGACTTGTTCCTCTTTGTCCTCCGTGGGACAGTGGACGTTAATAACCACGTAATTATACCACGCTCCGTCGATGATGATATACGAGAGTCGGTCATTCACGAAATTGCAACTTTTCACGGAATGTATGATGCTTTTGTTAACAAGAAATCCGGTGCCTAGAGAATGCCCGCTCGCGCCCCCATATAAAAAGGTGAAGTTACCGGATCCTAGCATCGCGTTATCTTTCCATCGGGTTTCTTGTATTGCTACCAAATCTAAATTGTACCTCTCAGTTTCAGTTATGATTTCCCGGAACGCGCCTGCTCTGTGTAGACTGCGTACATTCCAGGTTCCCACCCTTAAGTTTCTTTTCGTTTTGGTTTTGTTTTGTTTTCTTTGAGCCATAATAGTAAGTTAAACCCGCGCGTTTTGGATCCTGTTCCGATCGCAGGTGAGTCCATCCGTCTAGGGGTGATAACCCTCATACCTCCCTAGAACTAAGTATGAGAGCTTTCCGACTTTGGCGAGGACATAGTCAACTCGTCGTCAGACACACTCGGCTTCATTCTCATATCCTAACGCCCCCCTGCAAGGCAGCGCGCCTTCGCTGGCTTCGTTGCCATGTAAGACCAGGTGGCGAATCATTCTACACATCCCCTCTCAGGGCAGTTGTCATCGCTCCCGCATCCTCCACGACAGCAGGATTTTTGGCCCATTTTTTGTTTGAAATGTGTGGTAAAAGAGATAGATTACAGAGTAAGGTAGAAAAAGAAAGTAAGATAGGAGATTTTGTATAGTGTTTGTAGTTGTTGCGGTGCTTGCGTAGTGTTTCTAGATGAATGCGTTCGCCAGTGCGGGCTCATCACACCCACGCCTGGGCCTATCGGCTGTCCGCGACTGCTTATTCGCTTTATTCGCAGCTAACCTCTTTCTCAGGGGTCGTTCCTCTATCCGCAACCTGAGGACGCGCTGTGTAGTGGTGATAGGCACCCACCCGTCCGCTCTGGACGACTACGCCCAGGACCCGCTTAGGGTAACGGCGTTGCAACAGATTTATTATTATATAGCTAAGAAAAATATATATGTGATTATCTATTTATAAAATACGAGCGAATTCTTGTTGAAAATACCTTAAAGAATATATTCTCAGTTTCAATTAGTTTTTAAAATTTTGCATAAGTATACGTAAGGATCATTTTATGTCCAAATTCAGAACTACGATAAGACCATTCATCAAAACGATGCTTTCTCAATGAGATTTAATGCACAATCATTTATTGAATATTTACATTAATAAAAGTAAGTAAAACTGAGTTCTACACTGAGTTGTTTCTGCTAACCCTACAAAATTTTAATAAAAAATACAAATGCGTTCAAAAGTTACAATGATCACAAAACGTGATCATATAAGATGCATTTTCAAAATTTAAAATCTTATTTTATTCACAAAAATAACAGAGTAGTTGTTAGATATATAAATTGTAAGGAAATTAAAAAATTGTTTATAAATAAGTAAACATTTTTTTACTTATCTGATATAAATTGTTTATATATGTAAAACACTGTGATTAATAAATTGTTAAAAATTATTATTATTATTATTATAAACAATTTTTATAACTACAAATTATTTTTAATTACATATACGGGCATTACTATCCTTACCTTATAGCGAGTTGTAGACCCGATCTACGCTACCGCAAAAATCTGGACGGAATGGGTTAATTAAGGCGGAACTCCATTGATTTTTTACCAAAATATCGAAAAAAATTGTATTACATAGTTTTTATGCTACTAGTTTTATGAACATTTTGAGACCAGTTGGATCTGAAAACTCTTTATTATACCAAAGTTATAGCCTGTTGAGTGAAACAATTGACATTACGTAGCATACCAAATTAAAACTTCAAACGCGTTTTTCTCGAAACTTACCTTTCTAACTTCAAAAGGTTCCTTCGCAACCCATGACCATGGATATTTTTGAAATGTCCAGAAACTATAGGTTAAAGAATTGTAAAAAGAAGTTAATATTTTATTTTGAGGTATTTTGAGGTTAAATGTTTTATTCGTCAATTGTAAGTATCGAAACCTGTAGTTTATTTATATTTTTTTAAGTTAAAAAATATTTAATTTATTTGAGATTATTAATTGAGTTTAATCAATTTCAAAAAAATTAACTTTTGTTCATTTTAAGTTGAACTATATTCTAGAATTTTTAAAAATAGAATTTATTAAATTCGTATGCGCAAGGAACTTTTCTAAAAACGCTTGTTCTATTACAAAAATATGTATTTTCTCCAATAACTAGTAAAATAATTTTAGTAAAAAATTCTCAAAATGTTTTTACAACCATCTTTAATTATGGCAAAAAAAAATTACCGAAGTTTTAATATTATTGATCAAAAGGGAGAGTTTTCTTAAAAATCAATGGAGTTACCCCTTAAATCTAGTATAGATTTGTATTTAAATATTTTATATAAAATACTTTTCGATATAATATATTATATTGCACAAATGCATATAACAGTATAACACTTTAAGAAAGTAAAGAGAAAATCTACTAGTACGTAAGTAAAAATGATAATTTAGTTGATCACGTACAAGAAATATGGTGAAGTACGAAAGACAAGATATGACCGTGAATTCGCGTTTGGATATGCGTTCCATTATAAAACATCGCGAGACTTACATTTTTACCCGTAAGAAGCAAGGAAAAGTGAGAAACGCCGGAAACAAAGACAGAGCAGAGAAAAGTGCGAAGCCAACTGAAAGCTGGCAGAATGATAGATGGTGGATAACGATAATGTATGAACTTCATTCCTGTTGAGCTGATTTCGATATTAAAACTTGGCTAACTTGGCTAACATCAAATCTTATTTAAATTAATTTTTTTTCATTAATCTCGAATCTCGTTCGAGGAGATTAAGTAAGGCTTCGCTTGATAAGATTCTAAGCGCTTGAGGAAACTCGATACTATAATGTTATAGCAATCTCACCTTATGCCTCGTCTTCACTGGCAGTTTAATAGAGTCTCGCTTTAACTTTCAATATCGAATAACATTTATGTTGATTAGAAAAGCAAAACTTTTTCAGTATGAAAAAATAGAAGGAACAAATCTCTACACAATAGAACTCTTTAAAATTTACTAGCAATTATCACTGTAATGTTATTTCATATTAAATGTTACAGGGAAACGATATTAAAGTGCCATGAGGACGAGGTATTAATGAATAAAAAAAGGAATCTTCTTGATCATTATGCTGGTGAACAACTAATAAATTATTTTTAGTAAAACTAGAGCCATTGCGATTTAAAAAAATGCTGACTTTCATGCCGAAAAATTAATAATTTTGACTCATGTTACATTATACTAGAGCTTAGAATTCATGTATTTAAAAAGACCATGTATACATGCATTGTCTAATTTAATTACGTATATAATAACTATATTATTATTATTATTGTTAGTCTGGTTTTCACGAGCTGGAGAGCTCATTACCGCAGCAGCAGAAGCATACCAGATGTTATAGCTTACCCGGAGTAGTCCTCTTTTCGGAATCCGAGTTGGGGACTACTTTTCTCAGGAGTGTGGTATTAGTGGGAAATCACAGTACTGCTTGAGCTGCTGTTTTGTTATGAGTGTTAGAGGAGTCGGGTCACCAGTCCCATGCCAGCCCCGGATGACTATCAGTCAGTCGTTCGGAAGACTTTGTCGTGTTATGTTGCGTTTGTGTTTTGGTGAGTTATATTAACATCTTGGTCTTATTTTACGTACATAATTATTATGATTATTGAAGCGCGATATAAACGATTTTCGAAATTAATAAAAGGAATTAGGGTGTTAACAAAACACTGTCCAAATGTAAAATAAAAAATGCATTGTTGTAGATAGAGCTCATTTATATTAACATTTCAACATCAAAAAATTAATTTATTTTACACCTCTACTTCAAAGCTCGCTGGACAATATTTTTACTCCCGTTGGAGTGAGTTATCCGACTTAGATCCTCAATTATAATAATACATATAATGTGTAAAACATAACTTCAGAAAATAAAATCCAATTCTACAAATTGAGATACATTTGGACATTAGTCAAGATGAATATTTTGCATAAGAGTACAAAACCGTTTTTCTGTCCCACCCCTCAAAATTAAAATCTCAGAAGCGGCATTCCCTTACCATATTCCCGCACTCTCAATCCATCTGTCTAAAGTTGAAAAGGTCACGTTATCATTCATCACCAGCAGTAGCAGCAAAAAGCATAGGAATGAAATTTCAAACTCACTATGCACCACTCCGTACACACACACACACAAACGCACACATGTGCGACTCGTGCGCGCACACTCACACACTCGCACACACAAATACATGTGTGCGTGCGTGTGTGTTTAACAAAATTCGTAGCAGCATGCTCGTAATTCAATTGGGCCGCAGCAGAAGCGCGCGACGATTTGTGCAGCTGCTTCTGCAGGCGACGACACACGGTGTCCTATGTTGTATAGAGCTTTGTATTATAGTTTCGGCGAGGATTCATGGGGGTGGAGGAGGTTTGTCGCGGTCGTGCTCTGCTACGGACGGTTGACACGAGAGAGCGAGAGAGAGGAAGAGAGAGTGGGAGAGAGAGAGGGTTCGGTTCGTTGGTAAGATGCGGGTGCTGAAGCTCGATAACTTAGTTAAAACCCGCGCCGATCGCCAAAGCTTTAATCCTTTGACGCTTTGGCCGATAGAGAGAAAGATATAGAGAGTGTGTGAGAGAGAGAGAAAGAGAGAGGAAGAGAGAGAGACAGAAAGAGAAAGAGACAGAGCGAGAGAGAGAGAGAGATAGCGATAACCTTGCTTCCTGCAGGAATGTGCGGATGAATTTAGCCGAATATCGGATGTTTTAGTTTTCTTAGACGTATGACGTGGTCTTTTTTCGTAGTTTAAATCAAATATAGGTCAAAAAAATTCTTTTCTAATCTACAAGACCTACATTATATTATAAATGGATATTTAACATTGAATTGTTTGCGTTTCTTTGACCATTATAACCTTTCGTAAAATTTTACAAAGTTAATGTTAAACATTATTAACAATATATTTTCGTTTCATATGATACCATTCATCTACGATTTTGCGAAAAACTTTCAATTCTTCTCAATTCAATTATTCCGTCAGCATGCACGACGTTCAATATCAAAATTAAATTTAAAAAATTAAAACTATCACATTACGAAATTTATTCCGCATTTTTCCTCTAAAATAACGGACGTGCGTCCTCTCTAGTAAATTTTTACTAGCAGCCGGTGTGGCGTTACAAGCAGCCGAGCGCCCCCGTATTTGAATTTCAGCGTGAGCGTCGCCGCGTATGGCGAGCCACCGCGACGCGTTGAATATGGAGAGCAGCGGCAACGTTTTTCTTACGCGAGCTCACAGAAATACGAAGAGTCCCCGGTGGCAACAGAAGAGAGACAGAGAGAGAGAGAGAGTCTTATTTTGCAGCTTTCATTTTTCCATATGGAATTTACACCGATGCGGTCGGGTAGGGTTTTACGCGCAGCGTAGGTCGAGTGGATTCGAGAAACCTTGTTCGATTTACGATGGGATTATATTTACGGAAGGTGATACATTCAATGTAGATGGAAGCTGTTTTGTATTTAATCTGAAAGGAGGTACTTATATTTATTAGACACAGTAATGTGTACATAATAACATTTTTTTGATTAAAATTATGATCTCGTAATATTTATAATTATAGGAGAAGTTACGGCAAAATAGGGTACAGATACTTTTTTTAAATGGTTTGTATTCATTATTTTGTAAGCATTCTATGAAAATTTTATAGGATGTTTGCATAAATAAATGATAAATAATGATAAATGATTATAATTTATAAAAAAAAAATTTACTACTGCATAGTTAAATAATAAATGTTTTAGTTATACTTCGTACGGAGGAATCATCGTATGTTCTATTTAACCCCAAAGTCCCCAAATTTCGTTGTGTTCTATAAACATTTAGAATTAAGGGGGTAAGGATAATCTTGTCACCGAATATCGATTTCCATTAAATGTATACCGTGATTTAGGGTGTTGAAATCTATTGGAACTTGTTATTTGAATTTTGACTTAAGTACATCATTGGGGAAGAACACGACCAGGGCGGCAACGGTCGCGTTAATGAAAAGGTACACCTGTCTGCGCCATGCTTTGTATTTTAATTTTATATATATGAAAAATAGCCGAGGTCGTATGGTAAATTTAAACTCCCAATTGGTTTTGCGCTAAAAAGCTAAAAAATTCATTTGGTTGAAGTTTAATTCGATTTTCTTTTATTTTCAACTGACATTCGGAACTCGAAAGTTCATCGCCTCAACTAAGAAAAATCGTCATGAATCTTATGCTGATTCTACATACAGAAAATTCATTCCATCCAATTTCTTCAAGGTTTGAATTAAACGTTGTCTTTTCAACTACAACTAGGTCTACTGAGATATCGTCTGTCGTTAGGTTTTCCTTTTAGGATTCGCTCAGTGGTCCATTTATCTCCTATTCTAACAGTCCTAATATCCTAGTTTTAAGATTTTAAAATTCGTGCAGCGGCTCGTTTATCTCCCATCCTAAATATGCCTATCTATCTATCTATTCTAGCCGAACCAATATCCTAGCTTTATTCGAATGCTACCGAAAATTTTGTTTTCCATAAATATTTAGGGAAAGGTATGGAAAGAATATTCTAGCATATAAAAAATACTGTTAATTAAGGGTTAAAAATGCTTCTAAATTGAATAAAAATTAGTTCCTTGTTTAGGCTTTAGACGCCTGCGAATTTTATCATATATTTCATATCTTATTTAAAATAACATGTTTCTGAGTTTTTCAGCTTAATTCGATTCGGGTAACCAGGGCAGGTAAACCCCCAGTCATAACGACAAAAGGCAGATTTCATAATTATCAAACTCTATTTGTTAGACAAAGACAGTCATATCTTTGATGTGCGAGCCAAAGTATCAGGTCCCAAAGAAAATGGGTTTTCGTCACAAATTTTCAGAAAGAGTCATGAAGATTTCGTCACAAATTTTCGTGTCAACTGCAGCTGAATTCTTTCTATATTTTTCTATATAAACTAACAGGCTTCTCATTCCGGTTTTAGAAAAACATATTACCATATGCATCATAAACTTTTGGCCATTATCAATCTCCCTAATTATTTCTGTCTGTACAGTTTTACTTTAAAGTGAAGCCCATATTCTTAACAAGTCCATGGAAGTTTAATTTCCACACTTACTTAAATTTTATCGAATTTGGAAGAAAATTAATCTCTTTAATTTCATTTATAAATGTCGCATTTATAAAATTAAAATTAGCGCCGCACGATGTGCAGACGTAGTGCTAGCGCGCCCCTGATGGCCTTCTAATTCATTGTACGTAACAGATATAGGCAAAGTGCTTCATGAGAGTGAGAGAGATTTCTCCTACTCATCTCTGTCACTTACTTATTATAGTGGGAGACTTGGTGGGGCCACAGATAGTGAGGAAGAAAGAGAAATAGCGTCTGAGAGGCGTCTGCTTTCTGCAGTTACGATGACGTATTCTACTTACATTAAATAAACACGTGTACCTAAATATAAATGTTTAAATGCAAAAATGTCACATTTTAATGAATTTTTGGCTTCACGATTTTCTTTTGAATACGTTAAAATTATGAAAGAAAATCTTATTTATATTTTAGATTGATCGAAGAATATTCAGTAATTTTGTATACGAAAAACAATAAATATTTGGTGCGTGAAACAATAAATTGTTGGAATTATTATCGCCCCGATTGATTATTTATGAAACTTTTCTGAGGTGTTACCGTTGAGAGTTCATCAATTGAAAAAAAAATTGAATAAGTTATAAAGTTGATTTGGTAACTCGGTAGATTTTTGAACATTAAATTAAATGTGTCATGCATTGATTATAGTAAACATGTTTCGATTGAGATAAGATTTAAAAAAATTAAGTTGCATGGGACACAAACCGAGACTTATTTTCTAAATGTATACTGCTATTCATCTTCAATTTGAGACCTGTAATATTAAAAAATATTAATTAGAGCGAAAGTTATTAACAATTTTTATTATTTTTCAAGCCATTTTTTTGTAGTGTCAATACATGCATATTTATAATCACTAGATACTTTAATAATTAATATGAGTTTCTAAGCGGCAGTTTATAGCAAATTTCAAGTTACACAGGTTAGATTTTTCGTTAAGGAGATTTTCTCAAAGGATACATAATATTTTTCGAGAGTGAGAGATTTTTTATTTAGAGAAGTTTGAGTTAGTTAGGTGCCAACTTTATACGTGTGATTCGCGAGGAACTTTTGTCTGATGTGCTTCTATACATTATAATGTAGAGGCGTCAGACCAGATGTGGATCTTTCTTTTGCAGTTTCCCACTATTCAGCTATTAAGAGATACTGTCTCGATAGATTTTTAAATTTAATTGCAATAAAGTATCCGAAAGGGCATGCGATTTGACAAACTGAAAAGGGATTTGTATAAAAACAAAGGTAATCATACACATTTTAAGTGTACTAGTGAAGTGCAATGAACAAATCAATAAATATAATAAAGAGCTAAAGAATGTTAAAAATCACCTGAAAAGATTAAGCATGTTAGAATATCCTTGAATAGTGGAAACGACGAAAGAACAGAAGCTACAAAAGTCCCAGCTTCCAAAATCGACGAGATAAAGCAATCGATAAACAAACACGATCCAAATTTTTATGAGTCCTTGGTAAATCAAGAATACTACATCAATGACGTTAAATCAGGTGCAGCCTTGGTCAAACTCAAGCAGAATCAAGATGAAGTCTTAACTCACTGGACCAAGTATCTTGCTGAGTGCAGAGAACGATTGAAATTCAATTCGAAAAGCGGAGGTCTGGCAGTCAGGCAGTTTTTTCTCAGCACCAATGGTACAAGGATCTGCCCTTAAAGTTCATCGAGCGCTGCTTGCTGGAGATCAAAGAAGCTGGCAGCATGCAGAATTAATTTTTAATAAAATCCAAGTGAACAAATAGACCATTTGACGAAGGATACAATTTTGCAAATCCTGGAGAAGTATTTTTTCCATGCGGATTCAAGCGATATTCACTGTGCTGCGCGACGCTTTGCAAATGATGTATTCAGTCGTCCGTTTAATTCAAATTTAGATAAATTTTTCGATATTCTATTTGCCTTATATAAAATATTAACGTCAAAAAGTGTACAATTATAAAATAAATAAATATAATTATTTTTGTATATAAAATTCACTAATATGCAAGTTATTTAGAATAATATGTTATTCTTTGAGAGAAAATGAGGTATAGTGGAAATGAAGATATTAAAAAGGTGAATTTTAGTTCATGGTGAATTAAAAATCTTCTTCAAAATTTGAACGATATTCAAAAGTATTTAACAGAATAAAATACTTCATTTTGACATCAGAAACGATATAGCACATGTCATTATTATTAATTTGTTATACTGTGAGATTAAGAATTCTATCTTGAAACTCAATAAGTTGAAAACTAAATTTAAAAAATTAAATTAAGAAACAGTTCAATGAAATTTCCACTGAAGATCAGTTTAATATATAATTATATACGTTATGATGCATACGCACTTTACCTATGTAGGAGAGAGGAAAGGATACATCATGACTATAGAGAATCATGTCTAATACGCACAGGTACAAAATTACCTTTACTAAGTTTACTAGAACTTCGACCTCGGATTAACAATAACAATTCATATTCTATAATTTTCAAGTCATACCCTTGCCTACTAATATACCTTATAATTCACTTCGGATACTACTTTTACGACAAGAAATGTTGGGGTAGTGGTTATGGTAATGGCTTCATAACTCAAAGATTTTGGGTTCAAATCCCACGCGGGGATTTTTTTTTCTTTTTAATAATTTTTTGTAATAAGAAATGCATAGAACATTGCTAATCTTCAATAAAAACTATTTTTTATATTAATTTTGCATAAATTAATTATTATATTATTAATTTATTTAATTTTAAATTTATATACAAGTATATATTATATTATTATATATATTATTATTATATTATTATATATATTATTATTATATATATTATATATAAGATTTTTTTACTCGGGTTTTCAAACTATTTTTTGAATGGATAACCGATCGGAGTAGGAGTCCAGGTCGTTATGGTGACCGATGGCGAGGTTTAGGTAGTGCGCTCTGTAGTTTTTGGTGTCTCAACAACTCAACAATCCGAAATGATATATTTGAGCATTTTTCCGACGCGTGTACGTGAATTTAACATCTATGCAATGCTAAATCATTTGCAATATTGTCCAAGAGAAAATCGATTAATCTTGTTAATGACAATTTTTCGAGAACATTATAAAAGCGATTTACTTGACTTGGATGTTAAGCAATTACAATCGGAAGAGCTATTGAGACTTTTGCCTGACGATGAACGAACACAATTAGCTTCAAAGTTGGTATTAATTCACAAAGATAATTCATCGGAATATTACAAATGGTGCTGTTATCTACCAGTAGAAAAGTATTTTGAGATTTTTAATACACAAATAAAGGAATCAAGTGCTTTACAAAGAATTGATTTAATGAAAAAAATTATTTAAGCATGCAAAGTTTATAATGCACAGATTTATTTATTAAATGTATTGAATTATTATAATAGTCAGTACAGAAATGAACAAACGTCGATGCTATACGCATTTTTGGAATATCTTATTAAAGCGCTCGACATTAAAAGTTTAGATAATTCAAATTGGCAAGTATTTAGTGAAATACTGCAAAGAGCATACGTTAAAGATGAACTTTATGGCGTGTCGGCACAATTAGTGGAGAAAAATTTTGATGGATCGTTGCATCGGATACTAATACAATCGGAGAAAGAAGCGGTGGACGCCGATGATGAGCAGAATGATAAACATATATCTCGAGTATAAAATGAAAGTACGAGATGATACAGACTGGGAAGTTCTCAAATTATCTCTCGAGCTTGAAATAGTTTGTATCGAATTTTTACACAAAATACCTCAAATGTATCCCGATGAACATCCAATTTGGAATAAAAGCGACTAAAAGATCAGCACCTTAACAAAGCTAATCGATAAATTACATGATTATACTGTAAGATTGAGGAAAAATGCGGAATCCAACAAGTTGAGCAATGACGAAATACTTCGAAAATGAAGCAAATCGAGAAATTAAACTTGATTGATGAAGTCCATGATCGATATTTTGGGATCCGATGATAAGACGGACTTATGCATGATTCGTGCAAACAGTTAGTAAAAACATACGATCCAGAATTCTATTTATCGGTAATACATGAACCAGTACATAACGACTAGAATCGCGATATTCGATTGGGCAGAGCCTGGCTGCTTAAAAGCATCCTCTCCAACTGGAAAGACTACTACGCCGCGTGCCGAAAACTTCTGCGCTCTAATTCGCAAAGCGGCACACGAGCTGCCAAAAAATTCGTCCTGTCAACGAGGTGGCACAACGAGCTGCCAATTCTATTGGTCGAACGCTGTCTGTTCGAGATCGACCAGCCAGGAAGTCTAACAATTTTGGCCCTGCTTCTGGAGGGCGAGGTTTTGGGCAATATTTTGTCCCAGCATTTACCAACTAAACCAACGATTGATGTTTACGAAAGGGATGCCAAAAAGCGCTACAGGATAATGACTTCCGTTCCAGCTGCGATCAACGTCTCTGTGCCATCGGTTTCCGCTACCGACATTCTCCTGCCATTGTTTCAAGGCGACTACGTCAAACTAGCCGTGCGTTCGGTGACGAATCTCGGTCAGCGGCCTTACATCCCGAGGGAAGTTTGAAAAGAGGATAACAAATTTGTTCCTAATGTATTATATACCGTCTAGTTGTTAGCTATTTGTTATTTGTATATTTGTATTTCTGTATATATCCTAGGATAGATAAATGTTTCGCAGGAAAATATAACTACCTACAAGGTGGTCAGAACCATAGCTGAATAAGTTAATTTGAATAAGTTCATTTAGCAAACATTCAGGATCATTTAAATATACACGATAAATCGCATAATTATTTGATTGATTTGATTATTTTAATTGATGATTTATTATAAAATTAATTTATTAGTCTGTTTGAATGATGATCACGTTATTATTACTGTTTAATATGTCATAAATGTTAAAACGTTTAAGAGCATTTGAAAATTTTTCAAAATGGCCTTATTCGTTTGTGGTTCTGAACTGTTCATATATATATATCCATCCCAACTTTGATCCTAGGCGTAAAACTTCAAGATCCACTTGGCTCAGCAAAACCAATTAAAATGACAATTGTAAAAGTTTGTTATTTTTATTTCGATAAAGATTTTATTGAGTGTAAAGTTGTTCAAAATAAATTTGGTTATCATTGTTAAGTTTTTCTACTATTCCTTATTCCGTACCGAATAAACGAAATGTTTGATAAATCTTTTGTTTAAAAAAATGGATGTACATATATATATATATATATATATATATATATATATATATATATATATATATATATATATATATATATATATATATATATATATATATATATATATATATATATATATATATATATATATATACACACAAACGCATTTAATATATATGGGTAATTCTCTGAGAAATCAAGTTCAAACAATTTCTTTTTTGAACTCTGGCAAAAAGTTTCCATTTTGTATGTAGAAAACTTGTGAATTTTTTCAGATTATTTAAAACCCTCAGGTTTCAAATTGTTCAAGGCTAAATACGAGCATTTAGTCACTTTTAGCATTTTCGAGAAAATGTCAAATTATATATATTTTATTACATTTTCTTCTACATGAATATTAAAAATTACGGTAATCACTTTTTGAGTCGAAAAACAATGTAAAACTTGTTTTAATAAATGTTTACCTGTAAAAATTAATGTTCTCGATTGTTGTTCAATTTTTTAATAATACAAAATATGTATTTATGAAACAATGTAACGTATAAGCTGTTAGTTAGCAGAAATGTCAAAAACCAAATTTAAAATTGGCGCCAGAAGATACACGGTCATGGCGCGGGTCGTGATGACCTTCAAATTCTTTGAGTGAATCTAACAGTCAGTGCGTTTATGTGTAAGTGCCGAGAGCAGCAGTTCTGTTTGGCTAATCGATCGCCGGCTCCCATGCGCACATATATTGCTTATTATTTTTTTCTTTAATAATGTATTTTTGTGTAATGCTAGTTCTTATTCCTCCACTGAAAACTTTTGCTTACACAGATTATTGCTTTGAATGTGAGGCAAAGAATAGTGGGAGAATGAGATACAAAGATAGTAAGAGAATGAATGTGAGACGCGAGAGATACCAGAGGCGCGTGCGCCGAGTGGTTGTCGGTATTCCCCACCGGGCGGCAACAGTCTATATACATATCTATAGTTTGCCGTCATTCGCACTGCCGACAGACGACGGCGAGCGTATACGTATACATACTATAATTTCGACGTGGTCACAGCGAAAAAATTCGTATTGTTGCAGAAATTACAATATAGACAACCGCAAAGGTCGTTACGAAAAATGCGAAGTTCATAGTTGGTCCTTTTCCGGTTCGCGGATCCGTTGATATTTTTGAAGGGAACATAGCAGCAGATCATCCACTCTGTAGCCATTTCCAAGTTTAGTTCCCGTGAGTAAATGTATATCTATATATAGAAGTAGCGTTAGTCATATTGTATATCTCAGTCAAACTGAATTATAGCACCGTTCAAATAATAACATTAAAACATACATGTTGTTTACTTTTGATACTATTCTTTTTATTTTATGTAACATATATATTATTATAGCAGCTAATGTATACCATATTATTTTTGTATTATATTATACCATTTCTAAATTTTCAAATTACCTCGTAAATTACCGAAGATGATGAAATCAATTAAAGTTATTTATGAAATAGTTGATAATTTAATTTTGTACTAATTTATGCTATATTATTACTGCAATATACTAATACATTTTTTATTTTCGAATCAGATAACAACTGTTTTGGCTTAAATATATTTTTTATTAACGAAAAAACTCGTTATATATGCATATATATTATTAAAAATATATGCTTTAAACGCAATTTGTATTCTTCTATGTATTTGTAAGATATTCTGGAGGTAATGTACGAGAATTCCTTTCAATACTTATGAATAAAAAGCTTTTTCTCAACATGTGCATGAAGAAGGCCCTTTTCCATGCTTGCAAAGGAATGGAAAATTGGGCATTCCAAACGTTTTCGCCTGAGCGGGAGGTAACGAACATTACCTGTTACAGCGAGAGGTAATGGTCATTATCTCTCGCTCCCGAATTTCTTAGGCCTATAGTGGACAACTCGTAATCCCCATTTCCCCATGCCCTTTGCATGCATGAAAAAGGCCCTATACACACACTTATTGAATAAAATAATACGATGTGTAACACGGGTGGAAAGGGCTTTTTCAGACTCGGATGATGATTCGAACACTCGTGTTTGTCTCGGGCCTTTACTTCCAAATTATTAAATATTAATTAATGTTATTAATTAATTATTATTGGATAATTTTGAAATAATTGGATATTGTTGAAAACATTGGATAATTTTGAAATAATTGGATATTGTTGAAAAAATTGGATAATTTTGAAATAATTGGATATTGTTGAAAAAATTGGATAATTTTGAAATAATTGGATATTGTTGAAAAATTGGATAATTTTGAAATAATTGGATATTGTTGAAAAAATTGGATATTGTTGAAAACATTGGATAATTTTGAAATAATTGGATATTGTTGAAAAAATTGGATAATTTTGAAATAATTGGATAATTTTGAAAAAATTGGATAATTTTGAAATAATTGGATAATTTTGAAAAAATTGGATAATTTTGAAAAAATTGGATAATTTTGAAAAAATTGGATAATTTTGAAAAGATTGGATAATTTTGAAAAAATTGGATAATTTTGAAAAGATTGGATAATTTTGAAAAGATTGGATAATTTTGAAAAGATTGGATAATTTTGAAAAGATTGGATAATTTTGAAAAGATTGGATAATTTCGAAAAGATTGGATAATTTCGAAAAGATTGGATAATTTCGAAAAGATTGGATAATTTCGAAAAGATTGGATAATTTCGAAAAGATTGGATAATTTCGAAAAGATTGGATAATTTCGAAAAAATTGGATAATTTCGAAAAGATTGGATAATTTCGAAAAAATTGGATAATTTCGAAAAAATTGGATAATTTTGAAAAAATTGGATAATTTTGAAAAAATTGGATAATTTTGAAAAAATTGGATAATTTTGAAAAAATTGGATAATTTTGAAAAAATTGGATAATTTTGAAAAAATTGGATAATTTTGAAAAAATTGGATAATTTTGAAAAAATTGGATAATTTTGAAAAAATTGGATAATTTTGAAAAAATTGGATAATTTTGAAAAAATTGGATAATTTTGAAAAAATTGGATAATTTTGAAAAAATTGGATAATTTTGAAAAAATTGGATAATTTTGAAAAAATTGGATAATTTTGAAAAAATTGGATAATTTCGAAAAAATTGGATAATTTCGAAAAAATTGGATAATTTCGAAAAAATTGGATAATTTCGAAAAAATTGGATAATTTCGAAAAAATTGGATAATTTCGAAAAAATTGGATAATTTTGAAAAAATTGGATAATTTTGAAAAAATTGGATAATTTTGAAAAAATTGGATAATTTTGAAAAAATTGGATAATTTTGAAAAAATTGGATAATTTTGAAAAAATTGGATAATTTCGAAAAAATTGGATAATTTCGAAAAAATTGGATAATTTCGAAAAAATTGGATAATTTCGAAAAAATTGGATAATTTCGAAAAAATTGGATAATTTCGAAAAAATTGGATAATTTCGAAAAAATTGGATAATTTCGAAAAAATTGGATAATTTCGAAAAAATTGGATAATTTCGAAAAAATTGGATAATTTCGAAAAAATTGGATAATTTCGAAAAAATTGGATAATTTCGAAAAAATTGGATAATTTCGAAAAAATTGGATAATTTTGAAAAAATTGGATAATTTCGAAAAAATTGGATAATTTTGAAAAAATTGGATAATTTCGAAAAAATTGGATAATTTTGAAAAAATTGGATAATTTCGAAAAAATTGGATAATTTTGAAAAAATTGGATAATTTCGAAAAAATTGGATAATTTTGAAAAAATTGGATAATTTTGAAAAAATTGGATAATTTTGAAAAAATTGGATAATTTTGAAAAAATTGGATAATTTTGAAAAAATTGGATAATTTTGAAAAAATTGGATAATTTTGAAAAAATTGGATAATTTTGAAAAAATTGGATAATTTTGAAAAAATTGGATAATTTTGCGCATCATGTTAAAAAAAATAGTGTACGCAACACGCTCGCATAGGTGGTTTCGCACTCGTGTTTTTATCACTCTCGCTTCGCTCGGCAGAATTACCACTTTTGCGCACTCTTTGCGTAATGTACTATGAAATAATTACTACGTTTGTTTTAAATATTTAATAAACGAAATATAGCATTATGAAAATTATTGAAAATATAATAAAAGAGATTAATATTTTTTAGAAGAAAGATGCTATAAAAGATAATTTACACTGGCCTGGCACAATAATACTTAGCAATGTCGACCTTATCGAATAAGGAAGATCAATCCTTGCAGTCTGTAAGTTATCCTGATAAAAGTAAATGAACATTATATACAATTTTTTAAAAAATAATTAATTTTATTGAAATAAAACATTGTTTGCAATGCGATGTAAATTAATCATTTGAAATTGAATGGTCGAATAACCGAAATCCTTGTACAACAGATACTCCAGTTGCTTGGACAGCAAATAGCAGGTGGCACTGATATTTCGCCTTACTTATCGGCTATCCAATCACTGAATGGCCAGACGCCCGGCGAAAAGTACAAGGACCTCAATCTCATCGTCAAAAAAACCGTTACGAACAACAAAAATGCAAATCAGAAGCCAATATCTATTGATGCATTTCAGCAAATCCCCTCAGCCATGGTACCGCTCGTGCAAATTCTCGTAGGCAACGAGTTAAGGTCGACGGAAGCAGTGCTTGAGGCTCTGAAATCCGAAGACAAGACGGTACTGAACAAAGCCCTAGTGGCTAAATGGTTCTTCGACGCGTCGAATGCCCACGTCGAGGTGAATTACTTTGTTAGCTACATTGTGCCTCACGTGTCTACACGTACGCGCTTCAGAATCATTAAGATTCTGTCGCAGAGTCTCGTCAGAGCACCGAGGAAGGCAGAAGACTTCTTCAAAGCCTTCGTAGAGATGTACGGCCTCGACGAGGCACTGCCGTTGCTGCCGGTATGCGGCGATGTCTTTATCTTCGACGAGATACTGAAGCGAAAGTTGGTGTTGACGGAGAAGATGCTGCTGGCTCTGTATAAGAGGCATCCCCAAGTTGTAATTCGCTACCTTAACCTTGGAAATACGAAGAATGAAAGTAATAAAGAGGAAAGACAGATACATTCAATAAGACTCGGCACTTATGCTAAATTTTTACCATATCTCATTAGACATCATGTTCGAGATTTCATTGAGTTATACGATCCGTCCTATAGATTGAAACTGGGAAGTACAGTTGCCGCATTGTTTTTTAAAAATGCGGTGAATGAGGTGATACGAAAACCTCACGATTACCTTAAAATTTTTTCACTGAAACTCATCTGTAAAAAGCTGACAATCAGTCAGTTTGAAGAAATGTACGCAAATCTTTTCCCGGAGATTTTAACTGGTTTTGATTTCGGCAATATGCTGCGATACTTGAAATACTACCCCCAAGAAAAACGTCTGGATTTAATGACGCGCATATATAAAACAAAGTACTCACGGGAATTACTTAGTTGTATCCAAAACATTAATTCTACAGATCTCGATCTTGTATATAATTTAATTTCTCCGGAGTTATTCGAAGAGTTGTATACAAAAACTTTTCCACGGTCAGCTGGCAGTTTTGATGTAGACAGAATGATTACTTATTTGAACGTATATCCATCAGAAAAGAAATTTAATTTATTGAGGGATAAATTTCATTCCTTTTATAATGAAAATTTACTGGATAGTATCGATAGAATAAAGTCGGAGTCTTTGCTAAAATTGCTGCCACCGGATGTGAGAGATAACCAGGCCAGGAGATTAATCAAACTCTACGAAGGCGATTTGTCTGGTCCATATTACCAGTGGTGTTGTTATTTGCCGCCAAGCGAATGCTTTCCAATTTTCAAAGAAGTAATCACAAAATCCTCCAGCGACACGACAAGATATGAATATATCGAAAAAATGTTTAAGTCTTGCGCCATTTATAACAGTAAAGAGGGATTATTGAATGTCTTGCATTACTACAATACGCGACATAAAAATGAACGATTGAAAGTTTTGTCTCAGGTGCTCATATACATTAGTCAAAATTTTGATTTGAATAATCTCGACAAATCTCATTGGCAAATATTGCGCGAAATAATGCAGAGAGCGCAGACTAAGAACGAACTATACAAATTATCTTTAGAGCAAATTGGGCCGTTCTTTGATGCTGCAGTGTATTGTTTAATGATACAATACAACATTGAAAATAATGACGACGAAATAATCATTCCAGAAGATGACAAAATCTTTTTAGATCAGTTATTTGATATGGCTGTCGACTATAACGTCGATGCGCCTAATCATAAGTGGACATTTCTCGTGAAGTTTACCTTTATTCAAAGATACTGCCTCGACAGACTTTTGAATTTAATTGCTATAAAATATCCGAAAGAACATTCAATTTGGAAAGCTAAAAAGGGTCCACGTGTTAAAGCACAGGTAATTTCAGACATTCTAAGTTCGTTAGAATATTGTAATGAAGAAATCGATAAATTTAACAGAGAATCAAAGAATATTAAAAGTCACCTAACAAAATTAAGAATATTAGACTATTATTGGGTAGTGGAAGCGACGGAAGAACTATTTAACTCTACTAATGTGTCATATTATAAACTCAGCGAAATAAAGAAATCAGTCAAGAAGCAAGATCCACAATTCTACTATTCGTTGGTGAGTGAAGAATACAAGATCAGCGACATTAAATCAGGTGCTGCTTGGATTAAGCTCAAGAAGGACCAAGACGACGTGCTGACGCACTGGATTGAATATCTTGCTGAGTGTAGAGAAAGACTGAAGCTTAACTCAAAGAGTGGAGGTCTGGCAGCCAGGCGGTTTCTCCTAAGCACCAAATGGTACAAGGATCTGCCCCTAAAGTTCATCGAGCGCTGCTTGCTGGAGATCAAAGAAGCCGGCAGCATGAAGGTCCTAGGAATTTTACTAGAAGGCGAGGTGTTCGGCAAACTGGTGATGCCCTTCGTGCCCCAGAAGTCCTCAGTTGATGCTTTTGGTGCAGACGCTAGAGATTACTATACGTTGGTTCAATCCATCCTTCCAGCCATAAATTTGACCAATCCACCAATTTCGTTCGAGGTTATAGCCAAGTTCTGCCAGGGCGATTTTATCAGACTAGCCATCCAGGTGTTCAGTCACGCATCCCAACGCGTATCCGCAGCTAAGATCAATGCTTTTGCGAGAGACCTTGTGGAAAAGCCTATCTCCGTGAAAAAGCACGGCATTCAACTACTCTTTCAGGTGGCTACCGAAGACGAGTTGCGCGAATTTGTCAGGGAGACGTGGCGCCTCGTATCGCACGCTACCATTCGTGAACTGATCGCGAGTATGACTCGAGAGCGTCTTGGTACAAAACCGAATGAAGACAGCTGGACGTTACTGAAGATCTGCATAGATGGGTTGACTGTTGAAGATGATGTAGCATTGAATGTACTTTGTTCTGTCAGCTTGGTCCAGAACAAATACTTGGCGCGATACATTGAGCAAATGTTGAGCAAAATCGAAGAGTTGACGGAAAACGGTCTGGAAGCAAATAAGGGAGTAAATTTCGTGTGCATGGTCTTGGAAAGTATAGCCTGTAATGGAATAGACTTTTTGCCGGAAGATACTATTTTGGAATTACTGGAGAAATATTTTTTCGATACAAATTCATATCAAGTTCACTCTGCTGCGAAACGTTTTGCAAAAAATGTATTTAGTCGTCCATTCGACTTAAATTTAAAATAAACTTTTTAATTTTGTACATTTTAAAATGTTTACGTTTGAAATTGTTATAAAATAAATAAATATATTTGTATAAAATATTTACTAATACGCGAGTAATTTATTTTATTAAACGATTTCATTTAACTTAACTTATTTATCTATGTATCCTAATCGGATCTTTTTTATACCCATTAATTTGCGAAGTTGAATATTTCAGGAGGTGTAACTATATATTTATGGATGTTTGAGTGTATATGTATGCGTATGTAGGTCACTTCATCGATGAATAATAATTATTATCCAGCTTTATACATCAAGCAAATATTAAGACGAAACATACATCTTACAATTTTAATTTAAAAAGTTTATTAACATAATTTTTACCACATTGTATTTTAAATAGTAACAAAATGACAAATTGAAGTATGTTTCCTATGTGTATAATGAAAACTTTTATGCTACTTAGTAAAGCTTAAAGGAGCAGACATAGGCTAAACCTAAGAAAGATTTTTTTTTAATATTTTTTCAAAAAATCGATTACATCTCTATAAAAATAATAAAAATAATTTTAACGAAAATGTGCTTCAATCTCTTTGTAATACATGATAAAAGGAGTGGAATAACCGTCGAAAAAAAATTTTGCGCTTACCATATCACCTAGAATTGTGTAATGAACGAAGTTCCTTTAATAAATATCGTATTGAAATTAATGATTTATTGTGACTTGAAGGATCAAGATTTTGAAGTTTAACAACAGTAAAATTTAATATACTATTATGTATTGATAACATATAAATTTGCAGAATGATTGCTTTTAAAAAGTTTTTAAACATACCTATTTGCCTTAGACTACTGCAGGACCATTCAATGACTTTTTTCGTTGACAAAATTTACTTGTCACAAAAAGTATCTGGAGTTATTTTTAGCCAATTGCTTTTCTTATATCTGTATTATTTTGATTGACAAGGAGAGTCCGTTGGATCACGGATTCGGTCGAGGCTTTTGGACGTGTTTTCTGCTACCTAAAGATGATTCTCGTTACCCGTAGTTTTGTCCCATGGGTCCTTGTTTTCGAAATATAAGTTATTTCACTCTAAATATGTATTATATTAGCGAAAAAAGCTACTACTTCTACTACTACTTGGCAGTAACTATGCAGCGTTTCAGAAAAAAATTCACCCGAAAAGCAAATGAAAGTAGACAAAAAAATCTTTCATATCAGCTTTGGAACATTAAACATATTAAATTATTATAAAGTTATGAACAATTAAAAATAACGAATAAAAACTTATGAAAATTGAGAATTTTCAGCTCATAAAATCTGGTGGTTTTCAGTCATTTTTATTCATCTTTTTAAATTTTTGATAATTTTAAACAGTTTAATATTTTTTAACATTCCAAAACTCAAATTAAAGCTCTTTTCGTCTACTTTTATTTGCATTTCAGATATATTTCTTAACTCTCCTTGTGAGTCATAGACATCAGTCTAATCAATAAATAATTTTTGTGTAAATTTCAGGCGACAATGTGACGTATGCGAATGTGTAGTGATATGGGCGGTGGGGCTAGATGGGTTTTTCTAATACTTCATAAATAAAGCTTTTTTCTATTATTTTTAATAAGAATAAAAGTTTACCTTAAAGAAATTTAGGCAGTGGATTACAAACAATAAAACACTATAATACTCATGTGCCCCAAAATTTATAAGGGCGATATGGACCTTTACTTTATTATATGGCAGTAAGTTATTTATAGCTCTAATTTTCATCTTAATCACTATACGTATGGATATAAATCAAGTTTTAACAAATATAAATGTTAAATTGATAAAAACCCACTAAAACAATAAATATCTATAACTTACATGCCCATAGCGCCCCACTAGTGGGGCAGTATAGATATTTGAAGTTACTTAATTATTATCTTATTTATTGGAAAAGTAGGTTATCTTTTTTTACTATTTTGTAGGTGTATTTTGTTTGTAGATTATTCTAGCCTATAATAAAGCAAGTTTTGTCATTTTATTTTCTATAATATAAGAAGTGTAGCAGTTACCTAGATAAATATAATGCACGTGGTGTCCTACCTTCCCTTAATTTTAGATACCGTGACAGATTTTGACACAGAGAGGGAGAAAGAAAAACGAAAAATCAGCGTGCCGTAATTTGTTAATGACCTCATATTTTTTATATTTATCGTTCAAAAGAGTTGAAAAACTGCGATATTTATATAAATAAAAATGTATAAAAGCTTTTCATAATGTTCTTCGTCTTGAAAATTCGAAAGATTAAGAGAAAACAGTATTTTTGAAATCTGCCAAATTCAAAATTGGCGCCAGATGAAACACTCACATGGCGTGCCTCGTATTGACCTTCAAATTCTTTGAGCGAACCTAGCAGTTCACGAGAGCAGCTGTTCTACTTGGCGACTCGCACGCTGACACCAACGCGTATGCCTTTTTGTTTTGTCTTTTAAACAGTATATTTTTCAAATGATTGAACATTTACATAGTTTGAAGCTACTCTAATTTTTATGACACTAAAAGAACGTGACAATTTTCGTAAAGCAATTTACCTACGTAAAAATATTGTAAATTTTTTCAACTGTTTACTGTAACACTTTCTTCGTTGAAAACTTCTGCTAACTTTAGATAACATTATTTCTATTGCTTTGAACCTGAGGCATATGTATATTAAAATAGTGTGAGGCAAAGACAGTAAGAGAGTGCGAGTGAGACAAAAGACACGAGACGCGCGCACCGAGTGGGTATTCCCCACCGGCCGGCAGCAGCATGTGTAGTTAGGCCGTTATTTGCAGTGCTGACAGACGACGCGAGCGTGTACGTACACAGAACATTATACAGTGTGACCAAGAGAAAATCGCGAATGTCATGTCAAAAAAGCAAAGTTCGTAGTTGGGCTTTTTCGTGTTTACAAATTAAATTAATATTGTTTAAGTTGGACGTAGTAGCCGATCGTCAGTGTTGAAGCCAGTTCCAACAGGTCTAGTTGTCTGTGAGTAAACATGTATCTATAGATGTAGCGTGAGTCATATAGTATATCACAGTCGTACTGAATGATAGCGTCGATAACATTGAGAAAATTGGAGATGTGAATATTTATTTCGTTTATTACTAGTTTTTTAAACTTCTTTTTAACGAGATATAGGTATTGATTTATATTATTATACGTAATATATTATTATATATTATTATATATTATTGCAGTTAATATATTATATATATTATTATAGGTAATATATTATTATATATTATTATAGGTAATATATTGTTATATATTATTATAGGTAATATAATAAAGGTAATAATATAATTTATGATAATATTATATTTGTTGAGTTTTCAAATTACTTAGTAAACATGATGAAATAGATTGGAATTATATGCACTAAATTATTGGTGCCTTGCATTTCGTATTATTTACTTCAATCTGTGGGTTCCCGGTATAACGACATAAGTCCACTGTTTTTTGAAAATTCAGTTTTGTGCGTTTTTAGTATCCTTACATAGTATACATTCAGATAAAAATGCAAAAAATCAGAAAACTGTAAAAATAAGTGATTGTAGTTGCACTTCATGAATTTTTTTAACATTACTCTAAATGGAAAATAATATATTTAAACCTTCATATCTCAAAAACGTAAAAGTGAACCGGGAGCCGACAGAAGATATTTTTTAACAACAAAAAATTCGATTATATGTGCATGTATAATATATATATATATATATATATATATATATATATATATATATATATATATATATATATATATATATATATATATTTTTTTTTTTTTTTCATTATAAAAATGCAATAAGAAATAAATTTATTTTAATAATTACAATGTTTGTTTTTAATTTACAATAAACGTACCGTTGTAAAATGCTCACCTCTTAAATTTGTAATAAAAAAATTTTAATATTTTTAGCAAAAATATGCTATAAAAGATAATTTACTCTGGCCTGGCACATATTAACGCTTAGCGATGTCAACCTTATCGAATCAAGGAAACCAAACCTTTCAGTCTGTAAGTCGTCCTGATAAAAATGAATGAACATTGCATACAATTTTTTAAAAAAATAATTAATTTTATTGAAATAAAACATTGTTTGCAATGCGATGTAAATTAATCATTTGAAATTGAATGGTTGAATAACCGATATCCTTGTACAACAGATGCTCCAGTTACTTGGACAGCAAATAGCAAGTGGCACTGATATCTCGCCTTACTTATCGGCTATCCAATCACTGAATGGCCAGACGCCCGGCGAAAAGTACAAAGACCTTAACCTCCTCGTTAAAAAAATCATTACGAACAAAAAAAATGTAAATCAGAAGCCTACCTCTATTGACGCATCTCCGCAAATCCCCTCAGCCATATTACCACTCGTGCAAATTCTCGTAGGCAACGAGTTAAAGTCCATCGAAGCAGTGCTCGAGGCTCTGAAATCCGAAGACAAGACGGTTGTGAACAAAGCTTTGCTCGCTAAATGGTTCTTCGACGCGTCCAATGCGAACGTCGATGCGAATTACTTCTTTAGCAACCTCATGCCCCATGTGTCAACGCGTACGCGTTTCAGAATCATTAAGATTCTGTCTCAGAGTCTCATCGGTGCACCAAAGAAGGCGGAAGACTTCTTCAAAGCATTTGTAGAGAAGTACGGCCTCGACGAAGCACTGCCGCTGCTGCCGGCCTGCGGCGATGACTTTATCTTCGACCGGATATTGAAACTCAAGATACAGCTGTCAAATAAGATGCTGCTGGTGTTGTATGAAAGGCATCCCCAAGTTGCAATTCGTTACCTTAATCTTGGAAATATGAAGAATGAGAGTAATAAAGAGGAGAGACAGTTGCATTCGGTTAGACTCAGTACTTATCTGAATTTTTTACCTCATCTGATCAGGCATCATGTTCGAGATTTCATTGAGTTATACGATCCATCCTACAGACTGAAATTGGGAAGTACAGTTTCTGCATTGTTCTTGAAAAATGCAGCGTATGAAGTCATACGAAAGCCTCATGTTTACCTTAATATTATTTCATTGAAGTTTATCTCTAAAAAGCTAACAACGCAGCAATTTGAAGAAATGTACGCAAATCTTTTCCCGGAGATCGTAACTGGTTGTGATTTCGGAGACATGCTGCGATACTTGAAATACTACCCCCAAGAAAAACGTCTGGATTTAATGACGCGCATATATAAAACAAAATATTCACGGGAATTACTGAGTTGTATACAAAACATTGATTCTGTAGATCTGGATCTTGTATATAATTTAATTTCTCCGGAGTTCTTCGAAGTGTTGTATACAAAATCTTTTCCATTGACAGCTGACAGATTTGATGTAGACAGAATGATTGAATATTTACACAAATATCCACGAGAGAAAAGATTGAATTTGTTGATGGATAAATTTCATTCTTTTTATAATGAAAATTTACTGGATAATATCAATAGAATAAAGTCGGAGTCCTTGTTAAAATTGCTGCCTTCAAATGAGAGAAAGAATCAGGCAAAGAGGCTTATCGAGCTCTATGAAGCAGATTTGTCCGGTCCATATTACAAATGGTGTTGTTATTTACCGCCGAACCAATGCTTTCCAATTTTCAAAGAAGTAATCGCAAAGTCCTCCAGCGACACGATAAGATATGAATATATAGAAAAAATGTTAAAGTCCTGTGCTATTTATAAGAGTAATGGCGGATTATTGAACGTCTTGCGCTACTACAATACGCGACATAAAAATGAACGCTTAGAAGTTTTGTCTCTGATGCTCCTATATGTTAGTGAAAATTTCAATCTGAACATTTTCGACAGATCTCACTGGCAGATATTGCTTGAAATAATGCAGCGAGCGCACACCAAGAATGAACTTTTCAAATTGTCTAACAATCAAATTGGACCGTTTTTCGGTGCTGCAGTGTATCATTTGATGATACAGTGCAAACGAGATGATGAAGAAATGATGCCAGAAGATGACAAAATATTTTTGAACCAGATATTCAGTATGACTGTCGACTATAATGTAGAGTCATCTGATCATAAATGGATCTTTCTCCTAAAATTCCCCACTATTCAGAGGTACTGTCTCGACAAACTTTTGAATTTAATTGCAACAAAATATCCGAAAGAACATTCACTTTGGCAATCAAAAAAGGGCCCAGAAGTAAAAGTAAAAGTAACTATAGATATTCTAAATGCATTAGAACATTGTAATGAAGAAATCGATAAATATAACAAAGAATCAAAGAATATTAAAAGTGACTTAAAAAAATTAAAATTGTTAGACTATTCTTGGGTAGTGGAAGCAACGAAAGAACTATTCAACTCCACTAATGTACCAAATTACAAACTCAACATGATAAAGACGTTAGTTAAGAAGCATGATCTGCAGTTTTATGATTCTTTGATGAGTCAAGAATACTCAATCAGCAATATCAGATCAGGTGCGGCTTGGGTTAAGCTTAAGAAGGACCAAGACGATGTGCTGACCCATTGGATTGAATATCTCGCCGAGTGCCGGGAAATACTGAAGTTCAACTCAAAGAGTGGAGGTGCGGCAGCTAGGCGATTTCTTCTTAGTACGAAATGGTACAAGGATCTTCCTCTAAAATTCATCGATCGCTGCTTATTGGAAATTAAAGAGGCCGGTAGTATAAAGGTCCTGGGAATCTTACTGGAGGGCGACGTATTCGGCAAACTGGTGATACCCTTCGTACCCCAGAAGTCCTCAGTCGATGCTTTTGGAGTAGACGCTAGAGATTACTACACGTTTGTCCAATCCATTCTTCCAGCCATGAATTTGACTAATCCACCGATGTCGTTCGAGGTTATAACCCAGTTCTGCCAAGGTGATTATATTAGACTAGCCATCCAGGCGTTCACTAACGCATCGCAGCGTTTATCCGCAACTAAGGTCATTGCTTTCGCAAAAAACCTTGTAGACAAGCCGATCTCTGTAAAAACGCACGGCTACAAGCTGCTCTTCCAGGTGACTTCCAGAGACGAGCTACGCGAAACCGTCAGAGAGACGTGGTGCATCGTGTCGCACGTTACTATTCGCGAACTGATTGCGAGTTTAGTTCAGGAGCGTCTCATTAAAAAATCGAATGAAGACAGTTGGGCGTTGGTGAGGATCTGCATCGACGGGTTGACAATTGATGATGAAGTGCCGCTGAATGTACTTTGTCGCGTCAACTTGGTCAATAACGAATACTTGACTCGATACATTACCCTATTATTAAGCAAAATCGAGGAATTGAGAGAGAATGGGCTGGATCCGAATAAGGGAGTGAATTTTGTGTGCATGGTCTTGGAAAATATTTCCTTTAATGTAATAAGCTTTTTATCGGAAGATACGATTTTGGAATTACTGGAGAATTATTTTTTTGATACAAATTCATCTCAAATTCATACTGCTGCGAATACTTTTGCAAAAAAAGTATTTAGTCGCGCATTTGACCCACACTTATACTAAACATTTTAATTTTGTACTTACGATTTTTGAAATATATGTGTCTAAAATTGTTATAAAATAAACAAATATAAATATATTTCTAAAAAAATTACTAATATGCGACTTATTTATTTTATATATATATATATGCGAAGCAACTTACGTTTTGTATATTTTTATTCTTGATAGACACCGTAAACCTACTCCTAATTTCTCTTAAGGGAAGGAAATACTGAAATTATGACGAAATAGTACATTGTGCTACGAAGGGTTAAAATAAACTACTTCTAGCGAGGGTGAGGTATTCAGCATGACTCGAAGGCGCCCGAGACAGCGACGTGTGCTGAGAACACCTCACCTGAGTCTGAAATAGCTTTTCTCCCTGTGTTACACACCAAATCTTTTTAACAAAGGCAATTTTTATGCATGTAAGTTGGGTTGAAGATTGCGCTTTTTGAGTCGTGCATGATATAAATTAAAATTTTGTATTTCTTTATTTATGTAATTAAAAAAATTAGTAAATATAAACAAAATTAATTATAGTAATTTTCTGTACTTAGGAATTTCTTTCTGAAAAGAGTCGAATTGCTTCTTCCTTTTTACGCGATTTTTGAGGAGCGGGGAAATAATGGATATGCTTTTTCATACCCTGCCGTAAAGTATTGTGTTTATTCCCCGTTGTCAGGGAATAAAACGCCACATTTTCTCACGCCTATAAATTACCACGTCCATGCGCGTCTTTCGCATCGCTCGGGCTGCAAATTACACAGGCGGCATTAGTTGGGAGCAAAAGTTCAGACAAGCATCCGCGTCGCAGTTTCTAGAAGTGAGGTTATGTGACGTTTTCAACCCTTAAATCGGGGATTAAACACAAATAACTTTCCACCAGGCATGAGAAAAAGTTGTATACTGCAGTCGGGAGCAATGAGAGCTATTGACGCCTGCGAATTTGCTGCGAGCGTCAATAGCCTACTTTACTCCCTTGGTGAGTAATATACTATTTTCACACTTTTGTAAAACACGCTCGAAATGCGCACTTTTCTACGGAACCCTAGTTTGAGGTAAAGAAAAGGCTCATTTTATGGTTCTGTTAAAATAAATAATTTTTTTAAACGCAGGCATGAAGAAGGTCTTTTTTATGCTTGAAAGTAGGATGGAAAATTACGCATTTCAAGCATGTTTGTGCAAAGTATATAAAAATAAAATAAAATGTTATCAGCACTTGTCTCTGTCTCGGGCACCTTCGGTGCCTTCAAGTCCGACTTGGGCTGCATGTCTCACCCTCGCTAGAAATATCTCATTTTCTCTCCTTATTGTACAATGTATTATTTTTATTGTATATTTGTATAATATACAAGAAGAATTGGTAAAAAAACTGAATGATTATTTTAAAAATGCAACAATTATGGATGATTTTCTTTCTATTTTAGCTATTCTATATGAATTATATTATTAAATAAACTATTAGATTCCTGTATCCGAATACGTATTTTCTTTTTGAGGTTCAGAACGTTCCTTGTGCATCAATTTTAATTAATTAACTACAAATTTGATATACGCATTTTTAGGCATATAATGTATAATTTTACATTTTTTTACGAAATCGCAGAAGGTAACAAATTCATTATTGAATAAAAAATAGTATTTTTTAGAGTTTGTTTAAAACTAATTCATATAAGATTGTGCGCAAAAATTAAAAATTAAGACCGAATAAAAAATATATATGTGCGATTGCAGACTTTGACAGTATAGAAATATTTTCAAAATTTGGAGATCTTAAAAAAAATTGAAATGCAAGGAATATTCGACATATGGTCATTTTTATACATTTTTTCAGCTGTAATGGTAAACGAAATTGGCCAAATATCTTCAAATTTTGCCCAGAATCATATTTTTATCCTGAAAACATATATGCAAAATTTGGAAAACAGGGTGTCGATGCCTGTAAAAAGAAGAAGAAAAAATTATTAGTATTTCCGTGTGACATGGATGGACTTTTAAAGTAATTAAAAGAATGAAAAGAGTTTTATATTTAACATATATATATATATATATGGGTGGTTCTCGGACAAATCGTGCGCGAAAAAAAATGGATTTTCCAAAAATATTTTTTTTATGTTCCTATAGTATGTATGAGTATCCCTGAATTTTTTCAGATTTTTTCCATCATTTTTTTCCGAGTTACAGAGGGTCAAACTTGGCCATCTAAGCATTTTTTGCATTTTTTGGCCATACAAATTAATTTATAACTGCTCAAAATTATTACGTTCCAATGCATCATTTCCACTCAAAAATAAGTTTGCCGTATGTTTTGTTCCTAACAAATAATCCATATATTATATAAAAGTTAACCCATCGATAGAATTGTTCAAAATAATGGTCTATGTGGCTGTGATCTCTAAGTTGTACAAAAATTTAAATATATTGTAGGGCTAAAAGTGTTCCAAATTGCTGCACAAATTTGAAGATTTTATTAACATTCAATTCAAATTTCTAATACATTAAAAACAATTAAAGTAATTTACTTTTTATCAATTTTAGTGATTGCATTAGCTACGAAACCTATAGGACACCAAATTCACTTAGGAATGCATCGGGATTCCACAACTTCTAATTTGAATTATATACGAGATATACCGCTGTAATAGGCATAAATCGTTTCATTAAAACCACATTTTTAAATTTAATACATGTTTTATGAATTGCTATTAATCCATGTCACACATAAACATTAATAATTTTTCTCGTTTTTGAAGGTGTCGAGACCCTTTATCCTTTTGTAAATCTTAAAACAATGCACTTTTTACACATTTCATATTAGTCATTTTCAGTTCAATTTAATTTTTTTTTTATTGTAATGTATGAGAGATTACTTAATAGTATAGCAATAATTGAATTTAAACAAAAGTTTTACTCATAATAAATTTACTATATATAATTAAATAACGCAATTTATTTGATTTGTTATCAAATTTATTCATTTTTCAATAAATGTGTAACGATTATGTGGTATGATTAAGATTAAAATCAATAAAATGTGAGAAATGTTAGATACAAACACCTATATAGATTTCTACTTGAAATAGCTGATTAATAAGTCATTGCCCGTGCCATCAAGAAGTAACATCGTGATATACTAAAGTGTAATGTACACTACAACTTACTATCATGCATTTATCGTTAGAATATATTGGTTTAATCAATTTAAAATATTAATATCAATGATGCGGTATTAGTAGTTTTATAAAATAACCTATTTTAATATAATAGAATTCAAGCGCATGTACGTGTATAAAGGCTTGTATCAAACAAATGGAAAGCCATTTCCCTAGCTTCAAATGTCAAAGACAGTAGAGATAGATACAAAACTTTTAGTCACTAGACACAAACGAAGCACTGTGCTTGACAGAATTCAAATTGTCTTAGACTGAGAGAAATGGCACCTTCCTCTATTTTCTCGGAAGACTCGAGATCTCTGATATAGATGGAAACTGTGTTTGATTTTCGCTTCTCAGATTTCTTTTTGAATACCTGATATACGACTTAATCTTCTCTTTAACTGTTTTTATGATTTCCCTTCTCTTGATCAGAATATTTAACAAACGTTGATCTGTTTTCTTTAACAAAAAGATATAAAAATACTTCCATTTAAAAAAGATACAAATTATTCAATTTGTAACATCTGATATTATTTTATCTGATATTATTTTAACCCTGTCGTACCGGGATCTTCTTCTTGGAAGAAAAACATATATGCTTTGTATAGTTTATCTATAAATGATTTAACTATAACGATTGAAAAGTTTTGGTAGGTTGAAAATAGCCTAATTTGCTTTGAGAAAGGCATAAAAATAACATTAGTCAGTTTTAGGGGGTATTTTATTCGTAAAATTTATACTGTGAAAATGTATCAAAATGTGTTAATTTAACATCAGCAGTAGTTATTTTCACATAAAACTGCTCACAAATATTGTTTTTCAAGAATACAATAATCGATTCATCCCGCCCCAGGGTATTTTTCATCAGTTTTTAGGTAGACACCTATATTAAATCGATATTTTGTCAATATAAAATGATTAATGAGACTTTTAATGTATTACATACTTTCTTCTATAGTCATTTGATAAATATCGGTATATTCTTCGATTTTTCGACTTATGAATTTGTATGGACTACTGAAGTCATGATATCCTACAGGACGCACACAGTACCATAGGGTTAAATTTAATTAGGCTGTTGCATAAAAATATAAAGTTGATTTTTCACATGGAATAGGCAGAATAGCAAAAAATAATGAGATTGTATTTTTTCTTTTATCATAAAAATGAAAAATTTGTAAGTTACAGACGTTGAAAGTTTTCAAAATTTCTATATATACAGATATACTCTAATGCTATGTGACTATATATCTATATATATATAGAGTATATCTATATATATAGATATACTCTAATGCTATGTGACGTCATGAAAATATAACATCGTGACGTTACACAAATTTCAAATGGCTGTAATTACTTCAATTTTCGTTAAATTACAAAAATAAAAAATACGACTTAATTATTTTAGCATAAACTATTTGAACATGGAATAAAAAAAAATCATGCAACAACCGAATTCTATGAAATTATTTACGTTAGCGTATTGCAAACTGCTAAGCCTTTTTCATTTAATCAATAATAAATAAATATCTTTTTTTGTCTTAATTCAAAACCATCATCCGTGTCAAATTGTTTTATTTTTCTTTTCTGTATTGCAGGTCGAGTACCGCCTTAAAAAGTGGATACCGACACGAGAATGGACGTAGACGATAGCTACGCAGCCCAATCGCCGTACCTGACGGCCATTCAATCTCTGCACGGGCCAAAACCCGGCGAAAAGTACGGTCAGCTCAACACACTGATCGCCGACATCGTCGCAACGTGCCACGAGAATGGCGAACAACTGGACAGCGTCATCGAGTCGCGCGATATTCCTTCGGCCATGCTGCCGCTGGTGCGAGTACTCGCGGGAAGCAAGCTGAAATTGCGCGAGGCAGTCCTCGAGGGCCTTAAGTCGCCGGACCTGTCGCTGACGAAGAAAGCCCTGCGCTCCAAGTGGTTCTTCGACGGATCGAGCGACCACGTGAACGTTCAATATTTTCAAGAGCACGTTTGGCCCTTCGTGTCCGTGCGCACGAGGCTGGAGATCGTTAAGGTGCTGGCGCGCGGACTGACGCGTGCGGAAAAGAAGGCCGAAGAGTTTTTCGAGGATTATTTAGATTTGTACGGCCTTGAGCAATCCCTGCCGTTTCTTCCCCATTGCGGAAAAGAATTTATATTCGATGCGATTTTAAAGTACAAAATTGTGCTGCCTATCAGGATACTCGATGTTCTGTTTCAGAGACATCCTTCGGTAGTGATTCGATACCTGTATCTTGGAACCGATCTGGATGATTATTGCGATGATCGAAAAATACACAAAATCAAATTGTCTACTTATAAACATTTCGTTTCGAAGCTTATAAGATATCACGTGCATGATTATTTTAAATTATCTGCTTGTGTGCCTCGGTATTATGCTGATTCGGACATTAAAATTGGCAGTAGGCGCACTCACTATTTATTCAAAAATGCTGCTGACGTTATAATTAAAATTCCACAAAGTTTCGTGAAGCGTTGGAGCTTAAAAACTATATATTACAATCTTACGAAGGAGCAGTTCGAAGAAATGTATGGTAATTTGTTTTCGGAGTATAATTTCAGATTTGATGAAATGCTTGGCTATTTAAAGTACTATCCAAAAGAACATCGATTAGGTTTACTGATGGATACATTTCAATTGAAATACAAAATCAATTTGTTACATAATTTAAAAAAAAAAAATCTTTCTTCTTCAAATTTGAAGAAAATTTGCGAGATTCTTACTGCTCAGCAATTTGAAACAGTATATTCGAGTATTTTTCCGAAGCATCTGAGAGAATTTAACATACACGAATGGTTAGACTATTTACAATATTATCCAAGAGAAAGTCAACTTAACTTACTAAAAAAAAATTTTCTAGAGCATTGTAGATGTAATTTATATGCCGACTTTAAGTACTTTCAATCGGAAAAGTTATTGAGACTTGTACCTGACGATGAACGAGCATATTTGGCTTCAAAGTTGGTATCAATTCACAAGGATAATTTATCGGAATATTACAAATGGTGCTGTTATTTACCAGTAGAAGAGTCTTTTAACATTTTTAACAAACAAATGAATTATTCGAGTGCATTAAAAAAAATTGAATTTCTGAAAAAAATGATTTACTCATGCAATGTTTATAATAGTCAGAAAGATTTATTAAATGTACTAAATTATTACAACAGTCGATATAAAAATGTAGCAACATCGATGTTATACTCATTTTTGGAATATCTCATGGAAACATTTGACATTATTAATCTAGATGATTCAAATTGGAAAGTATTTGCCGAAATACTGCAAAGAGCATACGTCAAAGATAAACTGTTTGGCGCATCGGCACAATTAATAGAGAAAATTTTTAATGGATCGCTGCATCGGATGCTGATTCAATCGAAGAAAGAAGGGGTGGACGCTGATGTTCAAGTCGCTTTGGACCGACTAATAAATATGTATCTCGAGTATAAAATTGAAGTACGAAATGACACAAAATGGACAGTTCTTGCATCCGTCCCAGAGCTCGAAATAAACTGCATTGAGACATTTTTGCAGAAAATTCCTCAAAAGTATCCCGATGAACATGTGATTTGGAAAGAAGACGGTAAAAAAATTATTATCGTAGCCATGCTAGTCGATAAATTACACGATTATAATACAAGATTGAAGGCGGAAGCCACATCTAACTCGTTGAACGGCGAGGAAATGCTTAAAAAATTAACAAGAATGAGGAACTACACTTGGTTGATGAAGTCCACGATCGATATACTAATATCCAACGACGAAACGGAAGAGCGCATTGATTTGATCAAACAATTAGTAAAAACGTACGATCCAGAATTCTATGCATCAATAATAAATGAACCAATACGCAACAACTACTATCGTGACATCCAGTCAGGCAGAGCTTGGCTGCTGCTTAAAAGCGATCCACAAAACATCCTCTCCAACTGGGAAGACTACTACGCCGCGTGCCGAAAACTTCTACGCTCGAATTCGCAAAGCGGCTCTCGAGCCGCCAAACGATTCATCCTCTCGACGAAGTGGCACAACGAGTTGCCAATCAGACTCGTCGAGCGCTGTCTCCTCGAGATCGACCAGCCGGGAAGTTTGACAATTTTGGCTCTTCTTCTGGAGGGCGAGGTTCTTGGCAAAATTTTGTCACGGTATTTACCAACCAATCCAACGATTGACGTTTACGAAAGGGACGCCAAGAAAAAGTACACGATGGCGTCCTCCATTCCAGGGGCGATCAACGCGTCCATGCCACCGGTTTCCGCTACCGATGTTCTCCTGCCGCTGTTCCGAGGCGAGTACGTCGAAGTGGCCGTGCGTTCGGCGAGTAATCTCGGTCAGCGTCTTCCGAAACCGGAGGTCCTCGCGCTGGCCAAGCGCCTCACGGACGATCCCTCCGTCAGTGTACAGAAGCACGGGCTTCGACTCGTCTTTCAAGTCGCCTCGTCCGACGAGCTGCTGCGATTGCTTCGAGAAATCTGGGGAGGCGAGTACAATTGGTCCGCGGCTAGAATGATAACGCGCGAAGCTCTGAAGCGCTTTGTCGCCTTCCCAACGGACAAAACGTGGCAGCTGATGGAGATCTGCATCTCGGGAGTGCGGAGCAAGGACGGCGGCGCGCTCAAAGTTCTCTGCGATACGGGATCGATCGGTGGCAATCCTTTCGCGCCGATGTACATTGCGAAACTATTGGGCAAAGTGGAGGAGCTCGCGGAGAAGGACGGCATGAGCGAGGAGTCAAAGGAGAAGTGGATTAAGGCTACCCTGGAGAACGTGAGCGCGGGCACAGCCGCTGTTCTGCCGAAGAGGATGGTCACGGATTTGCTCAGGAGGTATTACTTCAGGACGCAGTCGAAGGGGATATCGCAGTCGGCGCGGACGTTCGCGAATAGGGTGTTCTCGAGGCCTTTCGTCGGCCAGGCATGAAAGTTTTTTGTTAGCGTTTGGATAAAGATTGTATGAAGAAATAAATTTATTATTAGTAACTAATTGGTGTGTTAATACTTTTTTCTGTTTATAAAATTTATTTAGATATTATTAATAAGTTTCTTTTTAGGTGTAAATGTATTTTTATATGAATAAATAAATCATATCATAACATTTTTCGATTTATTACAAATATATATATATATATATATATATATATATATATATATATATATATATATATATATATATATATATATATATATATATATATATATATATATAGAGAACACTGATTTGTATATATTTTAATCTATATACGTTCTTAACGATTATAAACTTTTTATTTCCCGTGAAAATAGTTTAAGCATTTTATTGTTTAAAAATGTTTCTAGACTTTATATTTATAAAAAGCATGAAACAATAGATGAATTTTTATGAAATGGCAAAAGAAAAACGCTTTTTAATGCTTTCAAACGCTCTTAATATTTTATGTGTTTATTAATGTTTTATGCAGTTTCTGTGTAAGCTCAAAGTGGGAAATTTCTGATCGAATTAATTTGAATTTTTTTGAAATACTGCAATTTCATTGTGTTTCATTGGATCGAATGCACGTTTTCGCTAAGCTCATTGGAGGATTTCAAACGCATTCGACCAGTAATTTTCCACGTCGAGTATACAATACTAATTATTTTATTCACATAGTTTAATACTGGATATTATATTTATTGCACAAGCACTTTTATGAAAAATTGTATTCTTATCATTAAATTCTTTAATTAATTCCAGAAACATACTACAAATTATAGGCTGAGAAATATATAATAAATATATAAAATAGATTAATTTTCAGTGCCTCCCTTTCCAAAAATTAAGTATTGAACATAAACCAAAATGTTAACAATACATGGTTCTTGTTTGCGAAATAGCATAAAGAGCATATTTATATTTATTCCAGTAGATGCATATCGGGGTCGGTAAGACGCGTCTAACTGGATACGGCACAAATCTACTTAGATCCTATGTATTATAAATATACAGTTTATGTTACAAAACAGTTGAGTATGTACTTCTCACAATTTTACTTTTATTTCAAGAAGTTGATTCATAATAAAATTTATATTTTAATGTTTTTGAACAATATTTCTAATAATAATCTAATAACAATTGATTGATGCAATTTGTTATTAGTAAATGTTATTATTGAAGAACTGCACGAAGATACTTGAGCTGACTCGTGCTATTCTTGTGGAAATTACATGAAATAAGACATAAAATGAATCCATAGCTACAAATTAAAAAACAATTGTTTGTATATAATATAACATTTAAATCAAATTTAATAATAAAATAATAGAATAATTTATTATGACATCATACACGTTACCATGTGTATTCTTTGAAAATAAACTTTTTTTAAATAAAATCTGTATAAAAATCAGAAATAAACTTGTTCTATAGTAAAGTGGTTTAACTTCAGTCTTTCAGTATAGCTAATCAGTATATTTAAAGCGAATATTTCAGGTTCATTTTGAGATGCTAAATATAAATCTTTTTCGATTTCGCAGTTTTTCTCATTTTTATTAAAAATTCCAATTCTAAAGTTATAACGGTTTTTCCGCGCAGCCTCTCAATAGACTAAAAAAAATATTCGTAAAATTAAAAAGAATGTGATATTTTATTGAATAAGTGATCTGTAAACATGCTGTATTTTTATGTTCCACGCCTATTTCATACTGAAATAAAAACATTAAATCTTTTATAAACAAATTTAATATTAACAATATTAACTTTATTCTTACTCGTTATAATATATCTATACTTATTAATATATGTAGATATATTATGACGTGTTAACGGTGCGATATTATGACGTAGCACGCTGCGCATAATGTTTATTATAGCACACTAAACTCAAAATGCCAACTTTATTGTCGATTTTGAGGTTATTGTGCTATAAAATATCGTATGAGACTGTTGTGGGAGGTGTTTTTCTACCTTGCTCGATTTTCTCACTCGCTTCGCTCGTACAAAAACCCTCGAGCAAGGTAGAAAACCATCTCCCACAACAGTGTCATAATATACTATTGTATATTCGTATTGCTTACGGCTGTAAGTATGTCCCCTATTAAAGACAGTCTGTAAAAAATTATTCCATTTTTTCTGTCACGAGCTCCCGGTCTAAAAGGTGAACATATTTTAAGCAGCTTTTAAAACCAAAGTGAAGGTGTCTGGTAAAATAAAGAGGATTTATAGAATAAAACTACCACGAAGATTACATAATACACAACCTTTCTGAAAATCACCAAAATTTAAACAAAAAGAATATATTACTCTTCTTTATTACAATATATCTAAACTAAATAAGGCAATCGCCAAACGATCTTACAATTTCAAAATACTGTAACCATCAAAAGCAATAAAATAAAATTTTTCAGCATCAACTCAATACAATATAACATTCCCAACCCTTCAGAACCCCCTTTCAACTCACAAAAGAAAAACCCAATATCCCAATAACATCGCATCCCCTCAAAAGACACTCCACCATCCTCTCTAAAAGCAACATTTCCTCCATTCCCACAGCCGACTCATACCTCGCGAAATTCGAGAGGCTCGCGGCCCACAATTCCCCCCGCTGACGTCAGCCCTGGGAAACTCCAGTATACCATATACCTACGACCCACACGCGCGCGACCACGAGGACAGAAAGAAAGAGAGATACTTAGAGCAGAGCAGTGCGAGCCGCATTTACAACGGCAGGGGCGGCGAGTGCGCGTGCGCGCGCGACTTTCGGAGCAGCAGCAGAGTGAGCAGCAGCGCGACGCGGCCGCGCCATGCGCATTCCGTCGGCGCGTCGGCCCGCAACGCAGCAGCAGCTGGCGCAGGCAGCGCACCGCAGTCGCCGCGAACGTGGCCATTGCACGCACGCGCGCCGGTCTAGAACTCGCGATTTGCGCTGCGCGATGTCTTCCTCGTCCTCGTCGATGCAGCAGCGGACGTGAACAACCGGGAATTGATCGGCATCGCGGGAGAACAGTGCGTTGCGGGAACTCGGAGGAAAGGTGCGGATGTCGCTCGTACGTGACGTAACGTAACCAAGCCAGTCGTGCCTGTGCCGGCGCGAGACCTTGAAAACGTGTGTGCGAGCGCGTGTCCGTGTGTGTGTGGGCAGCGTGCGCGAGGAGACGGCGCCGCGCATCTCTTCGTGATTTCGGCGCTGCTGCTATCTCGCTCGGCTCTGCTACGGTTTTCGCTCGCTCGCTCTCGCTCTTTCGCTGCGCTGTGAGTCAGGTGCGTAGATATTGGGGAATTGACGGGGGACGGGGCGATTGTTTAGAGGTTAGGTTGCGAGAGGCATTTGGTGTACATACACTGTTCAATTGAATAAAATTGTTATTTCTTTTTAAAGATTAATTATTAGATTTACATTTTGATTGTGTGCATATGAACAATCATATGATACATGTGTTTTCTGGTATAATGTGTATTTAATGTTTGAGTGATTAAAGGGTTAGGTTACGGCAATTTATGGAGTTTTTATAAAGATTTAATAAATAATTAAATGAAACAGTTATTTAAAAAAAATATTAATAGTTAAATTGATCTTTCAAATTACATATGATGGGCATGTGCAGGAAAATCAATATTTTTTATGCTCGTGTTACTTTTTAGTACACTATCATTTTTTATTTTATTTATCTTTTAAATTAAATTGTGTCTTTTTATTTAATGTTCATAAGTATACGTATTATTTTAATAAATTTAATATATATATATTTTTTTTATAATGTAAACATATTTTGTATAATAAATATACATCGTTTGGCAAAAGGTCTGATTTATTATTAATGAAATACTAAAAATAATCAAAAAATTAGATCGAATTAATACAAAATTTTTAAAAATGTATACATCTATTGAAGAATTTTTTTAATTTCGAAGTGTTTTCATAATAAATATTGATTTCTTTGATTGTTTGACTTGAATTTAAATTTGTATATTTCATTTAAAAAATTAATGATTAATACACTGTGAGCATGTTGTTATAAAACTTTCTATTTCAAAAAACGTAATTTAAATAATTTGTATTTGAAACAATAGCTTGTAATTTAATTGATTTTTTATGCATGAGAACATTATTTTGTAATAAAATTGATAAATAACTAATATTATATTTATACACTATTTTCTATTTTAATTTGATTAAAATAAAACTTTTTTATTAAAAAATTTTAAAATTAAAGATTTAATTACAAAATTTACTCATATGTATAATTTAATTAGTATTAAACTAATTTTTTTAACAAAATATTAAATTATTGTATAGTTTAAACATATATTTATCGAAATAACATAAATATAGATTACATGATAATCTTAACATGAGTCAACACTATGAACTCACAAATTGCAATCTCACGAATTGTATTTCAGAGTTATTTACGTAAAACTTTCTTTTTTAGGCTGAGCGCTCAACCGGCTGTTCAAAATGGAGCATTTATCGTCAAGTCAGTTGTACGCGATTCAACAGATTCCAGGCGAATCCCGAGATGAAAAATTCAAGGAAATCGGCCAAATTGTCTCCCGCGTCATCGATGCCATCCGAGGAGAATCCGACTTCACGAGTGCCGCCAACCAGCAAAGCGTACCCAATGCCCTAGTGCCTTTAATCAAAGTTCTCGTCGGGGTCAAAATAAAGTCGCACGCATTTATAATAGAGGCTTTGAAGTCAGACGACATTTACTTGATAATAGAGGCTCTCCGAGCGAGGTGGTTCTACGACGGTAGCAATAAGTCCATTACTAATTACAAATACTTCTCGACCGTGCTCTTGCCTTACGTGTCGATGAGCACGCGCCGCGAGATCGTCAAAAAATTGGCCATCGGTCTGGCCGACAAGCAGGTCAAGCTGGCCGAAGATTTTTTCGACGGTTTCGTCGCCGCTTACGGGGTGCAAGAGGCTACGAATTTTCTGCCCGCCTGCAGAAGCGAATTCATCTACGATGCTATCGTCAAGCATAAAATCGTATTGTCTAATAAGGTACTGAAGATACTTTATCGCAAGTATCCGGACGTCGCACTGCGTTACCTGAAGTTCACTAATCCTTACGATAGGCGAGATGAAATCGGTCGGACTATGTTCAGGGTGATCGATATAAATGAGTACGAAAATTTCATGCCACTGCTGGTGACGAAGCATCCCGATATTTTCGTCAGCATGCAGGAGATCTGCCATACTTCGGCTAGTTTAGGAAACAGACGTACCATGATGTTTTTGAAAAATGCCAAACATATTTTGATAGAAAAGCCAAGAGACATAATCGAACTCATGCCACTAAAACTAGTATGCGACAATTTGAAACAGAATGAATTCGAAACGATGTTCGGTAATATTTTGGAAAATCGGTGGGACATGTTCAACATCGACGAGATGCTGAATTACCTGGAGTACTATCCCGAAGACAAAAAAGCTATCTTACTTCGAAATAAAGTCAAAGAGAAATATGGCTTCGATCTCTATGAGAAAGTAGAGAAGATGACGCCAAAGTTTCTGTTGCTACTGCCCAAAGAAGAGCGTTACATCTTAGCTCGAAGAATCATCGAAATTCGACACAAGGTCGAAGTCTCCGACTCTGAAACATCCTGGTGGTGCTATTTACCCGTGAAAGAAGCTATCCCAGCATTGAAACTGCAAATCGTCAAAAACTGGAAGTCAATTAAGCGGAAAAGACTCTTCTCGCAGCTGATTTACGTGTGCAAGCTGAACGAGAATAAAGAAGCTCTGCTTGAGGTGCTGAGGTTCGTCGACGAAAAGTACATAAACGAGAGGTCCGACGTGATATGTAGCATGCTGGATCGTATCACCCAAGAGTTCGACCTTGACACGTTCGACCAGAACTACTGGATCGTCCTGTTCAGCCTGATTAAACGGATCAAGCTGAAGAAGGAGACCGCGCGAGATTATTGGGTACTAATCAAGATTTTGAAGAAGAATGTTCATTACTGCGACACTCACAATCTGCCGAGTGACGAGATAATCGAACTAATAGTCCGTTTGTTCCTGGAGGGACGAGTTGGTGTATCGTGGATGCTGCTCGAGGATGGTGCAGAGTACGAGCGAAGGTACTTGGACGTCTGTTTCCGAAACAGTTATTGGCTGAATATGGACTACAAGAAAAACGTTGTTGAGGGCATTTACAGTTTTAACGAGCGCCATGTTAATGGTAATAACTTAGTGCAGAAGTTTTCCATTAAAGATTATCCGCATTTACTAAAAATAGTTGAAGAAACACTTAAGAAGGAGCAAAACGAGCAAATCAGTTGGATCATTTACACGAAGGAAAAGCTAAAAAAACACGAACCGGAACTGTACAATACTTGGTTTCCAGACGACGAGGATAATCAGTCAGAGAATTTTTACGACGAGTTGTCGCTCGACGATGACAAAAGCACACCGGAAGTGAAGAAAAAGATAATATACCTCACGGAAGCTATAATCGCTTTGAAGAGGAACTACGGCGAGATCAAGGAAAACTGGGATCAATACTACGAATGCTGCAAGAACGAAGTCACCTCCAAGAAGCGCAGAAGGGTAAAGCTCTTCCTCAAAGCTCTACGCTGGTATCAGGACGTTCCCATTAAATTTGCCGAGCGATCAATTGAGGAGCGAAACTTTAACATCATGGGACACATGTTTGACGGCACGACTTTCTCCAGATTGGCTGAGACGTTTCTGCCTAAAGAGATGGAGGAAGATCGTAACACCAGTTATCTGAACGCTCTGCACGTCACGGCAGCCATCAGAAATACAACCACGCCCATTCCCATCGATCTAGTCCAGAACTACCTTCAGGCTCACTACATGTACTCCTACAAGAACTACATAAACGACGGTTTGAAGCTCTGGTCCTACGTATCATATCGCACCTCATCCGACAGGATGATCGTTTTGTCGAAGAGTCTGTCGAGGGACAGACTGTTCATGAAGAGGCACGCGATACGGCTGATGAACGCGATGGCCGCCAGAAACGACCTGGTGGACTTCTTCGCGGGACTCTGGAAGACCGAGGAACACCCGATGATTCGCGAGATGCTGGCCGAGAAGATACGCAAACTGTTCGCCAAGAGGCCGAGCGACGAGACGTGGAAGCTGATGAGCACCTGCATCGAGGACGTGTCCTTTCTCATCTTCAGCGAGGACGACATTCTCTTCGACCTCATGCGATCCAAGGCCATTCCAGTGCAGTACGCGTCCGCGTACGCCGAGCAGATAATGAGGAAGCTGCACGACTTCGTCGAAAAGGGCATGTCCAGTCACGACGCGGCCAAGTTCCTCGACCAACTCTTCGACAATCTCAAACCGGATTGCAAGGATCACCTGTCGGACGAGTTCTACGAGAAGATACTGAAGACTTACCTGCAGAACACTCATCTGGAATTTAGCAATGCGGATCGATTCATAGTGAAAGTTTATCTGAACCCCACTAGTGTTCACTTCGAGGATAGACTGAAGCATTTGGCGCAGCTGTTGAGAGCGGAGTCGGAGCGATGGTACGGTCTCAGCATGGAGAGACGAAAGCTTTCGCCCAACGTTGTTGACAATGTCGTGCAGGTCGTCGTTTACCAAGTGCAAAAGTTCAAGGGAAATTTGAAATTGGTGGAGAGTTTGTCGAATATATTTTGGACTATTTTTTCGCCCTATCAGCATGCTTGGTCGCATATTATGCTGTATTTGTGCACCGAGTATATGCGAGTTGAACCGTCGTTCAAGGAATTCGGTTTTAAAGTGGGACAAAACATTGTCTGTCTGGTCGAGAAGTATACGCCGGAATATTTCATGCAGATCGTCGAGTTGATAAATGAATTCGTTTGTAACTTTAGCTTTTACGAGTATTCGACGACCATAAGAAATCGATTGAACTTTTTGGAGGGCTTGATAGCAAGCAAGAATATGCACGGTCCTATTATAGCGGCCAAACTGATCAATGATAAAATAGTCAGCGAGTACGACCATCAGCATTGTAAGATACTTCAGCAGTTATCTGAGATCAACAATCCGATAGTTCAATCTCTTTTGTAACGCAAAGTTGATTGTAAATATGTTACGAGTAACGATAAGATATATTTTTATTTACGCTTGTAAATGTAATTTAATTTAAAATCAATGATGATTGCACAAAAATGTGATACTTCCTGTTATTATGTGATAATAAAACTACTAGATCATAATACAAGGAAATAGAGTAATGATATTTGATTTATTAATAATAGTCAAACACGTATATTTTCTATAAAGAATAATAACGATAATCAATACAAGTATAAAAATGTTTTGTACCAGTAACATACATTTTATTGTTAATGTACATTTGTTTCATATTCAAATAAAGAATCATATGTAAATGCCATGTAATAATGTAACGAAGTTAGGGAGAAACTATATATGTATAAGAGGTTTATTTTCTATAAACGTGGATGACAATTTACGATTTTGTTTATATCAAAGTTGCTGATTTTGTATTTTTGATTGCATGTATAAAGCAAATGATTTATTAATTAAGTTTTTCTTATTCATTTTGTTAATTTTTAGTATTCAACAGCCCCGTATAATGGACTTTGTTTTGGTGTTGAACGTAATATAAAACACCAAATGTTAACTTCTGACTGTATTTTTTGAAGAAAAGTATGTAATAAAATAATAAATACTGCCTATGTCTATTAAAGTTAACAAAAATTGTTTAGTCTTATTTATGTACACTTGCTTATGCTCTAAACTGATATAACGCTGAATTTGTAAATATAAATTTTTAATTTTTAATTCAATTTTTTTGGCGTTTGATCAGTTCAGTGCGTAAGCGGGTACATATAATATCCCAAAATAAATATAAATAAATTGCATATATCTTAAAATAAAATTCTTAGACTTTTATCAAATAACACGATACTAATATTAAAATACGACTATATTTTTGAAAGAAGAAATGACAGAGATATGAAATAGGAAAATCCAGGATTACGTTTAGTTATGCGGTGCATGTGTGCGCATTTCAATGAGTCACTCCGCGTTCGAGCTTTCTACGAAAATACTAAAAAATATCTTTTGAATGTTTTACTAAAATAGATAGTCTCTAAACTGTATATCCGTGCAAGTGACTCACACATGTAGTATCAAAATTAATGAATAAACTCATAAAAAATTCCCGTATATCCATTATTATCTTTACAACCGGTATTAATAATAATTTCCAACCGTGTTCACTTACCTTTTGTCGCCGAAAATGCGGGGCAATCAAAATTCGATTACAAAAAGTAACCAGAACGAACGTCATTCTATATTAATAAACAATGAATATTTATGAAGCCGCGGAGAGACGCGCGCACGGGGTTCAGGAATGAAAATTTGCAAAAATATCGGGCATACGTATATGTAAAACGCAATGACACTCACGCGTAGGGTCGAATCCGGTGATGAAGTCCGGGCAGGGTGCGTAGGCCGTCGTTCCCGCGGGCGTGTTCGGCCAGCACGACCAGCCGTCGAAAATCGCCGCACAGTAGGGTTCTGCAAAACAACGAAAATTAACATACGGAAATCATTGTGCAGCTTTTTGATTTATACGTAAATGATGCAGTATAGTTTGATATATTCCATACAAATAAGAGAAAATGTAAGTAGAATTGAGTTAAATGATATACGGTGATCCTTAATTAACTTCTGTTTTATTAAGAATATTTATTTTTAAGAAAGTAATCTTATTCTAAAATATATTTTCACTTATTGTTATTTTTTGTATCCAAGGTATAAATTATATACTATATAATATATTTAGATTACACCTTTCTATTGATTTATTTGAGTATTACATATTTATTTTAGTATTCAGAATAATAAAAAAAAATTGCAGGTGTTTTTTGTACTAATTAACGTTTGGTAAGAAAGTATAATTATTATGAGAACTCATCATTAAAATATCGACATCCAGTTACAAACGTACTAATTTACATTAACTGATTATTGACAAAAAGTAGAATTTTATATTACATATTCTTGAGAAAATTATCATTTGATTATAACATTTTGAATCAGTTTAAATAAAAAAAAATAAAACTTTTAACGTATTTTTATTGAAAAAAAACGCTTTAAATTAAACAATATATCATGTGAGTCCACTTCATTTGATCATAAATTAGACATTAATACACAAACCTTTACATACAAGTGAAATTCAAATAAAATTACTCAATACAGAATATTAAAAATTTCCAAAAACATTAAATGTTATGCATTTTAATTTTTGTGTATGTTTACTTAAGTTTCTAGATTGATAAAGGATTTAAAAAAATAAAAGTATTTTTTATTTTCATTCAATATTATAAATTTATAAAATATTGTTAAGTACTATATTGGATGATGGGACAGCTATCATTCGTCATGAAAAATATTTTTCTTTTTTTCAGAAAAAAAAACAAATAGCTTTAACTCTAACTTTAAAATTTCGCCGCATGACCACTCGACGTGGGAAATTTCTGGTCGAATGCGTTTGAAATCCTCCAATGAGCTTAGCGAAAACATGCGTTCGATCCAATAAGACCCAATGAAATTGCAGTATTTCTAAAAATTCAAACGTATTCGACCAGAAATTTCTCACATCGAGTAAACATTTATGTAAAAATTTTAGTAAATGTAGGATTATTAATTATTAAAATAACATGACATCACCATTTTTTTGTAAAAATAAAAATATTAAATGTTCAAAAACTTCATGAATCTACAAAATTTTTGAAAGTTCTCAAGCATAAAAACCCCAAAATTCTAAATAACACAGCCGTAAAGTTCTACTTTGATATCTTCAAAAGAAACAATTTTTTGCTAACAATTTTGGAAACGATAACTATCTATTCTTTCCGTTCGCAAAAAAAACCTCCCCCACTCCTCGCAGCCCTGACAAATGAAGAGCAGAATGACGAACCGCCATCCGAGGGGATGAAACTAAGGAGAACGATCGACGCGCGCTCCTGGCGCATCGCAGATCGAGAGTTCGAATGGCCGGATGATCGCCTTATTGAACGACTTGTTGATACGGGGACGGATAACGACGGCCTGACGACGACAATGGCGATCTAGATGACAGAACTTTCCCAACGATCTTCGCAGAAAGTTCCTGCCCCTCCATTGTTCGGGCGCGGGACCGAGGCGTCGTTAAGAGTTATCGCGAATTGCAGCACTCCTCGGGACATTATCCCGCGCCACGCACTTGGTGGGCACATAAATAGCGGGAAATTCTGAGTGCTCGTTCTTATTTGTGGGTAAACAAAGGGAAATGATGAAAAAATAATTGTGCTTTATGATAGTAAAGAGATCAACGTAAGGCGATTAAAAGTGTTAGTTAAAAAGAGATATTTTATTTGGATTAACGTAATTAAGTATATATCTGTATAAAATCTTTCATGTTATAATTATAATGCAAGGAGGCATAAATCACTTATATGATTATATCGCATTTTAATCTTACATCGTTATTTAGTACAGTTCGTTAATTTTAATTATTCACGCGGTCACGGTAACGTCTAAATGTATGAGATCAAAAGTTAAGATAAAGTTGTTAGGCTGATTTATGAAACGTTTTAGTAAGTGCACGAAGATTTTTACCCTTTAGAAGTAGATATAATAAATAAATGCTTCAATATGTATGAAATCAGATTATTTATTTAATTGAAATAAATTATCGTTAATGTATTGAAGAAGTATTCGTGATTAAAATAAATATTGAAGTAAAAATTTTGTTGAAACCTTTTAAGAATCTTAAAAAGTTCTAAAGTATATTTTATTCAGAGTAAAAAAAATCAATAGAAAATCTATTATAAGATGTATGACGCACTAACAAGTTATTTATATAATAAATTATCTTCCTACCATCAATATTGTAACGCTTTTATGAAAATCGCAATCAGTACTAATAAAACACGATACAACATTTTGAAACAAACGTTAACAATAAACGCCGATTGCAAACTGTTTGTACTCACGTATAAATCACAAAACAAAACTCTTTCTATCTATTGACTTTTCCCAAAACCAGCAAAAAAACTGCCCGCACTTCGCAGTAATCTAAGCTACATGTAAAAGAAGACTAACGCAAAACAAACCCTCTTTGTACTCTCTCGAAGCGAATTAATCACGAACGCACAATGAAATGGCGCGCTCATAAAATCGGGGTTCAAAACGCGATCGGAATTCGCTTTTCTCTCGCTGATCCGCTTACAAGCTTGCTGCCACGCATCCACTTTAGCGTCGAGTGTCGCTTTGCGCTACAACGCGACATCGAATATAAATCCAAGTGGACCACTGGCGGGCCCTTTTAACGAGGTAATTGGTCGTGTACGTGTAAAGCGGCTGGTGCGTCGCAGTTGAGCTCGCTGCATTCCTACGAGTTCTTGATGAAGCTGTCAAAGGTTGATGCGCGCGAATTTCCGTGTGTTGGGGTGGGGAATTCGAAATTTGTAGTTAAATAATTCTAATTGATAGTTGGTTTTGTGCTGCTTTAGTGATATTGCAAAGCTTTGTAGAGTAATGCTTGATTGATTTAATTGATTGTTTTACAAATAAATTTTTTTATATTAAGAATATCGGAGAAAAAATGAGTAAATTTAAATAAACGTTTATTTTAATACTGCTAATAAAACATTTACTTAAAATTAATAAACATTTGTTTGTTGTGAATGTTATTTTTAAAGGAAATTCAAATTATTTCTTTGAAAGAAATGTTGTATTTAGAAGAATTCAAATAAACATTTACTCAGTGTAATTATACGATTAAACTTCAGCAAAATCATAAGAAATTCAAATTACAAAATTTCCAAAAAGTACACGAAAGTCAAACAAAAACCATTGCAAATACGCGAGTAAAACAAAAATTTCAAACCGTACAATTATATACCTCGTAAATATAAAATAGAGAATTAAAAACCAATAAACAGAGCTCGGACGTCAGCTTAGAGTATAATTAGTTGAACAAACGCCGCGTCTCGTGCAAATTAAACTCGATCTATATATACCCCTCGCGCAAAAATACCGGACAACAAAATTATTACGCAAGGCAGCGCGGATCGCAGCGCTCCATCAACGTTAAACTTTAAACAGCCTTGATGAACCGATCCGAATATCGCACAACAAACGCTCCCGGGCAGTTGCACAAAGCTTGCCTCGAATTTGGAGCGCGCTCTGCAGCGAGAAAGCGCGCGTGAATGTTTAAGCGTTAATTACGGGTCTTATACGCGGACGGACGGGTTTATACGGATACGAGGCGCCTCGCCGTTTATTCTCGCTTCTACATCAATGTCAGGCAAATATTTGTACACGGCAGGGGCCTATAAGGAGCGCCTCCCCGAGTCATATGGGCATCAGGATGCCGAGGACGCGCAGGCGGGGCTGGATTAAGCGCGCGGGAGCTAGGGCGTGATTTTACGCTCGTTTGCCCGGTGGTATATAGGTATAACTATAAGCGCTGCTGATTCGTGAGCGGGAGGGTGCTTTAGAGCGATCAAGATGTTTCGGCGCCTGGAAAATTATGCCGCGCTGCTGCAGTTTTAAACTGGAAAGGTGGGGATTTTAAGATTAGGAGGGAGGAGGGATACGTGTTAATTAATGGATATGATGCAGGGACTATTGATGCTTATTGGATATGCTAGTGCTAATTTCTACGGAACCGTTGACATTTAAATGAGTTAGCAAACACATTTATCATTTTTTGATTATGAATTCTTGAAGAAAAAGTCTTATTACTTATCAAGATAAGACGAAAAATCTATTCTTTTGATGCTTTCTATTTATTGACGCTCACTTTTTAGTCGATATGGATACAGAAAGACTTGATCTTACTAATTTTGTATACAGTAGTTTAGAAAATTTATTCAAAGAATAACAACAGTATATGACGAAATTTGTCTTAGTGTATCGAAATATTTGGTTTCACCAAGGACTCTTTCGCCCAGCGACAAATCTGATGTCCACTCGAAATAAATATAGAAACCGTGAACGTTTTTAATAACAGAAGCAGAAATCTATTTTAGATATCAAAAAGAATATGTGCCTTCATTTTTACACAATTCTAATCATTTTATTAAAAGCATTCGGCCGTTCGATCAGAAATTTTTTTATTTTTACAATATTAATTCCACGCATGTCCATAAATATAAATTATCCAGTATTAACCATTAAGAAAAAAAAACATGAAATTATATAACTAATGTTATAAACATTGTGTACCTCTAAGCATGAATCCCACCGAATGTGTACGTATATTTGAAAATATTTTTTTATACAAATATAGTAAACATTTGAAGAAGAGTATCATTTTCATTTAAAAGAAAACTTTTCGTGAAAAATACATATTTTTGTGGACAATTTAGTTGAGTATTTTGTTTAAATTAAACTGTAAATCGATTTACAAATTGATTTAGAAAAATGCGACTTTTAAGCTTACAAGGAGAGACTAGATTCTCCGGGTCACGAACTTTGATCAAACTTTAGGATGTGCTTTTTGTACCTAAAAATGAAGCCTAACACCCGTAGTTCTTTCCAATGGGCCTTTCTTGAAATATAAGTCATTATATCCCTATTGCGTATAATTTTATCGCGAAATATGTCATTATATCCCTAATGCGCATAATTTTAGTAAAAAAGTAAAAAAAAAATTACAGTAAAAATTGTACCCTAAAACACAATAAAACTAGACGAATAGAGCTTTAATCTGAGCTTTGTTGCGTATAAAAATATTAATCTGACTAAACGTTATTAACAATTAAAAAAGATGACTAAAGAAATGTGAAAAATCACCAAATTTATTATAACAATTAAGTTCCGTATAATATTCATGCATTTTCAGTCATCATATTCGATTTTAATAACATTTACTCGGATTAATATTTATACGCATCAAAGCTTAAATGAAAGCTCTATTCGTCTAGATTTATTGTGTTTTAGGGCCATTTTTTACTATAAAATTTGCAGAGTTACGTTGAGAAGAAGACGTGCTTTGTTCACTAAAATTATACGCATTTGGGATATAATGACTTATATTTTGTAAAAAAAGGCCCATTGGAAAAAAGTACGGGAGCTAGGCTTCATTTTTAGGTGCAATAAAACACCTCCTAATGTTTCATCTAATTTCGTGGCCAGGAGGGTGTGGAATTTTCTTGTTAGTGTCACTCTATTTTATAAAAAATATTTATAATGTACACAGAGAGAATTTTCTAATAAAAATTATAACTTAATTCAGGGTAAAAATTACCGTAAATAACTATAAAGCTGGGAACTCCTACTTTCTGGCACTTTTTACTGACATTTTACTATAAAAATTACCTCATTGACTACAAATTTTACTGCACAGACTATAAATTTTACCACACTGAATGGTAAAATTTGCCTGATTTGAGAAAAAGAAGACAGCTGATAAAGAAAACAACTGAGCGTGTACACATTTTAGGTTAACTCAAATATAAATGTGTATAATGTACTTATTTAAGTATTAATGATACTGCTACAACAATTGGAAGAAAATCCAGATTTTTAAAAATATTTCGTACAAATTTTACCACAAATTTTGGTTTTCTCTAAGATTTATACAGGGAACTGTTACTCTACGACAGGCAAATTTTACCCTTCAGTACGGTAAAATTTATCGTAAATATCAATAAAGACTGCCGGAAAGTTAGAGTGTCCCAGCTTTATAGTCATTCACGGTAATTTTTACTGATAATTTCGTCATAATTTTTATTAGAAAATTCTCTCCGTGTACTTTATTATATAAAAATCAAAAGTAACAACTTTATACGTCTTTTATATAAAATGTACATAATAAAGGTCTTTGAACAGACTTTCGATTTATTTAATTATTCAACCATAAAAAATTGTTAAACTGATACCTTTTTCCAACTAGCCAGCGTATTTTTACCCCTCAATTTATACGAAATTGGATTACCTACCGGTCGTATAAAATTTCAAATTTAAAACTGATAAATTAACCATTAGATCAACGTATTCTACTATTTTTAGAATATTTACATAACATACTCGCATCGATAAAATTAAAACAAGCACCGAACCAAGTCCGCTAAATTCCCGACAAATCCCGAGGTAAAAACCCCCAATTCTCATCCATTTGCCACGCGAAAGAGGAAAACAAGGACGGACAGGCGGTGCGGTCGCGCCTCATTTGGCGGTAAAAATACAAGAACGGACAGCGACGCCGGACTTTAATTTGGCTTGTGCAGGAATCTCGCGCGTATAGACCTCTAATCAACTCCTCCAACTACCGTGGCGCTACACCTACCTCGAAAACTTCTCTTCCTCTCTCCCTCCCTTTCTCTCACTCTCTCTCTGTAGTTTCACCGCAACTCGAAGTTTTCCTCCCGTTTATTTCCAGACTTATATCGTTAACCTCCCTCTATTCGACGCACCAGCAGCTGCAATTCGCTGCAGCAGGGCCACAAAATTACACGCCCGCCTTTGTGCGTCCGTCTTGCCCTGCAGTAGAGAATTTCTAGAGGCCAGGAGCAGGACAGAGAGAGAGAGAGAGAGCGAGAGAGAGAGAGAGCGAGAGAGAGAGCTTTCCTTCTCGCTCAAACGGAACATTAACGAGATTTCGGGATAATGGTTACGGGTAACTTGAAGCTTGTCCCGCTTGCGCAACCCCGTAAGAAGGATATAATTGAAGCGCTTGCTTCTCTCTCTCTCTCTCTCTTCCCCTCTGACTCACTCGATGTATAGTATATCTTGTTTCGGGTATATAATATACTTTGGATGGACCAAGCTAGCTCGGGTGCTAGATAAGAGAGTGAAGTGGATTTTCGAGGTGTGGAGATAGATGAGAGAGGAAGGTAGCGTAATAGGAGGATGTTGAGGAATTTCGAGCTGGCCGCGAAGGTTGATTTAGTTATTATGCGCAAAATTAATTGAGGCTGCGATAAAGAGGGTGAGAGGTGAAAGTTTACTAGGGATGATAGAAATTTAATAGCTTTGCGGATGCGGAAGCTACAGGAATTTTGAGAATTTTATAATATGATTTTGAAAGTAGAGCTTTGGCATGAGCTTTATGGTTTGTTTTAATTTTGAATTTTAGTTAAAGGAAAATAACTTTATTATGAGCATTGAAAATAGCTATGAATTGAAATAAACAAGAATAAACTTTAAAAAATCGTAAACAATTTAGAGAGATCTAAGATCATGTCTATATGAACCATCTCTATAAACTGAATTTCTTATACCTATTAAACAAAAGACTTAGAGCCTGTTTGCCTAAAAATTTATACAATCTGACGGCCTTATAGCAATGTATTTTTCTTAATAGAATGATAAAAATATAACAAATCAAATAAATAATTATATTATTTAATAGTTAGGTATAAGCTTCATTGACCAGTAAGGTAAAGCTACAAATTGAAGTTTCTATTATAAAAATATGGTGAACAGATTACTGAAAACATAAAGAGGTTGATATCTGAAAAAACATTCATTAGCATGCGATTCTATAAATTCGAAACTGCTCTCAATTAAATTAAATATTTCAATTGTAACGAAATTTCAATGAAAATACTTCGTATATATACTTCATTAACTATGAAACTTCATTAACGTGAATCAGATTATCAATACATGTATGTGCAGTCTTTGGTACATTGTCTAAATAGATTAGACTCGTTAGAAAGGATTGAATTATAAGCCGAAACTCGATTGTCATTTATGACATATATCACGAGCACGTCCGTTGTTTTATTTGAAGTTTTATTAAAATTGCACTGTAACTATACGTACATATATAAATACACTGATTATACCTAAGTCATTGCTACATTAAATATTTTGTAGAATTTCAACTGAAGTTTGTATGCTATAAAAAATTTAAAATTGTAAATTCTGATTCCCACACGAATTTAATGCATAAAATTAAAAAAAAAACAGTCTAACATGAAGAATATAAAAATATTGTAGTTTTAAATCACGCTGAAAATTGTACCTATGTTCAAATTTTGACAAAACTGCTCAGCCAACGACAAACATTTACGTTTAACTATATCACCCTTGAACTTCTTTTCCCTCACACCCTTCATTCAATTTTTCGTTGGATTTATCAACGACGACCACCACGTAAAGCAACGATTATCCGATGACGCATTGATCGCCGCTCGCCATTTATTCGGATTTCTCGCCGGACAGATGAAATATCACCGACGGCATTCGCGCGAAACGATAATTGGTGAGAATCGACGGTTTTCCGCTCGCCGGGGCAGAGTTAAAACGTGCTTTCGGGAGTTTTTTTTTGCAATGAAACGCAGATGGTGCAGAACCACCGCGTGTTTGTTATGGCGAAACAACGATACATGTACATGCTTCGTTTCGTTTTCGGGCGGTATCGATTTTCAGTGAGTTATGGTTTTATGTGCATTTAAAAGTAGTCGTAGGTATGAGATATTTTTAAAATTTTTAGTTTCACCTGAGATTGTATTAAATACTATGATTTTAATTTATAAAATTTATCAAGAGATCGGAGTAATGTAAATATTATATGAAAAACTTGCGTATTCGTGGGCGTTTTTTTTTAAACGCATAATATATATAAATAACTTATTAATTATTTTTCATGCACAAAATAGCAATATACGAGGAAAACATTTCAGATGTTTAAGCCATTTATTAATGGCATGAGCTCATACAAAATTGTCGTCTGCGAAAACTAGTGTCGTGACAAAAGATATCAAAATTATTTATAGCCATTTTATGGATAGTTTTTTTTTAAAGATATGAATATTTTAAAAAATAACATAATTAGAGACATAAGAATTTTTTTTTATTTTTTCCATTTTCTGATTTTATATTTCTTTACTTCTTTCAATATTCATATTTTCCACTTACTGTAAAAACTGTTTATAAAAACTTTCTCAATAGTTTCAGTTCTCTAAATTCTAGATGAACTGCATTGGGAATTATCTATCAAAGCCACACATCTCAACATTTTTTAATAAAAATTTCACTGTTTCTCAGCCATTTGCAGAGTTCTGATCCTAATTCGATAATCAAAAACATTCTCATTCCTGGGCTCTTAAAAAAGAGAACCTAAAAACGCTTCCAATTGTAATGCATACACTTCCCGAACATCGTAATCCACTGAACAGCTGCAATACTGCCATCCCAAATTGCGAAACAATTTGCGCGTGATATATTCAAACCCAAACATTCCCCCCTCCCCGCCCTTCACTGCTAACGCGCTGCAGCTAAATGCAAGAGCGAGAGACAAGGGCGCTTGTAATTTGCAAATTGGAACGAACGATCTGCGCCGCGCGCGGATGTCGATTATCCGTAACGCCATAACTTTTCGATGAGGCATTAGCGCGCGCCCGCGCTGTAGCAGCGATAAGTGCGACTCGCCCTTCTCTGCGGCCTCCTCTCGAACACGCCTCGGCTCTCTCCCCCACGAAATTTCGCGAGCGATTGTTCCACGTGCCGGCAAGGGCGTTGAGATCGAGCGGTACAAACTAGTTCGAAAGTTAATGACGGTAACGGATCCAGTTGCTGAGTAGGACCCAATTTTTTGCTCTTTTTTTAGAAATTAATTGTTACCTGAATTTTATTATTATAAAGATTTATTTTAAGATTATTATCAACTATCTTAATCTGTGTGATTAAAGTTTAAAAAGTGGAAATAAATCTTGACGGATTTATACTTTTAGGTGATCCGTAACTAGGTCTATGACGATGTAATAGGAGTTCTTCGATTTATAATAGAAATTTTCTCATTCAAGTGATATATCACTCAAAACGTGTGCAAATAGTCACTAAATATTTATAATTTTATAAACACCTCTTTAACTAAGTTTTTGAATATTTTTCAACATTATGCTTGAGATTCTGGCGATTTAATTCAAATTAAATAAAGTTCGAACAGTTACACTTGAGTCGCAGATATAAGGAAGTGTAAAGTTCTAGGGTATATCACCTGACAATTCACTAGTGTGAAAAACTTAAAAAGATACTCAAATCGGAGCATTGTCTAAGCTTTTGAATAGGATTGTATCGCTTTACAAATACACCGAGAATATTAAGTAAAACTTTATGATGACAAAACGAGATGACAACCTATTATTTTTCTTGATTTATACAATAAATAAATTTGTTTTGTATAAAAATCAGTTTTTAAAAATAATTTTAAGAAAAGTTTGAGAGTAATACATACAAATGCATCGTTGTTACAGGCATGGTACAAAGACTTACATACTAAATACGCAAACATCAAAGATATATATCTGATCTTAGCAAAGGTACAGACCTTTCAAATTTTAACAGTACACATACCATTTTGTTACGAAGACGCAGTAAAAATTTCAAAAGATTCCTAAGAATTTCAAACTTCGCTACACCACCTTAAAGCTCTTAGCCCAGATACGACGCCTCAGGCTACGTACGTAGATATCGGTGGGCGAGAGACATACACAGGCTCTAATTGCGTGTTCGGGATTTCATTATAGGCTTGCGGAGAGCACTGAGCGCTTGCGTCGTCGCTTCCCCTCTGTTCTCTCTGTATATCTGTCTTCCTGTGTATAAGCTGCACAGAGACCTGCATGGCCGCGCTGGAGTTTACGGTGAATTTGAGCGAATAAGCGAATATATACTCTGCCGCGCTCAAGATAAACGTTATATAGGAGGGAAGAAGAGCACGCGCGCGCGCGCGAAGCTGCGGTGAAGGAGAAGTTCGAGGCATCGCAGTCGTCGCCATCGTCGCGTTCGGCCGGCTGCATGGACGATAAATCGCGCGCGATACGCTTACTCGGGCGTCGCGGTTTATTGTTTGAGATGTACGGGGCAAGTTCTTAATCGTTGAACAGCGACGGAGGACTTCATGGTCCACGGTGTGGACGGGGCGACCGTGCGTACGCGTGTACGAGATAATTTTGCCGATGGCTATGGGCCAAGTTTCTTTGATGTTTGAATGGAAGATTTATGGTCTTATAGTGAGAATTCGACTGATTTCCTGAATTGATGTTATAATTTTGCAATTTTATTTGATTGTATGCAATCGATTGAGTAACAATGCATTTTGAATCTTTGTAATTAGGTTTTTTGAGTGGTTGTGTTAGGGTGGTTCAAAATTTCCAAAAGTTTTCAAATGTCAAAAGTAAGCCTCTAAAAAGTTGATATTTGTCCAAAAAAAGTAAGTTTCTTGCAAGGTGGCTACATCGAATATAAGGTTTTTTAAGGAGCACTTATGCAATTTTTTCGTAAAATCGCGAATTAAATAACTAGAACTTAATTATATATGCTAATAAAAGTTTTAGCAATTGATTATACTACTAGAATTGAAAATCAGTTGCGTCCTAACCGGCGAAAAAAAATTTTGTTCTAGTTAGCAGTCGTATAAGTCAAAATTTTGACTTAAAACCCATTAATTTTCGAGGCTTACTTTTCATATTTGAAAACTTTTAGAAATTTTTAACCACTCTAGTGCGTGCGTGCATGCGTGCGTGAGTGCGTGCGTGGGTGTGTGTATGCGTGTGTGTGGGTGCGTGTGTGTGTGTGTGGGTGCATGCGTGCGTACGTGGGTGAGTGTGTGTGTGTGTGTTTGTATATGTGTGTATGTACGTGTGTGTGTGTTTGTGCGTATGTGTGTGTATATGGATGTGGATCAACATTACTCTGAATATACACGGTGAAAATTAATGTTTAGGGGCTCATTTTTTTTGTTTTATTGTTAAGGAAGGCAGCTCAAATTTTTTTTATTTGTTCGATGCATATTTGTTTTTAGTGGTTTCTTGAATTTTGAGATTTAGTTTTTCGGGTTTTTTGATATCTTAGAAATAATATCATCGATTGAGTGATTATACATTTATAAGAGCATAAAATTACCTATTTTCTCCGACCCGAAATTTTGAATAAGCTATTTCACTTGATTTGTTATTCACGAAATCATGATTTTTTTCTAACGGTTATATCTGTAAAATATACGAAGAACAATTTTTGAGGCTTCATCTTTTTCTTTTGAAGGGAATAGAATCTTTTTGTAAAAAAATTGATTTTTAGTCAGCTGCGAATACTGGAGTAAATCGACAAGATTTGATCTGAAACTTTCGAAAACGGTTTCATTTTACTATCTCTTGAACAAATTTTTTTAATGATTTTTCTCTACATTAATATACATTTTCAATAAATTTTAGTTCTTACAGAATAAAAATAAAAATGTTTTCATTTATTAAAAATACTTAATATTTTGTACATAATATTTAATATCTAACTTTTACATAAAATAATTATAATTAGATTTGTACTAAGTATTTATACTTAAATATTTACAAATTGAATTCATATAATTTAAACTTTTATATAACATTTTAATAAATAATATCAATCTTCCGTGCGTGCGTCCCGCTTTGTAAGTCAATAAAGTGGCCACAATTTAGTCGGGAATAAAGTTCTATATGTAACACGGGAATAAAGTCGATTATTCGCTCGGGTGATTACTAAACCCACCCGCGTGAATAATCTGCGACTTTATTCCCTTGTTGCATAATGTACTATTTTGTCCATTCTACACCGAAAGTATGCTTTTTCATTCATATAGTAAAGCACTAGGGTGGTATAGTAACGCGCATAACAAAATTTAATAAATTATACCTTCTGCTTACGTATGTATTTGAAACTGTATGATATTGAATAAATAAATAGTCGAAGAAACAGATAAGAAAGTAGTTGTAAAAAATTTGTAATAGTAAAACAAAATTAGAAAAAGCATGTTTGAAACGTGTATTTGGGCATTTGTAATAAAAGTACACTATTTTAAAAAATGTCCGTAAGGATATCTGTGTGTGGAGGGGATTGGGGTGAGTGTATGTCTATGTGTTTGTGTGTTTGTGCATACGCCAGTTTCTCATGATATATAACATAATATATGCTAAAAAAATTCACGGTAAAATTATAGATCTTGAAAGAGCAAAGCTTTTTTGTATTTAACATTTAGATATATATAGATATATATATATATATATATATATATATATATATATATATATATATATATATATATATATATATATATATATATATATATATCAGTTTTCTCTACAAACTTTGTTTAAAATATGTTTTTGAAAAAAATGTTAAATACAAAAAAGTTTTGTTCTTTCAAGGCCTATAATTTTACCGTGAAATTTTTTAGCATATATTATGTTATAATCCACATATATATACAATGAACAATATAATCATTCTCCTCAAGATGTCTACCTTAATGAAGTCCTCCACATGATCGGGTGAGGAGGTTTAATGACATCATAATATATTATCAATTATCTTTGAATTTTTTTTTTCAATTGTATTATCTTCATATATTGTTCTTTTTATTTTATTTTTACATGATTAAATATATTACTTTAAATATTAGAAATTTATAGTATACACTAGTTTTTTTATGATGTCAAACCAACAGGGATCAATGAAAATGAATGACGAGCGCGAAGCGAGCGTCGGCGGTCGTGCCTTACATGCAAAAAGCGTCACTTTTTATGCCTTACATTGCGAGCATGCGAGCTATACAAGGCGAGTAGGCGTTTCAAAGCGAGCTTGGCTCAAGTTATATCTCAAAAACATATGATGGAAAATCATTGAAAATTTTGAGATAATAAGTAAAACCGAAAAGAATATTCTTTTAAATTTTTAAGTCATTTTATTTTTCTATGTTTGAGAAAAAAATCATTTTGTAACAAAGAATCGATTTACTATTGCCCACGATAACTGTAGGAATAAAACCGCATGAATATTGTTGAAAATTTACAGAGAGGTAACCTTTCAGTAACTCTTGGCTGAGTTATTTACTCAAATTATAAACACTTCTGTCACGACTTTTTGTGTACATCAGAGTAGAAATGACACCGACGAAGCGCGCGCCTGCAAAATCGCGCCTCCTCCTACCCAAGCTTCATACACTGTTGAACTGAACATGTTGACGACTTTTCCAATAAATAAGCAAAAATAAAAAGGTTACAAGAATGAGTAACTAGTTTTGAGAAAGCTAAATGTCACTGAATTGGTAGCAATTTTTTTTATTCTCTTACTCGAATAGTGCTGAGTAATGACAACAAGCGGAAAAGTAACCGCGTAAATGTAAAAAAATAAGAATGACTATTATACTACAACCGCACGCTACATTTACGACATTGTCAGAATGTTTCTTATTAGACTCAGTTGACTGTCTAGCGTCGAGTAGACAACAAGAATATCAAATTTATTCACGTGAATCTGTTACAAATATTTGTGTATCAAATAATTTAAACTTTAGAATAACTTAATTAAATACATTTACCACTTTTTATTTACGTTGAATGCAGGTATTAAAGATTAAATATTTTTTGCTTAATATACAGTGAACTGATATATCATAACGAGTGATAAATGAGAGTGACAGCTAAATAAGTAATTATGAAGATTGCTAAGATATTTTTGTTGATAGCAATTGTGGGTACTATTGAAGTATGCAGTAGTTACCGAATTTTGGGAATTTATGCGCTTCCGATCCGAAGCCATTTCATAATAATAAATCAATTATTGAAGGGTCTTGCTAACAAAGGACATAAGGTTGATCTCATCAATACATTTCCTCAAAAAGAAAAGTCACACCCGAACTATACCCAGATAATAACGCTTCCAGATATATCTTCTGAAATTATGGCTTCAATAACTATTAGTAGTGTGAGAAGTTCAACTCGTATATTAAGCATGCTACCTTATCTTGGTAACGAAGTTTGTAAGAATATGGGAAGTCCTGAATTTTTAAAATTAGTACAAAATCCACCAAAAGATCCGCCTTATGATCTAATTATTACCCAGGTAAAACTATATTGTAATTTTATTTTCTTAATTGACATAAGCAATCGTTGAATTGTACGTCACAATTTATACCGAAAACAAATTTTATTTTATTTCTCATTGACAACTTTTTGAACATAATATGCAAAGTAAAATTCAAAGTTGAGTCCATAGATATGCATGTTGTTAATATTTATTACTGTAGTGGAAGGACATTTCATTCTATTGCGCCGTTTTTACAAATAATTGGAAATACTAGTGGCATATTTAACTCAAAATTAACCTCAAAATATTGTTGTATTTTCAATTGTACAAATGTTGTTAAAAAAAATGTGCTTACCAAAAAGACATTCCTTCATCATTAAATGTTCATAACTTATCAGATTTTTAAATTTCGAGAAATGGCTATAAAATTATAATGAGTTGACCGGATTCGCTGAAATTTTTAAGCCCCTCCTAGGTATGGATAACAAACATACATGCAAAGTTTGGCCAGATTTTACCGCGGAATATTTTAACTCGGATGAGCGACACACACATACTCGCACATAAACACACCCACTACACACACAGGCATGCACGCACGCATGAATCTTTCTCTAGCTGACGTTGTCTATACTTCTGCAATACTGAAAATTTTTGTTACGTTCAACGCGACCTTCATAATAAATATTAACTTATCTAATATATAATTACATGGAAGGACATTTCATTCTATTGTGCCGTTTTTACAAATAATTGAAAATACTAGTGTCATATTTAACTCAAAAAATTCACAATAAATATTAGCTTTTCTAATATATAATAACATAGATCAGCCGTAGAGAATAATTTATTATAGAAATTCATCACAATAAACTTCTTTTATTTTTGGAAATAAACATTTACAATCATGCACAATCTTAAAAGTAGATAGAAAGTTTTGAGCAACTGCAATGAATCATTAGAATCTTTAAATGATTGCTGCTAACAGCAAATTATTGACGAAATTGTTAAAAATTAAATAAATATGTTGACAACGTTTCGTGTATCTTATACACTCTACATTGCAATTTGCTGTTGGAAGCAATTATTTAAATTTATTTAAAGGTAAACGTTAGAGTAATTTTTAATAATGAATGTATGTCAACATCTTACAAACATTCCAATAATTAGAAAGTGTCTCAAGGTCTTCAAACTGTAAATAAAAAGGATTATCATTTCAGATAATGAATTATCATTGCTTCACAATCCTTGGATATCTTTGGAAAATACCGGTTGTTCTTGTGAGCACAACATCTCTATATCCATGGATGCACGACATGATTGGTAATCCAGAAAATATTGCCTTTTCACCAAACAACATGTTTTCTATTCCAGACGGCAATAGTTTCTGGGCTCGCTTCTGCAACGCGCACTTATTTAATTTGTCGAAGTTTAGCTATTTGTATTATACGAAGAATCAAGATCAATTGCTGCAAAAGTACTTTGGTCCCGATGTGCCGTCTATCAGAGAACTCGAACGAAGCGTGTCATTAGTGCTAATGAACACGCATTTTCCGATCAATGGTGCCAAGCCGATGACAACGGGACTGATTGAAGTCGGCGGCCTTCATATTCAAGATGAAGGTCCCGAACTTGATGATGTGAGTATGTAGGATTAAAGTAATGTTTATCAATTACCGTAAACTGGGGTGACTTTGTGCCAAATTTAAAAATACTATCTTATGCGTTATACACTCGCAAAGACGCAAAAATATAATTTAGCGCGGGTCTATTTTGAAGGTTAGGTTCTTAAGAAACAAAATATATCACTAAAGAAATTTGTAATCGTAATTATTATTTACTTCTATCTCTCTTAATAAATTAACTTTTTTTTTACTGTTTTTAAACCTGATAACTTTACTACCCCTACACTAATTCAACTTCCTGATGTTCCACCATTCGTTTTTTATTGGTAAAAAAACTATTACATTCAGTCTACTTAACGTAAAAACTATTTCTTAAATCAATTTTAATTAGTTTATATACCATTATTTTAGCTTAGATATAAATTATTAATCATATGGCTCAAAGTCACCCCGAACACTGGGGTGACTTTGATCACCATGTTTTTGAATTTTCATACTACGACACACGTGAAAAATTTTTTTTATCTTGGAATGTGTTCTATAGGTTGCTATAATAACGTGAGAATTGTTTTTACATCGATAGATATGATATAATAATAGAGATACGTACACGAATTTCCAAAGTGGCTCAAAGTCACCCCGGTTTACGGTACTGGATTGGTTCTATTTTTATTATATTACTGATATTCATCTGCACTATATGATTTTATTATATTTTAGAAACTAATAAAGTGGCTAGATGAAAGTAAAGATGGTGTAATATATTTTACTTTTGGTTCAGTGATAAAAGTAGAGATGTTGTCGAAAGAGACTTTGGAAATAGTATTTAAAACACTAGAACGAGTATCACCAACACGGGTATTGATAAGAATTGCAGAACCTGAAAAAATAACTGTAAAAATACCTAGCAATTTTTATCATATGCCGTGGATATCACAACAAAAAGTACTACGTAGGTATAACGATGATTGTCAAAAAGTTGATTCTTTATAAAACTATAATTTTCAAAGAAATAAAGTCTTTAAAACTGAAAATAAAAAATATGATGTAATAATATTAATCATATAAATAAAGAAAATTAAAATGGGCGAGATCAGAAAACACTTTTATGTACTTAAAAAATATTACAATGTTGAAAGTTTCTTATAACCAATTCTTTTAAATTACGAATTAATAGAATATAACTTTCATTTAATATTATTTGATATATATTAACCTTCTATGAAGTATCTCTTGTTTAGCACAAATTAAAAATTTAATCGCTTATTACAGAATATGAACAATTATGATATACGCTTTAATAGGTTAAAATGTTGTTTATTTACCTATTTGTCGTATTCGATGCTACCGAATTGTTCTTCGATTGTTTTAGTACATTTAGCGTAATCGTTGGACGGACAAGACATTTGTGTCGTACATATTTTTTTAGTAGTTTATTTATTTAAATGCACCAGATGCATGTGAAATTAAGAAAAAAGTAATTCCTCTGTCTTTTTAAACGACAAATTCGATTTAAATATTTATTTTCGAGACATATAATAAAGGTACGGTAATAGAAGTGCAACCTTAACTAATTATTTGTAGAAAACAATACTAATAAATAAGTATATGTAAATATTTTTTACAAAATGTATATAAGAATTACAAGAAGGAATTGGTTACATTTTCGTTTGTGAATATTTTAATACAACTTTCTTTGAATAAAGCCCTTGGGAGGGACGAAATATCAAAATTAATTAAGACTAACATTAACCCTCTGTAATTTTTTTGGTTAAAATTTAGTGTATTACTAAATTTCTTGGTATATTCGGATGAAATTAAGGCTTGAGACATGGGATCAACAAGACATTTTGCATAGTTTTTTATTTCTTACTCAGAATAGAAAATACTAGATATTCTGAAAATTTTGCAGATTGTTGCTTACGATAATCCGGTTGTAGTACTATTTTTTTGTGATTCATATAATGTCCTGTTGCCTTGTAAAACAGGAGAGACAAGAATTGTTCAACTTTTTGACAAACACTTATAAAACGATATTTTATTAGCTAAATTTATTTCTGATAATGTGAAAAATTTACAATAATCTATTATATTAGTAAGAATTAAAATCTTCAGCAATGACAGACTTTTCAAAATTGCAGAACATCCCAATGTCAAGCTATTTATAACACATGGAGGCTTATTGGGAACGCAAGAATCAATTTATTATGGCATACCGATGTTATGTATGCCACTTTTTGCCGATCAATGGACGAACACTAATAATTACGTCCGTAAAAAGATAGCTCTAATGCTCGAAATCACGACAATAACTCAAAAACAATTTGATCATACGGTTGATGAAATGCTGAATAATCCAATCTACAGGTACTCTAAAATTTCCTAATGTTTGAAAAAATACAATTTTATTCTATCTATATATTTTTAAATAAATTTAACCGAATTATTATCCGCCGCTTCAACATAAATAAAATCGTCTCTAATATAAGATATTTTTAGAAATATACGGTTTTGTTTTAACCCCTTCATTCTGAAACTCCTTTATCACTGATAAAAAATACAACTATATTTTTTATGTATTTTAACTTAAAATGGTCTAAAACTATAAAACTAATAGATTTTTTAGGTCGAAAACGGCTACAAATATGTTTTGTCTGAACGTAGCCCAAAAATGACATGCAACTTTTTAAGGTTGATTTTTAGCTATAAATATATTTTGTTGTGTACATTTTACTTTAAATTGTATTGATTAATTGTATGTCAAAATTGTATGTCAAAATTATGTTTTTTGAAACACAAAAAAATATTTAGCCCCAGGGTTATTTTTTGTAATTTTTTAGAAAGACATGAATTTCACCCCACTGTTTTGGTGAAAAAGTATTTTTCTGGGTGCAAATGGCTCAATCCCTATAGTAAAAGAATGATTGTAATCACTGAAATCGAAAATAGGCGTAGCGCTAAATTAAACATGTTATAACTATGACATAGTGCTAGAAGGGTCAATTTGGAGATCATGGAAGGGTACGTTAGCATAATGGGACAAAATTAGTATAGGTAGGAAAATTGAGGGAAGGTATGGAGGTCGTGGAGGGGTATTTTTCCGAACAAAATAATGAAAATAATGATTCTGGCATCGTAATGCTACATTGAACATATTATTACTTTAACATAATGCTAAGAGGATTAGAGTTGTGATGATGGATAGGTGGGCAAGCATAAGGGGACAGAATTAGGATAGGTAGGAAAAATGGAGGAGTATGGGTGACGTGGAGCGGATATTTTTTCTTAAACAAAACAACGAAAATAATGATATAAACATTTTTACGCTAATCAAACGTGTTAGGATCATTTGCTAGATGGTGGAAGGGAACAGTAGCATAATGAGACAAAATTAGGATAGGTTGTAAAAGTGGGGGTATGGGGAACGTGGAGGGGCTATTTTTTTCTTAATAAAATAATAAAAATAATGATATAGGCCCCGCAATGTTAAATTAAACGGATTCTTTATTCTTTTATATAACATTAACAATCACATTCTTTGTATTATAAATAATACTGATAAATGATTTTATATGCAAAATGGATATTAATATCTATTTTCTGCAATTCATATTAATATTGATATCGTCAACAATCGAAATTGTAACGCGTAGCGCGTTTATGATTCCTAGTTATAAACAAAATCTATGAAATTAAACCGTAAAAAAAGCTACTTTATCAAATACAGATTTATGACAGGGTTTTAAGTTGTGCGGTCGTGAGCAGCAATTATATTTTAAGATGTTTTATGCTTCAAATTATTGATAGATTGTAATTATAAGAATACGGTACACTACTAATAATATAATTACAGGCAGAACGCGAAGAGGTTGTCGAGTTTATTCCGGGATCGCCCGCAAAGCGCCATGGATACGGCGGCCTTTTGGGTCGAGTACGTTGTGAGAAATGGAAAGGACTCGCTGAGGTCGCCGGTGATGGACTTAACCTGGTGGCAAGTGGCACTTCTGGACGTGTATGCAGTCACTTTCGCTGGACTCTTTATTGTTGTGTACATAGTGATGTGCATTGTTAAGATTTTACTGCGACTAGTGTGCTGTAGGGGAGTTAAAGTAGTTTCGAAAGAAAAGAAACGTAATTAAAATAAAGTGCTGTATGATGTCATGCATGTTGTATTAAGATTAGTGATTATTTGTAGATAAACAATAGAAATTTGTAAATAGAAATATAAATATGTAGAATATGAGTAAAATGTTTAAACATTAAAATAAGCTTAAAATAGTAATATTAGTATTGTATTTTTTCATGATATTATGTAAGACAGATAAAACTAAAATTAACTGCTTTCAATTGTTAATTAACCCTTTCGTATTAGCTATGTGCATGGGTTTGAAGGGGATAAAAGAAACGATCGCAGCGCCTAAGGTGGCCAGAAACGGCGACGTTGACGGAATTTAATGTATTACTATATACAGAATAGTCTAAGTCTTATCAGAAGTTCCGAATTCTAGATGTCGCTTCAGTCTATGCACCTAGCGATTACCAGAATCTTCAGTATTATATTGTTGTCACGTTGTTGTCACCGTCAGGTGGATAGATGGATGCTTGGATAGGTTAATGTGGGTGGATGGACGCTTGGGTGGGATGGTACATATGTCGATGTTGTTTGTGTGATTTTTAAGCGTTTTTTAATAGCTGTCATTTTATTTTATTTTTTTTGTCGTTTTTCTTTACTTTATTCGTGAATGAGCGAATTGGTATGTATCTGTATATGCGTGTGCATGCTTATGTATGTGTATATGTGCGCGCGAGTATGTTTGTGTGTTGATGTGTGTATGTGTGTGTATGTGTGTATATGTGTGCGTGTGTGTGGGGGTATGTGTCTATATATGCGAGTATGTATTTTTTATTAAAGTATCTATAAATAAGATACTGTTCATGTATTGCAGGCAATAACTTCAATTTAGCCTTCGAAATTTTAATTTTATTTTCCTTTTATTTGAATAAATACCCTGGTAGAAACGTTGACTAACTATTCGCCATATAATGCCTAATTTTATGGTGTGTGGTCAATTTATGGTCTATATTATGGTCAATAACCCAACTTATAGCCGACGGTTTATGGCCAAAAGGTGGTGTAATTTATAGAATTATTTATAAATAAAATTGAATGATCCAAAAATAATTCAATACGAATTAGATATTTAAAAGAGAACAAATAATTAAAAAATTATACTAGTATATTGCACACCGAGCCTACATGCTGAAAATATTCAAACCTAATCTACAAATATTTTTTCTTATATTTCTTTTAAGATATGTACGGTAAATTTTAGTTTAATTTAATCGTCTGCATTAATAAATATATATTAATTAACAAATAAATACATAAATTGGAACAAATACTGCTTATTTATTTGCGTTGAATTTGTCGAACTGCTCTAGCTCAACGACTTAAGGTGATGCTAAACCCTCTTGTTACCGTAAAATACGGGGAACCACTTTTTTCATTCAATATTTAATTTTGAGAAAATATCTCTCTGAAAAGTTGTTGTTTTTGAGTAGGACAATAACGTTTCATAGAGATATTTTCTCAAAATTAAAAATAAAATAAGAAAAGTGGTTTCTCATATTTGTCGGTGACTGGTGGCTTTAGCATCACCTTAAGTAAAAATTTATTTAGTGGTTAAGTAACATTTACTTGATTCTATTGGGCACATTTTACTCAGCAATCCTATAATATAAAATCCTGCTCAACTTTTTAAGCAAAATCTGCTTAATTGCTCACAACGCAAAACTAAGTTTTTCTTTATATGTTTCAAACCGATATGGGTCTGCTCTCTCCCTAGACTTCAAGCTGACAACACACAGTGAATGTATGCATGTCTACATGTGTGTTGGGATACATAAGCATAAGAATAACATTGATTGGTATATATATATAATCAATGTTATTCTAATGTTTATGTTTATTGTATATACGATAAGATGAATAGAAACTTATTTCTCTTGTATCTGTATATTTCTGGTGTACCTATATATATATATATATATATATATATACTAATCAATGTTATTCTTGCGTCTTATGTTCTTATATGCTTTTATAGCACACTAACCTCAAAATGCCAACTTTATTGTCGATTTTGAGGTTGTTGTGCTATAAAATATCGTATGAGACTGTTGTGGGAGGTGTTTTTCTACCTTGCTCGATTTTCTCACTCGCTTCGCTCGTGCGAAAACCCTCGAGCAAGATAGAAAACCATCTCCCACAACAGTGTCATAATATACTATTAGCGAACAAACAACCTATAAGCGCCCGACGCCGTTCGCGTGCGCATGGACTTATACTATACTATACTAAGCATCATGGGCATATATTTTACGTATAGAATCAGAGTTAAAATTTGTAGAATGTATGAATACTGCAACTTCGCTTATATATCTCCTCGCATCAGTAAGCTAAATTTTATATTGTAAATTCGTTTAAACCAAAAAACATTGTGCGAATTTAAACTTTTATACATATATTTGAGGTTATAGTACATTTATCTTTACTCATATTATGGTCAACTTATGGTGTAAATGTTGGCTACAAATTGACCACGGAAGTTGGTCAATAGATAGCGAACAGGCCATAAATGATGGTCAATTTTCTACCAGGGTAATTTGTATCTAATTGAAAAAGATAAAATATATGTCTTTTTTATATTCTACCTGACGGATCTAATCGATATTTTCATGTAAAATACCAATTGATTCGTCAATTATCATGTTTCAGGGGATACTTTCTGAGATATAACGAATTGTTTGGCTCATAATTACCCCGGCGGGCAAAATCACTTCTGGTAACGGTAGTTTTTGTTTATAAATGACGGTTAAATTTTAAATTTTAAAACTCGTTTCAGAAAGTATTTTTATTAAATTTAGTAATAGAATGTAAGCCACTCAACATAAAAAAGATTTATGTACAATGTACATTCATATACACATATAGACGTACAATATCCAGCTGGAGAATGTTATTTTTACGAGATTTGTATTACAGATTTTGCATTTGTACTGCATATTTGACATGTAGCAAGATTATTAGAGTGACAATATTAAAAATGAATCAACTAGAAGTTATTACTTTTATTTCGAAAGTCTAAACATTCTGTTAATAAATGCATAAATTATACACGTTCATGTAAATTAAACAAGATTTATTCAAATTAACCAATTATTTAGACTTTTTAAACTATAGGAATAACTTCGACTTAATGCATCATAACACTCAAAATACTTTTTAGGCCTATTATATGTTCTGACTTAATACCTATCATAAAAAATTGATAATAATTATTTTTTTGAAAATGATATATTTGTGTATAAAACGTTTAAATACAATTTCTACGACTCGTGTTGACCACATCACCCTCGCTATAGGTAGCCCACTTCCTTCCCCTTCCTTGATGCACGATATACTATATTTTGAACTTTAAAAATATAAATTAAACTACATGTTTCAACACTTACAATTGACGAATAAAACATTTAACATCATCCTGGTAGAAAGTAGCCATACCAAAATGGCCTATTCCCCAACCATTCAACAACTTTCGTTAGTCAACGCGGTTGAGCAACCTTCGGACAGTGAGCGGTCGTCTTGCGCATGCCCGCGGTTATATAGCTGTATGCGCGCCAACAATATGGACGACTTCAAAATCTGACATAAAGTATACTTATTTTGAATCTTCTTTTATGAAGTAAACTATATTATTTATTTTATTTATTGATTATGCATGGTTAAATAAGCTATTTAAACAATGTATATTTTGCTTTTAGAATTTGTGCGTTAATTCTTCTGTCGTAATATTCTGCTCTTAGCGGAAACACAAAGTAAAACATTAAACAAATTTAAAGTATACTTCGTTCTTCATATAGAATACAAAGTTATTTGCCCGCGGGATTAGTACCGATATGTCAAATGTCAACTCTGTCCTTGAAGAAAAGTATCAATTTTTAATAATTCGAATGAGCTGTTGAAATTCAAAATTGAAAACAAAGCATATTGTCGAAAGCAGAAAACAATTTACATTACAAATTCATAACATCAACATAATAATAATGTAAACTTTTTCCCCACCATTCACTTAGTAAGTAGCCTGATAATGTTCTGCACTGATGTCTACAATGATAACCATTTGTCGATATAAATACTTGTACTTAGTACAACGAAAGCAGTGTTAATCAGTGTAAGCTTTCGGTGACAATTGCATTCAATAATAATGCTCCAATAAATAAAATCAATCGTCAATAAAAAGTTTCATTAATTAACAATTTTAATTAGTTTACGTTGAATCTCAAGGTTGCAGTTATGAATCCCAAAAACATTTTATTCATGTTTCTATTTTTTATACTATCATTTTGCAATGGCTATCGAATTCTCGCCATTTTTCCCTTCCACGGGAAAAGTCATATGGTCGTTTTAGAACAAACAGCGAAAGTATTGGCAAAAAAAGGACACCAAGTTGATGTTATTAGCCATTTCCCGTTGAAACAACCTTTTGAGAATTACACGGATGTTGTACTACTTCCTAAAACTGGTACCTTTGCAACAATAAATTTTGAAACTTTTAATTCAGAGGAAAATCTAAATAGGTATTTCTCTAACAATAGGATAGATATATGTAATACTCTTGGGTTTCCGGATATAACAAAATTAGTTCAAAATCAACGAAAAAATACAACGTATGACCTTCTTTTAATTCACGTAAGATATTTTTTTTACATTTTTTAGTATTCTTAATTTATTAACTAAACTATAATCTATAGTTAAAATTAAATATATCAGTGTTTTTTCTATGCACACTTGACGTGAAGAATAACTTTGAATTTCGCGTCGAATGTCTTAGGGATTTCGAGTGTATGGAGTACGATTACGTATGGTTGGGTTATGTCAAACATGAAATATGGAGGTTTCCATATCCAATTTTCATGTTTTACCAAATCTAACCATATGTAATCGCACTATACATGAACAAAAGCCCAAAAACATTCCACGCGAAATACAAAGTTATTCTTTACGTCGAGTGTACATACGGTAATTATACACTATAATTTTTATGTATAACAGAGTAACGACGATATCTCAAGTAAAAATTCTTGCGATAAAAGAAGCTAATTTATCAAAACCTTATATTATCAATATCTATATATGTTCTGATAATGATTCAAATTAATTAATGATAAAATAGTATTTATCTGGTTACCAATGCATGTCTACAATTGGTTACGTTTTGGACCTACCAGTGGTTGGAATAGTGACCACGTCACTCTACGTCACGATGAATACTTTCGTGGGCAATCCTTTAAATATGGCTATTGCTCCAAATAGTTTGCATAGCTGTGAAAAAACGCAAATGAATTTTTGGGACAGGCTGCAGAACGTGATCAATACCAATCGCGACATATACAGTTACTGCAGTCGAGCAATTGAACAAAATGAATATATAAGAAAATATTTCGGATCTGACATGCCGGATTACCAAGTACTACAGAAAAGAACTGCTTTAATGTTCTCAAATTCTCACTATACGTATCATGGAATCAAGTCCAAAACACCGGCAGTCATTGAGATCGGTGGTATTCACATAAAAAATGATACGGCCCTAATGGATAAGGTGATTAACATTTTTGTTTATATTCATAAAAAATCAGAACATAAGTAATCTGAAACAATAATTTTCTTGAACATAAATGAAACAATTTACTGTCAATACATTCTGTACAAGTATTAGCAATTTTTATATTGATAGGCTTTTATTGTTAATTTTATCGAGTTATGATAATTTTACGTATGTGTAAAGTTTCATTTACATTTTATTACATAAGTCCGCAATTTTTTCAAAAGATGACGGGTAATAAGACATCCGCGATTAAAATTCAAGACACATTCATACAAATCTGTCAATTTATCTCATTATAATCTCTTTTCATATATATATATATATATCACTTTATCTCTTGGTAATTAGCAACCGATAACTTTTATCGATTGGACGATCTAATATATTTCCATACGTGGAAACTTTCGCACAGAACTTAAAGAAATTTCTGGACAGCAGCAAGGATGGTTTCGTTTACTTTTCCTTCGGGTCTCTGGCAATGATCGAAACTTTTCCTACAGAGATATTACAGAAGTTCTACGCAACCTTTCGTAAGCTATCGCCGGTTCGGATCGTCATGAGAGTAGCAAATCCAGAAGCCATGCTTGAAAATCTGCCCGAAAACGTGTTCATGTATCCTTGGTTGCCACAGCAACAAATTTTGCGTTGGTTTCTCTTTCACTCTATTAAATGAAAATATATAAGAATGCTTCAAAATATATTTTTATGAGAGAACATACTTTTAGAACACCCAAATATTGTGGGTTTTGCTACTCATGGAGGAGGACTCGGAACTCAAGAAGCAGTCTATTATGCAATACCAATGATATGCATACCGCTATTTGCCGAACAACGCTGTAATTGTGATATATTGTCGAAGAAAAATATTGCGTTAAAATTAGATTTTCGTACAGCAGTTCAAGATAATTATGATTACGTTTTTAAAGAGATAATATCTAATCCATTTTACAAGTAAGACTGATATGAACAAATGTATTGCTTTCGATAATTATTTCTTTGCACATTATTTAATTAAAAAGTCTACAAAATTATCTATATAGTGATATATAACATAACTATGAAATTTATGCATTGATAGAAAACCACTTGACCCAAGTTAAGTGTTGAATAAAAATAAAAGATATTGTAAACGTTATTTTTGTATCTTTGATGCATATATTATAAATGTACTAATATACGTACATATTATTTTGCACATATACATGGAAAATAAAAAAATAAAAACTTTAAATGATTCAAACAACGCCTCACATGCGAAATTTCTATATGATTTTTTTATATTTGCCACACAGGGATGCAGCACGCACAATCTCCGCTCTGTACCGGGATCGCCCCCTGACTCCAGCGGAAGAAGTTAACTACTGGATCGAGTACGTGATTCGTCATGGTCAAAACGCCTTGAGATCACCCGCCGTTGACTTACAGTGGTGGCAGACCGAACTTCTGGACGTTTACGTCTTCATCTTTACGTGTTTCGTGATTGCTCTGTGCACTGGGCTTTTCATCGCATATCGGATTTTTGTGTTTCTTTCGTCAATGAGGAAATCAAATGCAGTGAAATTTTTATGTGTGAGAAATTTGAATGGGACGAAACAGTTTTCTGCAAGAAAGTCAAATGGAGTGAAACTCGAGAATATTATTAAAAAAGTAAACTAACTTTTGTGAATTCTAGTCAATTTAAAAAAAATCTTTTTGTTATTTTTAAAATGTGATATTTGTGTATTATATAATTATAAGTGATGTAATGAACGTACTGTATTTTTACAAATAAGAAGGTATTATACATAATAATAATAATGTTTTAGATTCGCCATTTTTATTAATAAATTGAAATTATTATTATTGATTTTTTAGTTAATTACATTTAGACAAACTGATTATTTTACTAGCACGACACATGAAAAATACATAAACTACAAATTTAAATCTTAGTAATACTGCATATCTTATTTCTTAAAAAAAGACAGTAACTGAATTCTCTTCAAGTAAAAGAATCTTATAATAACTTTCCCGCTAGTGCCCAAAACCTCTTCAAAAGAAAGCAAGAATACAACGCACGAACCCTATTGAATTCCGCATTTCAGGGCGCAGCCTACGCAGCGTTAGCCCGCAAAACAAAAGACTGCCATAGCAGCAGCACCGCCACAACCACCATTTCCTACCTCTACACGAGCTCTCGAAACGTCGAAACAAAGCAGTAACAATTGTAGCGGCAAACGTTAAATCCACCCCGGCGCGGCAAGTCGTATTTCCCCGGCTCTGCCTCATTGTAATCGCGGCTGCACCGATAGCGTAAACTTGCAGAGGGAATATTTACCAGTCCGGCCCGCTGCTGTATTATACTTTGTGAAGTAGGTATACGGTCGTCGGCTCGCTAGCTCGCTCGCCTGGAGGAGGATCTTTATCCGGCGCTGAGCACTGCGGGAGTGGACCGAGAGTCGGCGCAATTAACCGGCAAGTATTTGCGATTTTCCCCGCGCGACGCAACTCAGCGGCAGAAGGATTTCATTTCATTTTGCATGGCAGTGAAACTTTACGGCGTGTGTGCTCGAATAGGTTGATGTATAGGTACTGTGTAGTGGCTCTTCTAATGCCCGCAAGAGTCCGCGAACGAATGCGCGGGAGATTATGGGAGACCTTGAATATGTGGAAGTGCAGCGTTGGAGGCATCGCTGCATTTTCTACAATTGAATTTTGGTAATTGATCATAAAAGAGAGCCCTTCTGAACTTAAATATCATAAATCATTTTGTATTTAAATCAGAACTGGATCAGCTCCGAGAATCAACGCTCTGATAATTGCAAAGATAATATTTTGCAGCAAGCATAGCAAAAATGATAGTAATAATAGTAACATTTTCATGATGAATTGTCAACTTGCAATGTTCGTACATCTATTTTTTTGCACTTTTGTTGGTAGTCTATTAAGCTTTGGTAATATATGAAGACTGTAGTTGTTATTTATGTATTACCATATTTTATTTCGCCGGTATTAGAATGTGGCTTTATATAGAATCAAATCATCAAGTTAATGGCAAAAATACAAGAATTTATTTTTATTCGATACCAGAAATATATACATCATACTGTTAGACCTTGTTCTTTCCGAATGCAAGTATATTTTCTTTCTCAATCGCACTAATTTATTATGTACAAAAAATATAGGTCAGTTATCAAAGTATTTTATCTTTTACTACAACTGATAAAACTTTAATTTAAAACCTGAATATTACAACACCATAATGTCCAAGGACATTAATATCCATCTAAATGCAATCGAAACCTATTAAATGACTCTTTTGCCACCCTCTCTACCCCACAAAAATATCGCCACAAAAGAATAGATAATATAAAAAAATATCGCCACAAAAAGCTCCTTAAAAGTCGATCAGCAGACGCATATATCCCGCACGGCGCGCGCGCCTATCTCTCTAACCTATCTTCCTGCGTATATCCGTCCGTACCTCGCGGAGGCACCGACAGCTCTTCTCTCTCTGAGCGTATATTTACATAGTCGACTTGTTGGCTTTCAGCCTTGCTTTCAGCTACGAGAGATATTGGAAAACTCGTGTACTACTGTAAACACGGGGGCACTAAAGCGTCGAAAAATCATAAATTTGATTAGGAAATGCACAACTCGGTCGCGATAACATCGCCGCTTGTACGTCGAGATTTGGCTGGCGAGTACGAGCAGTCCGCAACGACAAGCAGTGCGCCTTTTCACCGCGCAAGGAGAAATTACGAGGTAGGAAAAGTGGCTCTTGTTTGGGGGGATTCTGGAGAGGACGGAGATCGCATTTTCACTAGTGTTATTGGGAGTTGGTTGTGATTAAAGAGAAGATGAAAAATAGTTGGAAATAACAATAATTAATTTAACTAGCATGCTTGTTGATTGTATTTTAATTTTGTTGAAGTAGTCAATGGTCTATTATTTGCAGCTTATTTTTAAAATGTTTATTAGATTTTACAATCACCGCAATTATTAAAACTAACAAATTTTTATTTTCGATTTTATACAATATTTATTCAAAAAATCTAAATGATTATTTGCATTCATATTATTACTATAAAAATTCTATTCTCTCTATTTCATTCGGTAAATTATACTTGTTCGGATCAATGTTGTTTGTGTATTTTGATATTTTTGGTTTAAAATGTGCATTGAACATGTTTCGTTACTAACGTCTATCGTGCAAATGAAGAAAGTGGGTATCTGCATTTCGCAAAAAGAATTTGAACCCTATAAATAATTAAGCATAAAAATTATTAGAAACATTATTTTTCGTTTACAAAAATGTATAGTTCAAGTTCGATTTTTGAGAAAAACAATACTTATTTTTTCAACAAATATCTTATGCAAATTGGCCCAAATAAAAATGAATTTTATCAAATGTCTCAGACTTACTTTAAGGGAGTACTATCGGTACCCCGTGAGTCAAAAGCGTATTTAGTCGTTTTTCACTTCCGTGGTAGGCCAAATCGAGTGCGTGAAAAATTTTATTCGTCTGCTTATGTTAGCTCTCTAAATTGGTGAATCATCATTTGGATTTTTGCATTATATTTATGGGATATGAAATATATATTTCTTAAAGTTTTGTCGAAATCAGAACAGCAGTTTTAATGAATGTCATGATTGCAACTGTCAGAAACGTGAGTTCCCGCAAGACTACGTGTTAAAAACGTAAAAAACGTAAATATAAAATTCTTAATATCTTTTTTCTGGGTTGGTATAGTTTTCTAAAAATTTATATGAGTAAGTTTGAGGTAAAAACGTACTAGTATACCAAATTTCAGATTTTTCTGAACACTAATTCGATACCGATATTACTCCCTTAAATGCAAATACCCACTTTCTTCATTTGCACGGCAGTATATATCTCACGATTTTAGTATGTGGTTGGGAAATTGATAAAGCATAGATAAGTTTAATGTTTAAACTAATTCTATATTTAAACTGTATACAAAAGTAATGAATTCTACATTCAAGAGAGATTTTTATGGAAAAGGGTGGGATTAGCGGTAAACGTCGAACGAAACGATACTAATTTTGCAGTAACAATTTAATATCATAAAATAGATATTATAATTATATATATATATATATATATATATATATATATATATATATATATATATATATATATATATATATATATATATATATATATATATATATATATATAACTTTTAACCTTGTAAAATTTTCATTCATCAAATTTATTTCAAAATATGTTTCAAATTTATTATTTCTACAGCAATTGTTACTTATTCTGAAGAAAATATAAACCATCGGTTTTTCTTTTAAATGTAATTTTTATTCAACGAATATAAAGATTGTGTATTGGACGATCGTAAAATGTGAATAAAACACAAGGGGGGAATGCAACGATTGTGAACGAAACGTTAGTTTCATGACTGGTTTAATTGCTTTCGAATAGGAAGTAGAAACATTAAGCGTCCATAGAAAGAAGAATTAATTTTCTGCAGGAAGAAATACGAATGGAAATACTTTTTTCGACAGAAAGGACATAAATAGAAACGATAAGAATTTTATTCGTGCATTGTCACGAAATTTAAGTGCTATTGTTTACTTGAGTGAAAATTAATTTCACAATGCTAAACAAAGACCAACTTATAATTACATTTAATAAAGTAAAAATAAATGTACTTAAATAGACGAATACATGACATTAAACTATGTCATTTATGATATCAATTTAGCATAAGTGTATAGGATAAGAAACACATGATATCTCTATAATATTAACTCCTAAGTAAATCATTTTCGTTGAAAAAAAAAAAGTTTCAGAAAACCAAAAGCCTGATTATCCTATCTAATAGTATATACGATAACAAATTTCTATTTATCATTTTAGCTGCGAACATGCTTAATACGTTTTGAGATATTCCATGATTTTCATATTTTTCTTACATCTTTCATATGATTTATTTAAACAGTCTATGAACAGTGTATTTAATTTTTAACTAAATAAATTACTTTGTACACACGATTTACCTATTTCATAAGTGCTGTTTAATTTACATACTAAGAAACAAAAAACAATCCAAACGACGCAATTCGTCGAGCGCGCATATTTCTCCAAGCATACTTGGATCTGCAGATCAAACTCTCGCGCGAAATTATAAAACCGCATATTCACACGCAAGTCTCGCACAATGTACGATCAGCAAAGAATTCGTAATTAAACGAAAACACCGCCAAACATGCAGAAAAAATACTGAATCTCCTCTCAGCGGAAAGTTTTCGCGAATCCGCAGTCCCGGTAATAATCCAACAGCCGCCTGATCAATAGTTCATTAGCGAGCGCAGGAAAGGACAACAAACCGCGTATTTTTTCCGGGACGCGCGGGCGACGACCAGCCCCCGCATAATAATCGCGCTGTTCCGATATGATCGATCGGTCGACCGAGAACGACTCGCTATATTATTCCAAGCCGCTCATCGGAAAAGTCCGCGGCGAGATATCCAGCAATTGACTTGCGATCGGTAAAGCGCTCGCGATAATGCGGCCCGATGTATATATGCGCGTTCGGTAAGCGTATGCGGGCTGCGGTGCAGGCCGCACGTTTAATTATGCGGCGACGTATGTTTATCCTTTAATAAAGAGCGCGCTCGATCTGTGCGAAAGAATAATGTTTTTTTTTGCTGGATTTTTCAGAGTTTCCAGTGGGAGAGTTTAAAGCCGAGGTTAGTTTGTGCTTTAGTACGATAAAAAGTTGGTTGTTTTGAAGTTTTATGAGTTACAGTGTTAATTGTAATAGAAAAAAGTTTGACGATAAACAGTCTCGCTATTTTATTGATCTTAAAAATTTTAATAGATAGTTTGAAACTGTAAGAGGCGAGATCACAGATTGTTGTGTAGAATTCATCACGTGTAGATGGTGTCTGCTGCTTTTAGATAAAATAATTTTATTATATTTTTAATAAATATATGTCACACGAAAATTAATTTACTATAAATTAATTAGATTTATGGACACAATTTTAAACCGTAAATGATGGAAGAGTACTAGGTTTAATAATTACATCTTAAGTACTTGTAATAAAATCGTGTGTAAAATAGAATTTAATTTTATTATACTCACTTATTTTTAAGATTTTACGAAAAATGTATAGCCTATATATCATTTAATATTTATTATTATATATCTATTATTTTTATTTTCAATAAACTTTTTTTAATGTTTAAATAAGTCTATATAAAAAAATACAGCATAAATATTGCGACACTTACTGATACCTGTGCATGATAAGTTTATCTTTTTATTTATCTTTATATTATTAGAGTTGCAATTCATTATATACTTACAACTCACCCAGTAAGATTTCTTAAACATTAAGATAATAAGCTCGAAATACTTTGAATGAATGTTTCTTAATACTTTGCAATTAATTGTACCGCGAAAATCTCTAGCCAAAATTATTTTTCAACGGATAAGAAAATCTGACTTTGAATGAAAAGTTATTCACTACGATATCTCCAATACATCGATTCACTCGCAGTGAAGAAACTGTTCTCTCGGTGTATAAACAATCAAAGCCACAGAACGCGAAGTATCATGGATTTAACCATTCCTTTCCAACTGACAAAGACGATCCACAAATGAAAATAATACCGCCTTGCATCCTCGCCGAAAGAGCTTGCACGCGCTAAGCTCGCTAAGATTGTAAAGCGAGACGTGCGCTCGGTCGAGGCGAATAAGGAAAGAAGACGCGCGCGCGCATCCAAAGAAAGAAGTAGGTTAAAGCCGCGGGTTATACACGCTCTTCTCAGTATAACTAGAGAGGAAGAAAGAGCCGCGCGCGCGCGCTCGGTAAGCCACCATGCGAAAGGAAAGCTGGCGCGCGGCTGAGAAAAAAAGCTCCTTATCGCGAGAGTCCTGCAAAAATGGAGAAACGTAAAACATTTTGCGAGACGCAACGAATAAGATGAATTGAATATTCATGAAAATGTGTATTGTCCTTTTTAGTTTAGGTTGTTGTTTGGATTAGTGTAATAAAATGTATTTCTTATTTAAAATGGTCTATGCAGAATCACAAAATTGATAGGGCGGAGTAAGGCGGTATTTTTTAGTTTTCATTTTCATCACGCAAGATGATGCTGTTATACATAAATGAGAGAATGAACAATATATAATCGTATAATTACATACATTTTTATTTTTGTCAGATATTAAAATTGACAGTAGAAATTGAAATTGAATTTAAATTTTTATTGTTGCATCTTTCGTTAACATCGATTTATACTAAACATAAAATGCAATTTTTATTAACACTAAACAAAGTTGTTGCCGAAAAATTTATCTTTATTCGTACTGCTTTACTCCCTCCTATTTACAAGATTTATCAAAGAATTAATTCATAAAATGAGCTTTAGCACCATGTCTGATTTTCTGTGCTTTTATTCCTTTAAAATATTACTAAGTTGAGTATTGTACTTAATTGAAAAGATAAGTGTTTCAAAGTGAGTTGAGTGAGAACAAAAATTTGGTTTCTAAAGACCTAAGTTTGAGAGTCCGGCAGCTGCTTTAATTGTTGAAGCGTGCTGAAGTGGCAATTTTCTCAAATGAAATGCAATTAGATGGAGAAATGCGTCCGCGATAACGGGTTCTAGCTACAAAAAAGGAGCAGAGTAAAGTTTCACAGGAAGATTCATTATATTTTCTTCAGAAAGCTTGAGACAATTATACTAAATACTTTTACCTTATATTGTCTTTGTATTGAGGACCAATTCAAAGATTATATTTTTTTAGAGTAATATAAGACATTAAATACACGATTTGCTTTAATTTTAATTCATTACATCAATAAGTAATCTTTTAAGTGATCTCAATATCTAAAAATAAATGATCTATGTAAACAGAACAGACCGTTTAACATTATAAACAATAAATTATATTTTCTAATTAAAACGGATATTATGTTATACTTATATCATAGAGATGATGTGATTATATAGACAGTTCGGAAGGAAGTAAAAATAGGAAAGAATTTTGAAGTTTCATATTTTTTTCTATTTATTGCTTTAAATTCTGTAAAGGGTTGTATGTATTATTGATTTAATTTGTGTGTATCCTCCTTCTTACGTATTATGTTTCTTTGTAAATAGAAGAAATAATCGACATAGTTGTATAATTAGTAGATCAATGATGACAAGCAACAGAACAATTAGTATTTGTTTGCCAAGTGACTGTTTGCTAAGTTCTGCATAACAATAGCGTTAATTACCGATTGTCGTTGAACTAGCCGGACTTATTTATTTCGACTCATATACACACTCAAGGGAGAACGACGACAAACGTATGCAAGTAAACCATCTGATAATGATGACACATTCATCACGCTCGTTTTTGCCAACTGCATTCCAGATAAGCTAGCTTTATAGCGTTTAGCAAAACACCGATGAAAGCACGTACGAAGCTATTTCGTTAAGTTTATGATGATTACTTACATGAATTCAAGATAACACATTATCTAACAATTTAATAATTGCACTATTATATAAACTTGAGAAAATGTTTATGATTAAAACAGGATTAACATAATGTCTGATAATATAATTGTATAAGATCATTTTCATTAAAAATGGTGCTTTGATGTTGTTTAGTGAATATTAAAAAAGTAGTGTAATTTACATTATTTTCCGGATCTACAATAATTTGTTCTTATATAACAAACAATTCCTACTGACCATATAGTTTTGTTATTTATTTGCATTTCACCCAGTTCAGAGAGATTAATAATTGTATTATGCTAATTACTCATTTTTTGGTAAAGTTTGTTTAGTAAACCAAAACATAGAATTATTCTATAAACAATATTAGTTGAGATGCAAATAATTATTTTAAAATTACGTTTAAAAACCAGACTACTTTATAATATTTCTACAATACATCAGAATTCCGCCTTAAATTGCAAAACAGAAAATGAATAATATTTTAGATTTTTAAATCTAAGTCGAAATCGAGACATTAATCACAAACTCCTCTTTTCTTCGCGAGCTTTTCGCAGCGCGACCTCCAACCAAGTAAACGATCTCCATAACGACCTCGGAGAACTCGTACAATCCGATCCCCGCTTCTTTCCTTAATTGATTGCTCTGACTTTTCCCGTATCGCGTCTTGGCGGCGGCGGCGCGTTCGTCGGTACATCCAAAATACACGGCATTCCTTCTAAACAAACGCAACACGCAACACGCAGATATGAAGCAATTTCGCCCTCGAGGCACTTACGGAGCTTCCGAGATTGCAAAGTGGAGTGCGCGGAAATTCTTGCGGGCGTAGCGCGGGTGGGCGAGCTTGCATGGGCGACTGCTCTTTTATGTAATACGCGCGGAAGGGAGAGAAAGAGAATGGGGAAAACCGCAGAGGTACGAGGGGAAAACAGTTGGCGGGAGAATAGCGGTGATCGCGACGCATCGTATGCGCTCTAAACGTTTTTGCGCACTGTTTCTCGATACTAATCGGTTTGTTCTGGAAATTTAAAAGGGTGGAATTTTTGATTTTATATGGACTGTATAGTAAATTTAATGCAATGAGAAATTTAAGAATTGAGTAACCAAATGTCTAGGGTTCATTCGAAGGTGGATGGTAATAAATGTGATCTGACAAAACCAAATGTCCTAATTATTGAAAAATTTCTGAATAAAAACTCTTTGAAGCAAATATTTTCATGTACATTGACCGTTACTGTACATGTTACAAATACTATGCTGTATAATAATATTATAACAGTAAGAATATATTTTAATCAAAACCTCATAATGTTAAAATAAAAACTGTACTTTTATTTATCTAGTAGTCATACCTTAAAAATATATATTTCAGATGATAATATAACACGAATTGTATGTATTTCATAAATTCAATAGAAACATTTGAATACAAGTGCACAAGAACATTTATAGAGTATCGTAATTTTCAAAGTAACCGCGAAATCCAGGTTGCACGTGCCCGCGCGCTAATGCACAAAGCCAATTCCCGCGCTTCGAGTTGTCAGTGTCCTTATTTTGGGTAATAACGTTTATTAACTCTCTAGCGTGGTGAGTTTGATAATGCGTTTATAATAAGAAGCTCTGGTGACAGTTTGCCGTTCATGGATGTGCTGGTCAATTGCGAAGATAATGATCAAAATTAAATTAAGGTCAATGCGAGTGTTGAAATTTAATTTAAAATTATGTACAGAAGATAAAATATAAGAATGAATAATACTATTTATATAAATGATAATATAATCTATAATAATATCATTTTAGCTAGATTGAGTGGAATATCAATTTCAATCTTAGCTGTACCATAAAATAGATGTTACGGTCAAAACTATTTTTTACGTATCAAGACAATATGTCATTTCATTATGTAACGTACACTACACTCAATAAATGATTGAACAAAAAGAAATTAACAAAAACATAATTATATACTTATAGTATATTTATATTTCAAATATCTAAACCTTTTAAAAATCTATCAAATGTTTCAAAAATTTTCATTTGCACCGAAAAAAGGGATACATGTTAATATAAAAAGTACTAAGGCCAATAGAGCGAAATTTGGCTAATGTATACTAAAAAAAGGAATATTATACCAAAAATAAAAAGTTAAGTTTGAAAATCACAAAAAAATTTAAATTTACAAAGATATATTCCATATTTGTATACTAAGTTACTTAAAAAATTACTTGCTCTTACCCATAGAATGAATTCAACGTTTCAGTAAAATAGTAAATTTAAGGAAATTGCTTTATACTAGGGTCCTTAGTAATCATTATCGCCAATCGATTTTTTCTCGTGGTAAAAGTGATTCGAAACATAGATTTTTGTCATCTATTAACCATACCTAAATAAACTAAAAATCGTTAAACCGTTACAACACTCTACACCTCACTCCAAGTCTTAACACCTTTTCTCCACCTAAAAAAGGAACTCATCCACCTTCGTGCGACACCGAGCTTCCAGCCTTGTCCTCGACCACCATCGCCAAAATCCCCGTATATCCCGCAGTTAATCCCAGCGTCTCTCCGTAACTGCCGCCGACCGAACGCGCATATAAAGAGCCAACGCCAGCGCATCAGTTACACACAAGCACACCCCGCGTCGGGCAACGAAAATAGTTACTCGGAAAAAACCCGGCTTTTTCTCGGGCTGCGTACCGCGCGCGGATGTAACACGGGAAAAGGGACGGAACGACGCTGAGGCAATTTGTCAAGTCGGCGCCGCGTTGCTGTCCGTTTCAGCGAGCGATCGCGTCGAGAGATGCGCTGAGGACGGTACACGCGCAGGAGATTCTTTCGGGATCGGCCTGATGAGAAGAGTTTGATTGTACTTTGAGGCGGCTGCTGCGGGCTTAGGGCGGTGATTAAAAGAAGGGTGGATGCTTTTTGCGCGGTGAATTTGTGCGTAGTTTGTTGAGTGAATTTATAGTTTGCTGATGAATAGAATGAAGTAGAAGTTATTACATATTTAGTGAAATCGCGGAATTACTGATAGTATACGCATTCAAAGTTTTTACTAATTATTTATTATTTGTTTCTAGGTTTCATTTTATTTTAATGGAATTTTTATAGAAAAGAAAGGACAGCAATATATAGCTTAACCAAAATTTCTTCTACGAAAAGATTAAAATAAATTAAAACTTTATAAGATATATAAATACATTAAAAATAGTTAAATTATAGATTACATCCTCAGAACAAGACTATGGCATTTAAAAATTTCTTGAACTTTATTCTTGTAAATCACAAAATAGCTTAAACGAAAATAAAAGTCCTGTATAATAAAATTCAAGAATTATTTCAAGAACATTTATTTTTCAACTCTACAAGCTTGAAAAAAATACATAGTAATGAGTTGTGTAAGACTTAATTAGATCAGCCACTCTTGAAATACACGATGCACATACTCACAGACGCACATGCATAGCAACGAAAAAATGTATATTTTGTTTAATAAAACTTTTGCAATAATAATTAGAATATTTATTTATCGCTCAAATATTTAAATACAAATATCAATCTACACCAAGTACAGAATTACAATATCCCACAATTAATTTATCTTCTGGCCTTGTTATCCCCGTCCATCGCTTCGTCTCATCACACTCGTCTCAATCTACTTGTGCGATCTGGTCGCGCGTATCGCCCACCGCGCGATGAATACATATCACACTCCTCCTTATCCGCGTTAATCGCGATAATTAATATCCGAGACGCGTGCGCGATGCGCGTATAATCGTCGGCATCGCTCATGCAGCCAACCACGGACGACGATGAGGACGACACGTTGGCCGACAACGAAACATCGACCCGATCGTAAAATCCTAACGGTGTGAACGTCGGGTGCGAGCCAAGCAGCTGAGCTAATCGGAGATCGGGATCGTCGCACGCGACGGACGAGCCGTTGGCATGACGAAAAGTGCAGCGGTTGCGACGGGTTTGACGTATCGTAGAGCTTACGCGAGCTTCAATGTTGATACGAGTTTATTATGCTAGATGTTGCGTATAGTATCATAATCGTTGAAAGCACAATTATCTAATTTCGATTTAGTTAGAGCTTTATGTGCATTTTTCTTTTCTTACATGAACTACAGTGCGCGTGAAGTTATGAACGTATATATATTTTTAAAATCGTTATATAGATGTTCTATAAATTTGAAAAGCTATTTATAAAAGGCTCTCTGGTGAGAAAATCTCTTACAAGGATTGGGCATAACCTCCGGGAAACGAAATTCGGTCAGACTTTGGGAGGTATTTTCTGGTACACAAAAATGAAGCCTAATTCATTATACTGGGCCCTTATTCTCGAGATATGAGGTAATTTACGCGAAATATTCGTTATTTTAATGAAAAAATATACCTCTTCTTCTAACCATAACTCTACAAGTTTTTATTATGGAAAATATACCGAAAAGATAATAAAAAGTAGACAAAAAGAGCTTTGATTTAAGTTCTGTTACGTGTATAAATATTATTCTGATCAAAAGTTATTAACAATTGAAGATTGTCACTGAAAATACATGAAAAATCGACGAATTTAATAGAGTTAAATTTCTTTGAATATTCAGTATATCGTTTATATGCACGATAGGTATTATTGTAAAGTTAATACAAACTTATTTACCAATTTTTAACTATTTTTACCGTAGAATTGTTTATGCTATTAAAATTTTTTCGGTTTTTTTAGTAGAAAACTATTATTGAGCTAACTTAATGCTTCAAAATCAATACTATTTGTTCTTAATATCCTACTAACCATCTTACATCTAGAGTTCATAAACTTTAAATGTCTTTAAGCTTTAAAATTATTATTTTTATAAAAGAACAAAAATACGACCTATATATTTCATGCTATTTTATTTGCATTTGCAAAGTCCTTAAAATTATATATGGTTTAAAAAACATGAAATGAAAAGAAGAATTAAACTCTTATAAGTATAAGTGTGGAACATTGCAGATATTCATAAATATGTAAGTAGATTATGTCTAGACATAGTTAGATATTCGTTAAATACTATTATTGAAGTATAGCTTACGCTTACAATATGTGCATATTACTTTATTATTCAAGTTAAATATATTTTCTTAATTTATATTTATTCTCAACTTTTATTTATCATTTCGTGATACTAAAGCAACTACCCTGAAACGAGGTAACTCTGGCTACCGGGGTGACTTTAATTCAGTCTATTCAAGGCTTAGAAATGCCGCGTATTAGTAGTCAAATTTTAAATAAAGCGTTCGTAAATGTATTTTATAGAAAGCAAAGAATATTCTAGTATTTTAAAATTTTTGTTTTTATATATACACACGATTTGTACTAATTGTAAATACGGCCAAAGTAACCCTATTTAACAGCACTATAAATACCTAAATAAACAAAAAGCAGCAATAAAGAAATTCTCGCCAAGAGGGGCGAACAACAAACACTTCGAACCATTACACCCAGTCGTAAACGGTCCGATACCACATTGATTTCCGCCACCACATCCTCGCCAGCGTTCAGCACTGCTTACCCTATATATATATATATATATATATACATCCACGCATCGTACCTATACCCCGCAGCGTGTATTCCATCCGAGAGCGCAGAGCGCACAGTCCGATAATACGCGGAGACTGCAGTCAGCAGTGTACGCGTATACCTCGGGAGTTTCGCGTATTGGAGTATTCGGAATGCACGCGGTTATAACCAGAGGAGGATCGCGCGCGAATTCACGTCGTAAATACTTATCGTTGCGGAGATGATGCGTTGCGCGGCGGCGGATCGTTAGAGGTGTGTACGGAGATTATACGCGCGAATTAGACCGGATGAGTGGGTCGTTCGGGAGTGTGCGTACAGGAGGTTGAATTTTTCAGTGGGTCGGGGAACCGGAGGATTGCGCATAATGCGGAAGTACGGTTGGGGTTGTACGGTGTAGTGGATGTAATGAGTTAGTGTAGTTTGTTATTAAAAGGTCGTTAATGTGTCGGGATGGAACGTTATGTTTAATTTTCTTCAGTTGATTGGAGGAATTTTCAATGGGAGAGTGAACTTTTGTTGAATTATTAATGTAAGGATATAGACTTACATTAGACTGCATACTCACTTCTATATTTTTATATAAACTGATTGTTCTTGATAACATTGAAATGTTTTATTTATTATTATATTTTTTAAATTATAATTGAAATTGGCAAATTGTTAGAAACAGTGGTTAATTTTGACTAAGAGGTATTACCCATTAAAAATTCTAACTATTCTTCGATTTAAAATGGACCATATGTTAAACCAACTGATCAATCTTTATGAAACTGTGCTGAAAGACTTACTTGAATGTAAAAAATAAAAGTACGAATTTAAACCGAACACGTATAGATACTGACTAAAATGTACCCTTGATTTATATATTTAACACTTACAAGGATCTGAACTTTACAAAAGACTTCCACCCTTATTTTAGAACTTTATAGAGGATCGTATAAGGAACGAATGTGCTGCAATATAAAAGAATTAAATGAAAATAATGTGCATATGATCGTTTCTGAAAAAACAATTTCAATGAATCCTTCTTACACACACCAGCTTTGAGATTTATAATGGAGAATGTGAAAATTATGTTCTCTAATTAAAATTGCACACCAAAAAACTCAGAGTAGTATTTTCAGAGTGAATACTTTTTCCGTCTAATGAGATGTCAGAAATACACAGTTCAAAAGTAATAAAATAACTAAAAACTGTGAATAATAATTATCTTTAGCATGAAAATATACTACAAATAAATTTGTCATTTTATGTCTTACATTGAAATTAAACTATTTCTATACTTGAAAGTACAATTTCAAGAAGACTAATCAATTAGCGCAACGTAAGGTCTATTAAAAGAAAGGCAAACACTACTCTTTCATAATGACTTCATCCATAAAAGAATGGATTTATCACTTTTAACGAATAAACGAGTAAATTAGTAAACATTTAGTTTTCATCTTTATCACAAGAACATAACAAATCGGTGTACCCAGACCTTAAATATTTTCATATGCAAATGGCTTACAGTAGTAGAAGACGAAGAAAATCTATTCGTCGTCCTTGAGAATTCGCGCAAACGAGATAAACGTTCTAAGCGAAGAGCGGGAGAGGAAGAGAAAAAAGACTGCGAACATTCAAAATATTTCTAAGGAGTTATTACACTTTCTCTGGTAATGTCCTACTTCAGAGAGTGCTTCGTCACGTCTCTCGGCGCTGTAGCGAGAACATCTTAGCGAAATTCTATAAAGGAAATTCCCGGCGAGAGAGCACCTACTTTACCAAGGTACTTTCATAGAGGCGTTAGACTTTACAAAGAAGTCGGATGTCGGTTTTATATATAAAAAGATCGCGCTCGCGCAAAAAAAATATACAAAGCCGCTCTTATACTGTGGTTATACACTTAAAAAAGGATTTTCACTGTTTTCTTGCTACTATTTTTATCCGTTTAACTTCCTACAACAAATATTTTTTTTTAAATCGTAATTTAAATTTGGTGGACAAAATATACTCGTAATATTAACTCGAAATTATAATCTATGAAGGAACATGTGAAAAAAGCCAATAATAAAACACTAAATTTTAGAAAAATTTTAATTTATAGTAGCTGGGCAATTAGGGCTTAATTAACTTTACAATAAGCTTCTCCTGGAAAATAAGCTCTTAACTTTTATTTTTTACGACTTGGTGGTAAAGAAAGCTACTTATTATACATCAAGTACAGAGTAGACTTGAGATTTCTTTACTTTTAATATTTTAGATTATAAAATTATTCATGTATCGCGAATGCGTACATAACCGTCTCTTGTCTTACTTCAACATATAATGTCGCTTTAATAAAGTTACGAAATACTTTATTAAAATTGAATATTCATCATCATAGAAACCCATGGGTGAGACCAACTTTCTAAACTAATAACCATACAATTATTACTTTATTTTGAAAACTTGTTGAAATTACAATTGCATTCGTTTTTAAAGATGAGCAATTTCTTAAACTTATAGTTAAAGGAATGCCAAAAGTGAATTACCACAAAGGCATCCTTACAACAATCCACTGGTGTTTTTAATTGTTTAAACTAATACTTTTATACTAACTTCTTCTTTTAAATAACTATACTTTCTTTCTACACTGTTTTTTAAATCACGATTATTATCGGTTTCAACAATAAGCAAGTTCGCAAACACAGCCGAAGGATTGCGCACAAAGCGGATTATCGCCAAAGGCCAACGGAGTGGTAAGTTTAATAAGACCGAGATGCCCTCGCCGAAAGTCGGGGAGCGCGGTAACTACACTACTACTACTATCACTATACTACTAACCTGGCGGCGGAGTGGCGTTGACGGCCAGCTGCCCGAGGCACTCCTGCTGACGTTCCAATTTGATCAGGCGCAGTTCGTCCTCCTGCATGGTGCTACCCGCCATGGTCGTGTTCCCCGGCATCTGTTAGTGGACAGAAGAGCAAATAGACAGGGGCGTTAGTCTCTTTTCTCGAGTATATTCTAATGGATGTTATTCATTTGTTGGGTTAAAATCGAGCATAGGCAGTGTGTCGATTTTACAAGAGATGTAGATGTAAGATACTGAAGTATCTAAGATGCTGGATGCAAGTATGTTTTTTTCTAATTGCATAAATCGACGAATATTTTCGAGATATAAGTCATTGGCTGCAAAAGGTATCAATTATATAGTTTTTAAAAAAAATATTCAGTATGTATATAAAACAAACTGCTGCCAATTCATTGGCACTTAGCTACCTCAAAATTTATAAATTATTCCAATATGAAATTCTTTAATCTAATAAATTAATTTTATATTACTATATCTCTTTCTAATTGTGAAAAAAATAACTATGAGACACTTGCTATGCCAAGAGGCTGCACGCACGCATGCACGCACACTCACATACATACACACACCCACACCCACCCACACACATACAAACATTTTATAAAGATAGTGTAGTTTGATTCCCAGTATCGCAAAACATGTTTCTAAGATGTTTTTAGCAAAACTTTTTTTTTACCATCATAAAGCTTCCTCTATGAGGAAGCAAAAGTAGGTACTTCTTTTTGATATTTTTTGTCTTAGTCTTTTTACATACATTTTTTAGATACAATATCTAAACACTCCCAATCTATCTTTTTTACGTAAGTGGTTTTTAAACATCGCTTCTTCACTTCAAAGATATTTTAAAGTTGTAATGTTAATTTTCAGAGAAGACATTTTTGTATATACATATGAATTCAATATATATAGGTATGTACCTTAAATATTGCCCATGACTGGTTATCACAAAAACTCTATTGAAGTTTTGCAACTCACCGACGAGATAGTATCGCTGATAGTATCGCTTATTTTAATAACGAAAAATCAATAAATATAAAATATAAAAACAATATATTTAGTTAAACTGGACACAATTTCGTATTAATGAAGTTTCCAAATTAATATTTGTCTTTCATAAAACTGAAACGTGCTTCTTTTTATATGGGACATTGGTTTACAGTGCTCTATTAAATATTTGAAACCGAGACGTAAAATATAAGTATTTAAAACCGAGAAGTAAAATATAAATACTTAGAACCGAGAAGTAAAATATATATGTTTGAAAAAACGGATTTTCTCATTTTTAAAACTTTTACAGGATTTGATTTAGTTAGTAAAAGCGAATTGAATTAAGTTCTTGCTTTTTCCGCCATTTAACTGGAATTTAATCGAATTTTATAGAATTTTCAAAATATGTTTTTTAAAAAAGCTTTAGTATGGTGCTACCAGGTATAATAAATATTAAACTTTAAAGCAGAAAGAGACCTCTATTTACATAGGATAGTATAATATTTTTGTAATAAACCTATAATATTTAAACATAAATATATTTCACAACTACTAAAATTCTCATCAGGTTTTTATGTTAATAAAGTAGGTCGTGCTTGTTTTATGCATAATCCAGTTTCATCAGTATTAGACACTATTCACAAAATAGGTCAAATAATTGAATCGTCGTATCGTCATTATCGAAATAGAGATGGAAATTATATGTTAATCTAAAATTATTTTGCACCTGCACGAAGCAGCTAACAGTATTTTCAGTTAATTATTTCTTAGCTTAAAGCTGACAGGTTTAAGAAGACACACATTTAAAAATTATGAGACAAAATTCTAAGTACAATTAATTATTATGTAACTATATAGAACACACACTTTTAAAAATTATGAGATGAAATTCTAAGTACAATTAATTATTATGTAACTATATATAGAAACTTCCGTTTATAGACTAAATTATTTTATTATTTAGCATTAAACCATAAGTCTATTATAAACAATGTTATTAAACATTAGTTTCGTAAAATTTTAGGGTATATTATCAATCAAATAAATGTGAAAACTACTCTTGAAAGTCAATTTTGGACTATTTATAGAAAGTTGCTACTTTATTACATAACATAGAAAAATTTGTATAGTTTTAATCTTTTTAACAAAAGTAGTCATATTCCAAAGACTACAAGCAAATGGAATTCACCAAGAAAATAGTATGCCAACGAAGGTTCACGAAATTTATTTAACTTAAAAAATAATTGATTAAACTCCTATTTTGCTGATATCAGTAACTTTTAAAATCGCTAAATTTTGTTGTCAAAATTATATAGAAACATATCAAACAAGACTATTTATCTTTTCGTGCACTTACACATCTGAAAATTACTCAAAATATATGGAGTCCTCACAAACTACGGTTCTCTAAAAGAAAAATTATTTTTTCAACTTTCTTGCCTTTACTGATTACTCAAACTTCTAGTTTCTCGAAGTTAACTCTGCTTTCCGTGAATTTCGAATGACTAAGTATACACACATCTATTTGCGCACTACACATATGCACGTGCAGTACCGCGAGGCTAAAAGAGCACGAGAAATAGAATCAATTTGTCGCCGACTATGTCCACGCACATACCACCCGCGAGTAAATAAATCCCGAGGAATGCAAAACGTCCGGGCGAAGTCCCGCGGGGTTGGCGTGGCCGCAAAAGAAAGGGGAAATACGTGCGTTCCTCCGGGTTCGGGGGATTATCTCGTTTGCATAATGGAAAGAGAAAGAAGCAACGACGAGATTCCCGCCCCCCTGCCTGCCTGCCTTTGCAAAGTTGCGAAAAGGTGAAATCGTCAGGAGGGAATCTGGACTCTGATGTGGTGAGGAAGGAAGCTTTAAACAAAAATTCTTTTTTTTGTTTGGTAGCTGCGCATAATTTATATAGGCTCGCGGTGGTGAGTTAAGCGTGTTATTAATTTTGCGCAGGAAAAAGTTAGGCGTTCGCGAAATTAATTGACAGGGGTGTTGTTGTAATTGTGTGAGGTAGATGCTTTCAAAGTTGCGTTATTAATGCAGCGGTTGATGGATTGCTGTTGTTGACTTTTAGGAAGGAAAAATGATTACAAAATAATTAGTCGTTTTTTAATTAGCTGGCTGAATTGAATTAATTAAAGTTTGTAAATGGAGTATATGAACAATGCTTAAATGTGAAATTTAGATGAAAATTGTTGAAGAAGGTATAATGGATAGAGAAGAAAATATAAATGTATAAATATGATTTTAATTAGTTTCATCAAGACTTATTACCAAATAAAGAATATCGAAATAGAGATGGAAAGTTTAGATATAAATAAATAATATAACCTTAATGTCCAATATATTAGACAAATGCAGTGAACGGTTTCAAGTTTTTATGTTGTTATTAATAACGTAGTTTATGGTACAAAGACGTAATTATTGTTGCAGCAAACTTTAATATCGTTTCACCTATAAATATAAATTTAATTTTGAATTGAGGGCGTTCACTTCATTTGTCCAACATATTGGACATTTTTCAAATCTCGCTTATATATTTTTAATTACAAACACTTTAATTATAAATATATAAGTGTAACACTTCGTGAAATATAAAACTCGACTCATATAATTATGAAATGCATAGAAAACTCAATTTCTTTTTAAGAAAGACAGCTTGAAGAAAAGCCCATTTGTATTTGAACGTAATATGCGTTCACGTTGCGCTGTTTGTTTAGCCATCATTAAAATGCTTCATACGATTACGACTAATAAAATATACATAAACCTTTTATTATTTTAACAGTAATAAAGTCGGCGTCCAATATATTTAACAAATAGTCGGTGAGTTAACTATAGTGAGTTAATTGTATATTTAGTCTATACTGTGGATGTATTTCTTATTTGTACACAATAATTTAGAAGGCATATACCTATTTAATTTATAATGGAATATCAATCGATTCAACTTTATAAATATAAATATGAATATAATTACTTAAAATGTTTGACAGAAGATTACTTATAAATCGTACCAATATTAAACAATAAATACATAATATTGACATTTCTGTCAAGATTCTATTTTAATATTGGTTCATTTACCCACAACGAATATCTATTTAATTAAATTTGTTGAGCACACGACAAAGCTTTGTAGCGAATTTAACAAAAGACAATGGGATTTTTTGAGTATCCGATTTTTACACGCAGAAGTAATAATGAAAACTTTCGACTATCGAATACCGTACAACCAATGTCTGCTCACCAACTTTAATACCGCATTGTTTACAAGGTACCAAACGTTATTGCCTGTTTACCCATCATACTAAAAGTGGATGCAAACTCGAAGTCGCCGTGAAAAAAGCATTCTCGAAATAAATGATGACATAATTCTCGGGACCGTTCTCGTTGGCATCATAAATCTGCGGCGTTTTCGACGGCACGGAGCGGCCACGCTTATTCCATTAGACCGACTGCCAAGATATTCGGATTCTGCGGAAAACGCGAGGGGATCCTTGGCGATGATATGCAGAAATCTATTATATTTTATGAGTGTATCGAAGAAGAAATCATGAAGAGAATGATTTATTCGGGAAATCGGGACGATTGTGGGTGGGTCGTATTGCAAAGTTAAGTTTACGATAGTCGTGACTGGGTAAACTAAAAGTATTGTTCGAAGTTTTAAGAATTTGAATATAAGTTTTCAAAGCAAATCTTACTGATACAAATCTTCCGGTTTACATTATAATAATCTTATAAGAAAGTTTACGACTGTATATTTTATCCTCTTGACCTATATTTGTCACATCTATATCATATAGCATATATGCAGCACGTATTATTTGATAATTAAATTTTAAGTACGTGATAAAGCTTTGTTGTGGCTATTACGAAAGAAAATTTGAATTTTCGAGTATCCAATTTTTACATAGAGAATTAATTAAAATTTTAGACTATCAAATACCAAATAATTGATGTCTACGTATACGCACTATTATATTGCAACGGGGTTTAATAATACTCAGATTGATATTTTAACAGTTTTCCTCAAAATGTTCTGTGAGCTAAACATACTAGAGATACAGGAACATAAGAAAAATTACAGCAAAATAATTTTGTCAATGTTAAAAGCCCTAAAAATAAGTTTACCAAAATTTAAAAACGTGACATTTTTTGCTAATAATTATATTGATTGAAACTCATTAATAATCTCTACACGAAATCTCAGACAAGATATCTTCGAATTCTCTGATAGTCCAATAACAGCAGAAAATCTTTTATTTACAATATTCATCTACCATATTAAATCCGTCATTTAAATATTTTAAAAAGCACACTTGAGATTAATAATCAGTATCTCCAAAGTTCTTCACACGCAAAATCGCAGAAAATTCGTTTTTATACTACATTATACGACTAGAAGTATTACCGTAAAATACATAAAACAGAAAGTCCACCGAAAAACCTCACCGAATCGCGAAACCACTGTAGAAACATTGAAATCCCCCGAATCCCGCGAAGAAAGCACTAAGAAGCAGCTTTATCGGCCCGCAAAAAGCTCCACCCGCAACCCCCGAAAGCATTCTCACCGCGCAAATACATAAACCACACGTACACGTAGCCGAACGGTAACGAAAAAGCTTCCGACGACTACTATACATTTCCTCGCACTGCATCTCCCTCCTCTCTCTCTCTCTCTCTCTCTCTCGCAAATTTCCCGATCAAAAGTGTGTGTGTGTGTGTGTACGTGCAGTGTCGTCGGCAAAGTTGTTCGCGCAGGACAACGGTAAGCTCTTTCGCCGCGCGCGGGGACTGCAGTGTGTATACCCCGCTGTCTGGCTTTTTCCACTTTTCGTCGCGCGGACGCGCGAGCATTTCAGCCTTCGATGTGCGGTGCAATAAGCTCGGAGAGGAGATCGGGGAGAAATAAAGGAGCGCGAAGTATAAATCGTTGGTAGAGAGTTGGAGGAGAAACAGAAAGGGAGAGAGAGAAGAGAGTGTACGAGGAGGAGTAATGCTTGTCGGCTGGTTTTTTTGCGACGGTGCACGGGGAGAATGAGAAATGGATGGATGAAAGCAATTGATTGGAGTGGCTTTTTTGAGGGTATTGGGGTGAACGGTGGAGTTGGTGGAATTTAATACTGTATAGGATGAGTCTTTTACATATTCTGCAGTGTGTAGTCTGCGGAATCTGGTTTGGAGAGAAAGCTTTTCTCTGTTTTATGACTGGAAATCTGGAGAAGTTACACTTTTATTAGTATTGTAGAAATATGTAGAAACGTCCTTCTTATAATTCTCATAAGAACAGATTTTCTTCAACAATTCATTGTCTTAATTTTAATGGGGATATCTACTCATTTTTTAGTATTTTTATAAATTATCAATAAATATATCATTTTTTTATTGTTTGCATGAAATGAATTTATATTGTTATATAAACTTATTTCACACGTTAAGAATGATGTTTATTTTATTTAAAATGTGTTTGAATATAATTGATGCTGTTCAAGTCAACGGTTTCATTGTACCTTTGAATAATGTTAACATAAGATGTTTCCTATATAGGTACTTTTTCAATACAAATGGTAACGATCAATGTCTTTTTGTAGAAAAATAAACATTTCGTTAAAACATTGTTATAGGTTTTAATTCATAATTTATTTCAATTTAGTTTGAGTGGTTTTAATTTATCATTGTAACTTAGAATTTGTAAAGTTTTAAATGCCAAATTTCTCATCTCTCTTCACCTTGAATCTAAAATAACCAACCAAACAATCAAATGTTCCAAACACTCGAACAATCCAACTATCTCCAAGACCACCGCAAAGAAGAACCCCACAACCCACACACCCTTCGCCGAACAACCGAGGTAAAACTCGATCGAACTGCACGCGGCCGCCAGGAGCACTTATGCGCCACGACAAAGATACGCGCGCAGGGGGCAGTTGCGCCGAGAGTTGAGTTCCTTCCTTCTCTGCCGCGTCGAGTGGCCGCGAAGATGAAAATCATTGAGTGGCAAGTTGAAGTTTCGCGCGGCGCGACGCTCAATACATTGCAGCGAGGGTCGTGTCTTATTGTGCGAGGCACGCGCGCAGACCTTGAAGTATACGCTGGCCTCGACGCGACGCAAGAGCGCCATGACTCTTCTCGGGGCGTGTGTTTACGTTTTCAGGGGGGTTGTTTACGGGTGGATGTTTGGCGAGCGGTGGGAAAGTCGGCGAGGTCGATTTTGAATGTTACGGTAGGCGTGAGTGGAGCGGTGTTTTGCTCGCGTAGAATATTAGATCGATGTGGTGTTTTAAAAATTTAGGATTCAGCTTAGAGGGTGTTTCGCTGTAAATTGACCTTTTAGATGATAATCGTATCGTAGTGGATGAGATCTCAGAGCTGATCATGTAAGTGAAAAGGAGTTTGGATACTAGAAATAAATTGTAAATAAAAATTGCGATGTCGCAGTAGCAGAATTTGTTCCTTAAGGGATATAGTGTCATTTTTTATTGAATTTCAATATTCAAATGCTTATTTTACTTTTTGAGTATTTTTCCATAAATTTGACGAAATGAAATTATGAAATAATCAATTTGTCCAGAGTAAAATCGTATTGTTTATATTTAAGCATTCAAGATCTTATAAATAATTCAATTTATTCTACACACATTGATTGTTTCATAAATTTGAGAAGGAAAATGAATATTTAAAAATTAAAATCGTTTGAAAAATAAAAATAATTACGAGATAATTTTTTTCTAGTACATAAAGTATTCGTCATTACATATGAATTGTCACTCACATTATCAGTTCTTAACAATTTATAGCAAAAGACCCTTTTAAAAGGCACTTGAATTAAATATATATTCTTATGTACAAATATATTGCAATTATATTTCTGAAATATTTTATTAATTTTAAGCTTATTAATTGAGAGCTTCTATTAGGATTTACTACACATAAACATTTTGATTATCAAAAATAAATAAATTATTTTAATATGTTTATAATATGCAGATATTTACGAAAGTAAGGTCAAATGAAAAAGTTTTATAGCCATGTAACGAAAAAATATATTGTTAATTATGCCGCGATGATAGATCGTGTATTCAACCACTTCAATGTCGAATAGAACTTAAATATAAATTAAGTAAGTAAAAAAGTTCAATTAATTAAATTACGCAACAAAATAATGTATACAAATAAATGTAGCTGTACAAACACAAATATTAAGTATAATGTGCTTTGCTTTTGCATTCATTTTCGATTCTTATTTTATTTAATAAAGTAATATAATATTTATAATTGAAAATTATTACATGATCTAAACTTAGTTGTCATGAAATCATGCTTCGATCTTTAAAAGAAATGTATCGATTAAACAAGTTTGAAAAATTGCATTTTTAATCAATAGCCAACGAGCCTCATCTGCATATTCCAATACGTCACTATACGTTATACAACTACGTAACATCTTGAGAAAACAATTAAATAATAGTCAAGTGCACGTGTGAACAGTCGGTGTTGTTACAAGAAACTCTTCGAACAAAAGGTCGAGGCCTAAGAGTTTATGTCAAGTTATGTACACTCATCGTTAGAAAAACGAACAGTATTCGAAATGAAGCTAATGAGGAGTTTGCCAAACAATTTTGGTAACGTCTGTTACATCATAAAAAGTAAGTAATTCATTACGCACACAAAGAGAATTTTCTGATAAAAATTACCACTGAAAATCATAGTAAACGTGCAATATCCAGACTACAGGGGAAAAATTACTTTGATGAATGGTATTATCATTTTTAGCGTCCATCCGGATAATTTTTCCTGAATAGGGAAAAAATTTCTCATTTTCCCTCTGTGATAGCCCACGTTCATCATCAGTTTCATGATATTTATCGTGAAATACTCTCTGTACAAGTCTTTCAAAATCACCTCCTCACAAATTAAGAGTTACAAGTAACAATTTTATGATCAAACTACGTAATAATACATAATGTTTTTACCTAAATACATACAAAACATTTTCACAAGTTTGCCACAAAACTTCCTTACTTCACAGTTTTCCAAAATACACTGCTTGCATACAAAGAAATAATTTTCTGTAACATCTAAAAACGTCGCTGAAGAAAATTCACTGGATTAATGCAGCAGCATCATTTGTCAACCACAGCAAACATTAAATGCGCTAACAATTTTCCACAAAGAAAAAACTCTTTCAAATTACCTTTGCACAGAGTATCACCACACAAAGCGATAATTCACTGCACCTCGCGCGCGGCACCTCATGAAAACTCCATCATTATTAATATTCAAAAGGCTCGCTTGCTCGCGAGGAATCAATTTATCTTGACAAATGATGGCGTCGTAGACCTGATTTCCATACTCGCGATTAATCGTCGCGTCGTCCGCTGCTGCTGCAACAACGTATTATAAGCGCCGTCGCCTATTCACCGAAGTCGAAGCTTCCGCTCGTTTTCCACACTCTTTTTCACTGAAAATCCCGGTGCACTTTGTAAGTAAAAACCTTCACTCGCTATGCAAAAGAAGTACGGATTTTGATGGATATAGACGTTAGCAAAAAAAAGATGGAAGGATAAGGAAAAGAATAAAATAATTAGGTTACGGATAGTTTTGTGGAGTGAGCAGATGTTAGGTAGAGGAGCGCGCAGCCGATGCAAAACTCTTAATGACCCGAGGTGGACTGACGCGCGACAAACTGATATCGTCATACTAATGCATCATACCGTGTGTGCGTGTGTTGGTGTGTGTCTACAAAAAGGCATGCATCAACGTATAACTCAGCCCTCTCCACCTATCTCTTTCTTTTTCTAACTTAGTCTGTTGTGCGCGTTGTACCTACACTTTTTTAACGCCTCTTTCTTCCATCTCTCTCTTTCTCGTACTATAGAGTGAACCTGTATGCGCATCTTTAATTTAGTTTAGCGTCGCTGCTGCTACTTTTTAGCACTCGACTCGTCTGATATTTTAGAGTGTGTATTCATTTGCTTGGTGCGAAGGTGATATTAATTTTAAAATAGAGTTTTTTTGGATTGATGATGCTTTCATAGTTTGTTTATTTAAGAACGAGTTATAGGATATTTTTAATGCTTCAGGAAACTATCAACGAAATTCATTGATTCGAAGAAGAATTTGTGAAGAACCTTGCAAGCGTCTTCTTAATTCTTATTAATGACTTATAAGCTTATTTTTAAATCAATATCAAATCCTGTCAAGAATACATTTGAGCTGCGAATTATTGTTCGTACATATGTTTTGCAAAAGCCTATCGCGCTTACTAATTTTTTTATATATATTACTGCTTATAAAATCATAATTTTCGTCTGTTTGAAGATCTGCAGTAAAACATTAAAGTAATGACTTATGTTTAAAAAATCTACAAATTCTTTTATATGGAGCTAAATCATTTGATGACGGAATCAGCATCAAAAAGAAAAGTTTTAGACAAATTCACAAATCTGTTTATGAAATTTAAACAATCTAATATATTTTTGCCATTTTATACAATCCACTAGAAGGTATGAATGAAGTTGAAGCTGAAATCAACTCATGTACAAAACATAGTTCATTAGCAAGTCACAGAGTGTCAAGTATATTGATAAGATCTACTTTGCATAAACTTATACTACAACTAAAACTGAAGCTAACTTTGTTTCGAAGTATGAAAAGAAATGTATTCTGAAAGTTTGAATGTGTTACGTAAAGAATTCTAAAGTATAGAATATTTTGAAGATGTAAAATATAAGCATTAAAAATTAGATCTTATAGACCAAATTTTATTTGAAAACTTTATTTTCGTTAGTACAAAATTGTTTCTTATATGTTATATTGTCCTTTGAGGATAGAGTACATTTGAAGGGGTCAAAAAATCAACATTTCTTCTTCTTAAAAAAAGTGTTCTTCGAAGCTCATTTTATACGTTAGAAAGCACGAAGAAAGTACTTAAGACAGATAGATAGCTTAAAGGTGAGAGTCAAATCAATGTCTCTATTGAACTTTTCAGAAATAAATAAGATAAATATACGTTTGATATAAATATGAATATTCAAAGTTTTTCAAATGTTTAATTTGTTAACAGGATACATTGTCATAAACTTCTCTATTAAATAACTTTTTTTCATAAGTTACTGTTTTGACTGGTATGCCGTTCAGACCTCGTTAAAGGGTTACTATTAATAGTTAGTTAATAGTATTTATTTAAAGTCTGAATCCATTACACATATTCTTAGAAATTATATTCTTTGAAATTACGTACATGTATTAATTACTTTACTCTGATATTTTTATAAATTATATATACTAATATACAAACATTCATTACTTTACTCTAATATTTTTAAATTATACCTATATATATATGCATTAATTGCTTTACTCTTATAAATTGTTTTATTCACGTCTTAACTATAATGGCCACTTCATTGAGCTGAATAGCAGGTCGAAAATGTTACTGTATTCCCGCAAACTTACTTTCTTCCGAAAAATGCGGGAATAAAGTAAATTCTTAGTTTCTCTGGCTTTCTCTCTTTTTTTTCAATTTTATGTTTATATTAATATTAATATAAACTTTCAATAAAAGTCAATAATGTGGCCACAGTTAAGTCGGATATAAAGTTCTATATGCAACACGAGAACAAAGTCAACTTTATTCCCTTGTTGCATAATGTACTATTATATGCTTTTATTCTTAAAATTAAATAGTAAATTCATTATATTTTAAAAATAAGCTAGAATGCTGAAAATATTTACAATAATATATGGACATAATATAATATAATTCACAATGCCATACATTTTTGTTGATGATACATTTTTATGACATAATAAGAATACGCGTAATATTACAAGAACAGGTTTTGGTTGTTTCAGAAATGCCAGAACGGGTTTTGATAATTATGAAAATACCACACCTAATTTTGGATGCTGGAAAACGATGTGAATGGGTTTTGGTCGTTCTCAAAACTTTTTTTTTCTATTTCAGATGATTTGGCTTTGAGTTATTGTGATCACCGCATGACACTTCTGACAAAGCAGGCTTCCTTAATTTGGCCCTAACTTTCTTAATTTACAATATTTGTCAATGAAAAAATTCATGAATGTTGCTTTAAATAAATACTTTTGATATTAACATTTTGTTTTAGAAAAAAATAAATTAAACTCTATTATAAAAATCCTCGAAAAATAACGTTCTCTTCATCTCTTAACTAGGCATATCCCCTTAAATATAAAGCAGTTCCTTAGTCACTTTGGACGTGACAGCATTAAATTTAATGTTAGCTATGAGCTAGTTTTCAACATCGATATAATAGGAACGAGGAAGCAGCTACGAGACAAGTAGACTGTGCGAAAAGTTGCCATTACAGGCGACAGCGGTGCATGTTGCTCGATTCACCGAGTAGTAGTGAATGCTAATGGAGCTCGAGCGGGGGTTTTTATTTATGCCAAATCATTTTGAAGTAAACCCTTTGTGCTAACCTGGCATAACCTTTACAAATGTTCTATTCGTAAAACTGAACCTTCACAAGGGTTTTCACATGATTTTCATGTTTTTCCGACCTATGAAGCGGACCTAAAGTGACTGTTTTCCGACCAGCGGGCACAAAAGAGCGGGCGTAAAAAATCTTGTGCGCACGCTTGTTAATAATCAATTATAAATGTCTTTAGCGAACGTAGTCGTGTATGTGAGAGTGTACATATTCAAAATCTTTGTATTTTGACCGCCACTATAAGTCGTAAGATCGATAGTGGCGCCGTCTTCAGGTAAATTGACGGAACCATAACTTTCTCCAATCTCAATCTAATTTTAATTTTCTACTCTAATAGGCGTGTGGTTGCCGTGCCGCAAAACGGTCAACTTTAGTTCGCTTCATAGGTATACATAAACGCAATAATCCACACATGTGTGACAAAATATATGGTGTCGACCACGGGCGAGTGGGCTTTTTGACCTCGTATGTTTGCATTACTCGTTTCCGGCTCACGATTTGCACTTGCCTTCGGCTCGTGCTCGCTCGCCTACGACTCTTACTGTAAACTTCATACTCGGTCAAAAAAGACCTACTTTTCGCCCTTGGTACACAATAATATACTATTCATCAAAATGGAGGTAGAACATCTTGACAAGAAAATAAAATCCAAAAAATAAATCCAAAGCTTACGATAAAAGAAAAGAAGTACGATACAAGAGAAACAACAGCGCAATCTGAAAAATAAAGCTTCTAATCGAGAAGGACTTTGCGGAGGAGAGAGAAGAAAATGCCAAACATATAAGTACATGCTCAGTGGTGGGAGCCCTGTGCGCGCTCTGCGCAGTCGGCAAATTAATCAACCAATCGGAACATCCTGCTTTCGAGTATCGCCGCAATCGGAGAGTCATTCAATTGTGATTAATTAGGCTTGTCCAGCGGTGGAAGCATCAATTAGACTCATTATGCGAGAAAATTCGCTGCGCCATATTTCCTTGCGCCATGGAGTGCCTTCTGATGAATTTGAACGAGTCCCGTTGTCTTCTCGGCTATTCTCATCATAATTTGCTGTTGTATAAGTTTATGGAGAGGTAGCTGACGCAAAAGTACTATATTTATTACTAAAATTCTTGAAAGTTAAAAGTTTAAAGAATAATCGTGATATTTTAAAGCAGTATAGACTTATTGCTCTCTCACACAGAAAGATTTGCAACGATGAAAATTGCCGGATCAAAGATTTTGATAAATCTCGATGTATTTGAGGACCCCGAGTCAGAAAGATATGTTTTTAAAAAATGTCTGTCTGTATGTATGTATGTATGAAACCAAAATTTGCATCCATCATAACTCTTGGAGGGAAGCATGTTACGCGCTGAAAATTTTCAGACATATTAGGTACGTTTAAACTTAGAGCTGATCAGAGTTTGGAGCAAAATGGATAATATTCAGGACGTTCTTCAATAAAATAATCACTTTAGAAGAAAATGTTGAAAAAAATTTTTTCTCGGCAGTTTGTATTAAAGATATATAAAAGATAGACATAAATTCTTAAAGTCCGTGTGAATTCCTTTCAATTTATGTCTTTTAAAACTCTTTTTAAGCCATTTTTAAGAAATAAACGTGAATTTAAAGAATTTTTAAAAAGTAGCTATTTTATTAAATTAAAAATATTTTTTTTCATGAGTTTGTATTGAAGATGTATAAAATATAGACATACATTCTGAAAGCGCGTACGATTTCCTTTCAATGTATGTCTTTTACAATTATTCTTAAGCTATTTTTACGAGAAAACTACAATTGAAAAAATTTTCAAAAAGTAGCTATTTTATCAAATAAAAAATAATTTTTTTCATCAGTTTGTATTGAAGATATATAAAAGATGGACATACATTCTTCAAATACGCGTGATTTCCTTTTATATTGTCTTTTAAAACTGTTTTTTAATTATTTTCAAGTGAAAAAACGTGAATTTGAAGAATGTATACATTTTTTTAAAATAGCTATTTTAGCAAATCGAAATTAATTTTTTAGTAATGCTTACTAAAATATATAAAATTTACATATATATTCACAAAATACGTGTCAGTTTTATTCGAACTATGTCTTTTAAGGCTATTCCGAAGCCTGAAATTATAAATTAATTTTAGCATTAATTTATTTAATGCGAATTTCCATTATAATATTCGTTAATCAATTAATTAGTTCCTCTCTTTGAGAACACATTTTGCTAGGCAGTTAGCAGCGGTTTTCCACGCGTTCACTCATTGTGTATCGAGAAAAGTAAATTAATTATGCGGCATGTTAGTTATGCGTTTGAATCTGATTTTTCAGAATGTAATTATAGTAGTTTGCTGAAACGATATTGAAATAATTAATTAAAACTTTGATATGCTGTGCTCTAGCTTACTATAGAAAGTTACCTTTTTTTCACAATTTAAAAGAATCAATCTAAGTTCACACAAAACCCTGTTTCTGCTCTAGAATCGAATATATTTACCATTCAACATCCTAAAATCCGCATTCAATTCATTATATCGATACCTACACCGTAGCTCACAATTAAATTTCCCCACATTTACCTTACATTTACCCTCAATTTCCCTCGATGTCCCTACGAGTTAACCTATCCACCCAGCCAATAGCTTATAACACCAAAGCCCCGTCAAAGTGCCACTTATGCGCAGGCATTACACCGTTATAAACGCATGGTCATTAATCAAAACGACACACGCACACGCACACGCACATGCACACGCACATACACACACACAAGCCGCGCGCGCTGCACGCCCCTCAAACGGTAGAAAATATCTCAAAGCGGGCGCAGATCCGATCAGTCCGCTATTATACAGAGACGCAGCAGCGACCCGGAGAGAGAGAGAGAGAGAGAATGGAGGCGCACAGGCAGCTAAACGTCAAAGGGCTCACTCGTGCTCTCGCACCGCGAGTGCGCTCCAATTTGCGTCGAGTGCGCGCGCGCCGTCGCCGTCCACTCGCGAATTCACCACGGCCGCGAGTTGGCCTTTTTGTTTTGTGGGGGGGTTTGATCAGAATCTTTATACGCTATTGATGCTGTAAATAACGGTGCGGCATGGTGAATAATTATTTTAGTATTATATTTATAGCCCTTGTAAAATAATACTTTTGAAGCACTAAGATATCATTACACTAACTTCAAAAATCAATTCATTAAATCTAGTAGTATTACAAGAAAAAAAACATTTAATAATACCTAAACATACGGATAGAATTAGCACTAAAAATAGTTATATGAAAGCCTTAGCAACATATAAGGAGCTACCGAGTGATCCAAAAACATTAGATTTGAATATATATTCAAATAAGAATAAGCTAAATAATTGGATAAAAACAGATGTATAATATCAATTGTTATAATATGAATAAGTCAGTTAAATATTGATATAAGCACTGATAAAAAGTAAAAACCATTCTTATGACTATAATAATTTTTAGTATTAAGTTAGTTAATTTCAGTATTTTAGTATTTAAATTTCATTTTATATTTTAATTTTGTATATGCCGGATCGCGTACAGATGCCTAGTGCGTCTCTGCGATATACAGAATGTAATTTATATATTACTGTATTTTTTTACTTACTATTTTTACTATTATTTTATTGTAAATTTATGTAAGGCAAACTTGTTTTGAATAAATAAATAAATAAATGTTATAATATTGTTGATAAAACTATAATGAAACGTTTATGAAATTGCTGGTTTAATTATTAACGAATTGACTTTAGCTTTAATAAATGTATTACTACTGTCCGATATTATCGTTATGAAATTATGAATCAGATTTTACTTTTATCTTTCATTTAAAAACAACAAGTACCGTAAGGGACCGAAAATGCGTGTTCAAAGTCTAATACGTTTAAGTAACATTTGCTTTTACGGAAACAAGAGCTGATCAGGAACTGCGTCCATGACGATAAATTGAATAATCAAACTGACTATAAATATATAGTTTCTGAAGCAGAAAGACTTACTATTTCTGGTTCTAAAGTAGTTCTGATTCTAAGATTTTCAAGAAATTTGTGACTTAAATTAAATGTGACCGTCCAAAGCAGGCATAAATGTACTCTTCCCCAAACATATTTTGCTTACTTTGGGGCAGCAATACAGAAAACAAGTCTTTATCTTTCAGAGACCATTTCGTATATTTCATTGTATGATCTACCTTTTACATTTTATAGATGAAAAATCAATCAGCATTTATTCGATCGCTTCGAAAGTAATAAATTAATTAATTAGACATACCTTATCTCTCTTCTACGCCATATCTCATACATTTTTAGTAACAGTCAGAGCTAAAACGTGGCGTTAAAACTATTTCAACGCTAACTCTTTTAGCGATGGTCTTACGCTACGATTCGAAGGTTGTCGCAAATAAATTCCGAACAACCTCCCGGTTCGAGCGAGGAAGCGCGGATGGATTTGTCAGAGCTGCGAAGAGCCGCGTATGCTAAGTGAGCCATAAATCTGGCTGGTGAGCTGCGCTGAAAAATTCGGGGTTTAATACTTTTATTCGTGCGGGCGCGGAGCCGATGGCGGCGACCTTGGGACCACGCGACCTTGATTTGCTGCAAGAATTTCGGGGGGAGATGGGACAAGTTTCCATGCAGGCGGTGGTGGTGGCTTTTGAGTTATAGGAATTTTAATGGATATATTTGCGCGAACGCTGAGAGGATTCGCAGTAGTTTTTGTTGAGTTGTCCGTGGTGGAAGTGGTTCGAATGTAATGCTGCTAGTTGACTAATGTTACTGCGTTGAAAGAAAATCCTTCGAAATTTTTGTCGGACAGTGTATACTTTATTACTGAATTTGTGGTTTTAGTTTTAGTTATAAATGGCTAAAGGGATAATATAGTTTGTGATGTTTGGACAAAGTTTGCGCTTGATTTATGTAATTGATGTACCATATTGATTCAGCTTGATGATGTAATGTTAAATACGGTTTTGTGAGCAGAGTGCTAAACTAAATAGCAAAGTTACGTACATGAGAGGAAGTAGCTATAGATACGTAAATTAAACTTAATTAACTGATCCCACTATTGTTCGTGAAAAGATTTGGACGATTACTTATTTTCTAAATATATACAATAGAATGAATTCAATCGTAAAAGCTTACTTTCCATCATATACAGGTTGTAAAATAAACATTCCTAACAATGACGCATTCATTCAAAACAGACATTTTTGTTTTTGCAACTCCAAAAAAACCCAGCGTCCGAACCTCCTGAATGAATATTCATTACACAATGAATATCGACTATTTTAAATCGACACATTTTTCGACACTCCGCGCAATTCTATTTCTCTTTTTATCCTCTTTTTCGAAAAAAAAAAACAGTCACGTGTGATGAGTAGAGCAAAAAAGAAGAAACAGGGTGGAGAAATAAAGGGTGTTAATTGAGCGTTATAGTCGTGGCGTTTTGCGAACGGCGAAAAAAAATACGATGGGCGAGCGCGCGCTATGCATCTTCCATTAGCCGCTTCCAAGCGGAAGTAGTAGCGCTCATGTCGTAAAAGCTCACCGCTTCTTTCGTAAGAGCTTTAATTAAAGCGGCTCTCGGCAAATGATCGTCACCTTACAAGTTACAATTTGAGAGAGATGAGATCATGGATCTTTCATTGCATAAATTGAGTATTTTATTGATGATTTTTATTATATTTTGGTAGTTTATATTTAAAGTAATTATTTGAAAATTTGAGGAAAATGCAATTACTTAAAAGTTGTGCGTGACGTGAGAGTCATACATGACTAAGTATTACGTCGTGCTATAGATGTTGACATTCTCACTTTTAAGAAAAATAAATTATTTTTTAGTTTTCATGCAAATATCTAATTGTTCAGGTACAGTATCTACGTTGTTTTTCTTCGTTTCTATTCTCTTTATTATTTACGATCTTATAGCGATGTGCCCTATATCAGAGTTACTTGGCAATTTCTCTATCGCATTTACTTCGAGCTTGTCTTTGTGTATTAAAGTCGAGGAAAAGTCAATTGCATTCCGCGTTTTCTATGTATTTAAGAATTTATTCTTCTTATTTCTCATCGGGTAGTGTGTTCTATGGTTATTGAATACCTGTGTACGATCATCACATTCTGTGTCACGGATCTGCAGATTGTATAGTTTTGTAATGAAAGATAGTATAATCATCTTATTATTTTAGATTTTGATCTTAGGTCACTTTTTTCATTAGAGTACCTCCTATAAAAATGTGTTTCATTTCTGATCTCTTTTCATAGATGAAAAGTAACTAAAACTCATATGTGTAAATATTTTGTAGGTAATATTTTACATGAATGCCATTCATTGAGTACACATTGAAACGTACTTTACATTTTAAAGAATATATATAGTAACATTTTTAATATTCCATCTATGTTTAAAATTTTTTGTAAATAAATAGAATCGTATTACTCGCTAATACTATTGAAGGCTTATCATAATTCCAATGTCTAAATTAATTTAGACAATACTATTGAAGGCTTATCATAATTCCAATGTCTAAATTAATTTTACAACGCTTTCGAGCACTTCACAGCAGCACGTGACCCACTTTACTCTATCAAAAAGAAGTATAAAAATACATCTTTTCCTTTTTGTTTTAAACCGATTTTTCTGATCTAAAATATTTTTAAATACATTGTATATTAAGTCACAAATTATACCTTGCGAGCAATTTTTGTATATAAACTTTGCATCTATGGTAATTTTGGGTCGTCAATTACAAATCCGAAGTCAGATTTTCAAAATTCAATGTAAAACACGAAAATTGCGAAGACTGATAGAATTTCGACAAATGATTATAATGGAAGCACGATCCAAAAAAATCAGTCAATCTTTTGTTTTGTATTAATAGTAATTGTGGAAAAACGACGAAGCCACCTTAAAGCTGCATGCGCGCTTCGTAATTGCAATTGGAGCGCCTCGACGACGGCGACGATTGCGTGGGCGCACGAACGCGCTTTCTCGCACTTGCAGCAGTGGAAGCACTGCACGCACGCAAGACGAGAGGAGCGACATCACGTGCGCGCAAATTAATGCATGCTGATGATGAAATAGTATTGGCTGCGTTTGAGGATGAGGGTGGAATGAAACAATTTTCTTCTTCCGCGTTTGTTTAATCTTGCAAGTGAATGCTACCATTGTGTTATTTTAGGATTTTATTTATCAAAAGGATTCGGTAGTTATACGATAAGTGAAGTTTAAAATAGTTTCATGATCGTGAAGTTTGAATATATGAAAAGTCGAACAGCCGTGGGTAGCAATGTATAGTAAAGCAGATAAATAACAAAAACGTCAATCTGCGGCTGACAGCCGATAAAATATAAACATGTCGTTACAAAAACAAATTTTTCGTATGATACTATCCGCATATGAATTTTAAATATTTATATTTTTTATTCAGGTGATAAATCATCTGATTAAATTCTATTTTTTTAGTTGGAAAACGTAATTGTTGATTATTTCTTTGAATAAAATGTGTTTTAGTGTTTTTTTTTATAAATAATGCTATAAAAGACTTTACTAGTTCTTTATTTATTTAATATATTAATTTCTAGTTTTAACAAGCAGGTACTTACTTTAACAACAAAACATTTTGCTAGAAACGGCTAAAGCGTGAGCTGTATTAATTACAGCAGCAGTCGTCGACTACAGCAAATATTTTTGTTACAGCAGCTACAATTTGCATTCTTATCGTTAAAAAATGATCTGTCTTAGCTAAAGTGATATAACCAAATTATTTAGATTTTTTAGCCAAAAATGTTCTATAAATATGAGTGGGCGAAATAGTTGGTTTCCTATGTAATGATTACGACGTTGAACAAATTGAAGTATGTACTTTCATATAGTGTAAGTGACCTAATTACTTTGTCGTTTGATATTTTTTTAAAATTTCTATTTAAAAAAAATATAAATCATAATATAAAATCATAAGACGGTGAAATAGCACATTTTAATATAAAGTACCGTTTTATTGAGTTACTCTATGATTTTAGAATTTTTTAAATGAAAGTTTCGAAGGGCACGGTAATCAGTATAGGACACAGTAATTGAGTCAATTATTCTAGTTCATTTTAAAAAATTTCTGAAAGCATTCATAAGAAATTTTGATAACTATTGAAAATTCAGAAAATATATTATAACTATTGAAAAGCTGTACCTATAATTAAAACAAGTAACATCATTAAAGACAGAATTTAACATACGATTTGCAAAGTTTTAAGTTCATTCTACGAAGGGTAAGTAATTCGCGTGATTTAGAAGCGAACACACTACAACCTCTCGAGTGCAAAAACCGCTAAATATGAGAACACGAAGACGTTAACTCGATCTTTCCGTCTCGCTCTCTCCTCCTCCCTTTTTGCCGAAAGCAATCCAGCGGCGTAATAACGTGTACTAGAGTACTGCATGTAATTAGCCTCGTCGCCGTTGCCGTCGCCGTCGGCTCCCACAGGAAACTCGCGCTGCGAGCGCTTCCTCCACTTCATTTCCCTCAACTTCAAGAATTAATATTATTGGTTTTGAAACTCTCTGGAGGGGGCACGCGCAAGCACGCGCGCGATTACCTCATTATTAAAAAAACAACTCTGAAGTGGGTGCTCGAAAGAAGCCTCGCTGCGCTATATTAGCTTTTGTGTGACGTTTCGCGATTGGAGCGAATGGAAGTTCGCAACTGCACTCGAATAATTTTCCAATTATTTGTCGGAGTCCTTGCGTCATGATGTGGTTGTTTATTTTAAAGTTTTGTTAGGAAATTAAAATCAGTGCTTAACGTCGTTCTGCGATATTTGCTTTGACCCTTAGTGTTGAATCGAGCAGAATTCAATTACAGTTTGTAAATCATATTGAAATAACTCGTTCGGGCGTAATGGCTATACGACAGTAGAAACAGATGTTCTTAGTCAGACGCGTACTAATAGCTATTTTAAATACAGATAAAGTTCGCATTTTCTACGATATCTATATATTATACTTCAAATATATATTTTACATAATATTGTAATTAAAGTTTCGTAGGCAATACTGTAATGACGTGCATACTGAACCATTTTACTGACAAACGCAATTTTTCAAAAAATATAGTCAAATAAACGTTGCTTTTACTAAACTTTTTGATTGTAATAGTGAATCTAATTATGAATAGAGTGCGTAAGAAATTATTAAAGTCGGTCAAGTAGTTTTTTTTTTTTATATCGTGTACACCACTCATTTTCATTGTCATATACATCGCGGTTTATTCAAGTAGACAAAAGAGTAAAAAGAAAAAGAAAAGTTTTATATTGTTTTTGAAATACGTTTACTAATAAATGCTAAAAAGACTCTGCGCCAATCTCAAATTTACCCTGTGCATTATGGTGTCTCAAAAACGCTCCCCGGAAAACGCATTCTCAAGAAAAATATATAAAACCAGACCAAATTAAACTACACTCCGAACTGCGCGAAAACAATGCAGCTATATCACCGTTTTTCGAAAACATTCTCTCTAAAACTTTCTGTTTTCCCTTCCCGAATCCAATACATCTTCCGGCCACTCTTACACCGCATTCTCCTTCACACGCGAAAACAAGAACCATATAAATACGGCGCGAGCGCAGAAAACAATTCGGCCAACTTTCCTCGGCGCATCTAATTTTCCGGGTGAAATCACACTTGGGCGAAAAGTTCGTAAGAAATTGGCCCCTCGAACTCTCGCTAGTGCAGAGCTATATACGCCGAGGAGATCCATCATTTTCATTGCTGCGATCAGCGGTGGCGGCGCGGCGGGGAATGGAGGAAATTCAATCTCGCACGCGTGAGCAAAAGCCGGAGCCGCGCGCGGCGCGACGTTGGCAAGCCGGCGGGCGCGGCGAGTCACGACAGAGACGAATCGCGAGACTGTGTCGCGTGCAGTTACGGATGTATGCGCGTAATCTCGGTCCGTTTCTGGGCTGGGTTTTTTTTTGTTTTGCTTTCGTTGATGCTTTTTTTCTGTAGGTTTGGTAGTTGGTGTTTCGTTTATTTTTGTATTTGCTTGTGACTGTTCAGGTAAATATTTGGTCTGGGGTTGAGGCAATTTACTGCTTTCTTCAATACATTCGAAATATTTATACGTGTATATTAAAAAGACAAAACTTTATTACTCAAGGTAAGAAATAAAACAATTAAATGTTAAAATCTTAACGAATTCTCTTTTAATATACACAATCAACATTTTTTCATTACAAATAGGGTTCATTGATCTCTATTTATTAGTACATAATATTTGAGCACCTTTCAATTAAAATTTTAATTTCAACATATTTTCAACGGATTAACTTTAAACTTTTAGGAAGTCTTCAGATAAACAAAACTAAATTTAGAAAAAAGTAGTAAGTTCAACCTTATATACGAGTGCTACATGTACAAAATATTAAAACTTAAAGACAAGATCTTAAAACTCTACAAGATATTAAAAACTTAAATCTTAAGAAAATACAATAAACAAAAAATCGATACGAATATTCCTTTCACTGGAAAAAATAGGTCGATAAAAGAAGTACATAAAATAAGTACAATACATCACCTGGGAAGTTAAAGTACCGAGAAACTTCAAACTTAGGTTTGTAAGACACGTGTTCAACGCATAAACCGACTCTTTCCTCATAAATCACTCTAAAAAATACGATTGCGATCTTATAATCCTCGGAGTGAAAATCTAGCAAGTAATAATACCAAGTGAAATCGCACTCCAAGACTCTCGCACTATGCATATTTTGATGAACGTTCCTCCGTTCCTGTTCTTCCTCGCGTACCCTCTCATTCTCTGCTTATCCCCTATCTCTTTCATTCTCCCGTTCTCCGCCGAGTTTCGCAATATTTTGACGGCTGCGCTCGCACTGAGCTTAAGCAGCGACTAAGCGGCGCACGGCGCTTGTTCCTAGGTATAGGTACCTCGCGCGAATTTTCGCGTTGCGTTTTATCATCGCGGACAAAGTTTGGGCGCGCTGCACGAGCGCTGTTTAAATATACTCGCGATAGCTGCGCACTGCTTCTTGTTAGACTCTCTCTCTCTCTCTCTCTCGGCGCTTTTCGGAGGCAGCGAGGCCGTAATCCCGAGCTAGAAATGCATGTTTGCGTTGTGCGAAAGCTCTGTGATGGAGGTATTTAGCGCGACGCGTGTAAATAAAGATTAATCATTTGTGAAATTTATTTAAAGCAAAAATTTGTTTAAATATTGATGAAATTTACTTTTAATATATTTATTGAAATAATATTATTACAACATTATATCATATTACGTATTATGTTATTCATCGGTGTCTATTTATTTGAATCTTATTTTTTTAAATAAATAAATAAATATATATTTATAGATTATTAAGAAGAGTGAGTTTCGTAATTAATAAAAGTACTTTGACTAATAGTAGTCTATCATTTTACATACTGCAGTGACAAGAAATCATAAGTGGCTATCTACGTAGACATGAAAAGTGCATATAGACAAGTACTTGGCAGCTTGATTCTTTAGACGAGCTGCTATGACTAATGATTATTTTGTGAGCCATTAATGCACCTTATTTATTGGTGTTCTTATGACATGTATACTTACGCTGCAAAACTCTTATTTATTTATCACATCTGATAATTCAATTAATTGAAATTATTATGTTTATACAGGTATTTGAGAGCATATACTTCATATATATTTCTGTAGTGGTTGACTCTAAATATATATTACAATAATGATATTCACAATTAAAATTGGGTTTAAATTTATAATTGTTTAATTAATAAGCTTTGCTAATAAGATAGTAAAAAAAGTTTTGCAAAAACCTTCATGAAAATATTTTTAGAACCTCAAGGTATAAAAAGACACTATTAAGAAAAATATTTGCATATGTAGAACAACATTATATTTTGTTGAGAACGTCTAATGCATCCTTCATTTTTCTGAGCTCGCTTTCTTTTCAAATGTGGTTTAAAGACGAAACTAATTTTTTTATTATCTATATATGTGATTTTGTCTTATAGCAAGCCTATACAGTTTTTTGGCAAGGTAGAGATAGTAAATTAATTTAGTCTACATGTATCTATTTCCTTCCATAAATGTTTTTTGAATTAGCTGACTTTGTTATTTTCTTATGTATGTACGGGAAATATTTTTTTTATTGTAGAACTTGGAAGCGAATAATTAAAACCTAATTAAAAGTATTATGCTAATTTTTTTTTTTTTTTTATTAATTTAAGCTTTATTAACCTCATACGAGGTTTTTTAGCATTACATAGATTAGATATACAGTCTGATTACAAAGTATAGCGTGTTTATGTATAACATTATAAGTTTAACTTACAGTTACAAAAGAATTTGTACAGAGTTTTGTATACAGAAGGCCGCGTATCAACAAGTATAGATGAGCTCTTATTAGGTAGGTAGATATGTAATTTACTGAGGTCGCTTACAAGGTTTTGTCGTTGTGTTTCATAAAGTGGGCATTGCCAAAGTATGTGATCGAGGTCTTGTATGTTTGTATTGCATGTACAGTTAGGATCACTAATTATGCTGATGCGAGCCAGAGATGCAGCGAGATTATAATGGTTAGCTCGACATCTGTTTATCATGACAATGTTTGCCCGATAAAAATTACTTTTTTATGCCGGCTTTGTATATTTACCAGTGAAAAAGAGGCTCACTAATGCGCTTGAGAAGATACAGTATGCTGCCATAAGGTTAGCTTTGGGCTATCGCATCAGTACCCCTACCAATATCCTCCTTGCTGAATCAAAACTTGTATCTATACACGAAAGAACTAAAAATTTATGCTTAAACTACTTATGCAAAACAATTTCAAATTCAAGTCTACCTGTAAATAAAGCTATAAATAGCTCTTTTCACATATTTAAAAAAAGAAAGAAAAAAATAATGCTCCTATGCTGTATTGATCAAATATACACCTTAAAAGATGAAATCAAAATTCAACGACACTATAATCTCTATCTCACAGAATACGATATTGTTATATCTAACCTTGAAGTAGACACTGAATTCGGAAAAACTCTACGACAAACGGCTGATCCAAATAGGTTACTTGAAAAATTCATTAAAAAAAATGACGCGATTGCAATTTTTACAGATGGTAGCAAATCAATCAATGGTACGAGTATATCAGTAGGAGCAGCTTGCTTTTCTTTTGACTTAAACACTTCTATTCAAAGAAGTATTAACAATAATGCGTCAATTTTCACAGCCGAATGCATTGCATTAAATGATGCACTAGACCTGGCTACAAATTGCACAAACACAAATGTAATCGTTTTCACTGATTCCTTAAGTGCATTACAAACAATAAAATCCTCAAAACTTAACATTAAATTAAATCACTATATTTATGAAATCAAAAGAAAAATTTGTGAATTTACAAAAAAAAATACCAACCATTTTAAAGTTAAGCTAGTTTGGATCCCTGCACATATAGGAATCAATGGAAATGAACGGGCTGACCAACTTGCTAAAGCAGCTACAAATAATCCTTATTGTAAAGATTTCCACATTCCTTTCTCTGACTTACGCCAGAAATTTAAACAAACTTCCAAATGCAATACAGAAAAAATGATTACTGAAATGGGCAAAAAAAAAGGTGTAGACTATTTTCAAAATTTTTACACTCTAAAAAATAAACCCTGGTATTATGCTAATTAGTTAGATTAAAAGCTATATATTTAGTAAAATTATTGAGTCGTTGTATTTATTATTATCTCAAACAAAAGTCTTTTTATAAATAAATAGAATTTTTACAGAGATTATCTGGATTAAAATTAAAACAATCCTTCGGAAAATTCTCAGAGCATTTTCCTATAAGCTACGATAAACTACTTTACTTTCTACAGCATAAACTACCAAATTTTCCCTACAATTTCACAAGACTCTAAATCCTAAAAATACTCAATTCAAATTCCACCTCTCATAATCATACCCCCCCCCCCCCCCCACCACCCCACACACAGATACCCACACACTCCCACGCGCCAATATACACGTCGCTCTGTCTTACAAACGAGCCCAACACGATGTCATACACGCGGCGCGCTATACGTTCAACGCAGCAGCAGCAGCAACACGACAACAACCGCGCGCTCGCGCACTGCACTCGGCGCTGCATCGGCAAAAAGCTGCCGCTGCCGCCGACGCGCGCGCATGCATATGCATAAGACTCGGTGTACTCGTATTTGCTTTGGCTTTAACTCACGCGGCTGATCCTCGAGAGCTGCTGCTGCTGCGAGAGCTGCACTCGACTTTGACGTGGAGAGAAAACTCTCTAGAGCGAGCTCTAGCTCTTACTTTTGCCGAGAGAGCTAATGGTGGGATGTCACGAGTGCGTTTGCATTGCGTTCGCGTTAAGGTCAGCGACGAGTTTGAATAAGAATCGAGGGAGGAGGGAAAAAGGGAAAATTACGGGGATGGAGAGGAGCTTTTTGTTAGAAAAATAGGTGGCGGTTTTACAATTCAAATTTGAGAGGACGTTTGTGCCTTTTTTTTAGTACAGTACTTTTGCTGGTTCACGCGATGATGCAATATACATGACTGGGTTTTTCGGTTCTTTTTTCGGAACAAACTTCTTGTTAGGATTCTTTTTTTATTGGATTTTTAAGTAGCTTTTACCATTGTTAATTGAAAATTCGCATGTTATGTTTATGTATACGATGACAAATACGAGAGTAATAAGTAAGAGCCAATTATGGCGATGTCTGGCTATACCTGACATGCATCTACTTGTGCATGTATCGTTTTCTGTTCATATTATCTTAGGAATTTTATGCTGGATTAACCTTGACCTTTTTAATTAAGCAAATGAGTGAATTTTCCCTTTTAAAATAATCCTGAGAACTCTGTAAAATAATACAAATCTCTTTCTCCAAATCAATTATGCAATACACCACAAAACTTTTTTCATTAAATTGTCGAATAACTTTTCTTTATTTTCCCGCTAAAATTGAGCGAGTAAAATATTCACGCTTTTGAAGTTAAAATGTAACAAAAACATTTATAATTTAAATACAGAAAAAAATTGTAACTAATTAAGTAAAAGAATAGTTCTTAATTTAAAAATTATTTATTAAAATGGTGTGAGATTCTGAGTGATATTCCCCGAAACAAACATTGTTGGTACTTTTACTCATTACAATGAACATGTTGTTTATTTAATTTTGGCTTGATATATAACAAAAATTAATATTTTTTCAAATATACAGTACCAAATTAAAAAAAATAAACATTAGGTACTTAATTAAATTAAATTTTGTTTTTTTTTCTAAAATAAATCAGCTTTACATTTACTCTTCAAAATCCACCACAATCTCATCCACTTCAACGCCATCGACGAACTCCTCAAGCGACATACAGCTCGCCTATGAGCTTACATCTACACCCGTCCGATCATTTCATCGCGTGAATCGTGACGGTCAAGCGATTGTGCCCAAGGTCGCTTCTCCTCGACCAAGCGAGCTTGACAATGGCCGCGCCACTAGCACTACCGGTGCTACAGGATTTATCACCGTCGCGGCGCCATGCACAAAGGCGCGAGTGGGATCGAGTGCGGTGTTTATGACACGGTTTCCAGCGGAGGTTCTGTTAATGTCAGGAGATAAGGTAAAAGGGCATGTATGAAAATGTTTGGATTTTTGTCGGCTTTCTAATGAAATTGGCATATTCTGATTCTGTTTAACTTATTATCTGTTCATTTGTAGCATTTTAATAAATAGCTGAATAAGTGTTATTGAATAAAATGCGAATGTAAGGGTGAATACAATAGCAAAGTGTAAGCTAACAATAAATTAAAAATGTATTCGGATAAAATTTTAAACAACAATATTCACGATTATGTATTTTGAATTGAAAAATAACGTTATAAAGAGGATCTTTAAGGATCTCTATCTGGTATTCCAAAACGTTAGTATATGTTTTAATACATTGAAATCAAATGATTCATAGCATATATTAAAATTTCAATGTAAACATGCAATATAAACATTATTTAATATAAACATTATTTCAATGGCGAAAAGTAGAGGCTCTTGAATTGATGTTGAAAGTACATGTTTCTTCTGCTTAAAATTTTAAACAATCTACTTCAAACTTGGTTCAAAGAATTATCATAGCACGATAAAAAAATGCATAACCTTGTATAAATATTTTATTTTGAACTATTCTTTTTGAAATAATGCCGGTTTGAACGAACAAGCAGCTATCTGCTATGCTTATACACAGCAGATAGCCGCTTGTTATTCCAAACCAACGATAAATAAACACTTTAAAAAATATTTATGAAAATTGATATAATTGTCATATCCAATAACTTTAAATAATTATTTTTTTTAAATACACATCTTATGTTATTATATCATTATGAATGTTCGAATAAATATTCAAGTTTATTTATCAATTTTCCTTGCATTGAAAACATTTTATGCTCATCGTAACTGTTTTTTAGAAATAAAGTATTATAAATTAAAAACGAATAATCATATAAAATACTTTAAGAATTAGCGTAATAAACTACAGAATCAACTTTATATTTATTATTAGTACATTTTTTATAGTTCTTACTTGTCGGTTTCAGACTTATGATTAGTTGTTGATGACGGAAGGTTGTGTATTGAAATATAGTTTCAATTTACTAAACATAAACTTTTATGAAACAAATGTAAGAAAAGAGGTTTTGTTTGTCATTTATGAAAATCATCAAAAATTTTACAACGTCCTCCATTAAATTATCTCTATAATTTTTCAATAGATTCAAGAAAAATCCTTCTCCTACATATAAGACCAGTAAGTACCTATACTTCTCGGTTTGACAGCTCGCGAGTACCATCGAAAACGTCTCTTTTTTAAGCGATCAATCCATCGAGATGCACGCAGCGCTTCGCTGCAAAAAGGAGGATTTTCACCGATGACCGGGAAAGCCTCGCGCAGTGTGCATCGGGGATCGGGCACAGTGCGCCGGACGCGCTGAAAGCATCAATGCGAAATCAATCCATCAAAGCCGCTGACTGCACTGCTCGCGCGCACCGGCAGCGGTGCTTTGACCGCGTCGTCGTATTTTCGCCGAGCCAGTGAATCGCCGGATGAGCGCGGGAGGTGACCCAAAGAGAGAGAGAGAGAGAGAGAGATAGAGAGAGAGAGAGCGAGAGAGAGAGAGAGAGATAAATTGTTGGATGCTAATCAGTGGGGTGTTGGTAGTGCTGCATTCGAGCGAGCATTGGTGCATTGAGGATTGAAGGAATTGTGGATTTAAGCGATTTTAAGGCGAAAGGCAATTAATACGTTAATGACGAAGAAATCATTTTGTTAAAGGTTTGATTGTAGATGAATAAAAGTCAATTCAGATACGTCCGTTTGCCACAAGTTTTATTCATATAACAATTGAAAAAAATTAGTATGCATACCCAGCTTTTAATTACTTAAGTAATTACTATTGCTTAGTAATTACTAATTTTTATAGTTCATTCTTAAGCACGTATTTAGGAATTACTTTTTTTTTTTAAATATTCTCTATCCATGTTACTTTACTAAATTTTTTATGACTGGTAGTATTAATGTTATTCCACATTACAGATTAAAGTGAGACTAGTAAAGTAAATGTGTAGGCGAGGCATTTGGTTCGTTATGAAAAATTATAATATTAAGTAATTTTTAGCAATAAAGACTTTGTAATTACTTTAACAATTACTTTAGTAATTACTAAAGTTAATATTTATATTATTTCTAGTCTTGAGAAAAAATTAATTACTAAAGTAATTACTAAATACTTACTTAAGAGTGAACTCAAGTCTAGTCTAGTAATTGCAAAAACAATATCTTGACAATGTATTAGGGAACCACCGCCTTTTCCGCGAAGAGAGCTCTGAAAGATCGGGTGTTCATAAACATTTGTTATAACGATAAAATCGCCAGTTCTCTTTTGGCCAACAAATTCATAATTCTATTTTTATTTTCTTTTTATAAGTTGTACAGAAAGTTACGAGTCTGCAGAAGAAAATGCCACTAAATAAGACTAAAAATAAAGTTTAAAAAGAAAAAGAAAACTGACTCCGAAAGTACTTAATCGATTTAGGAAATTTTTGTTTCTTGATGTGAGATGAATAATAATGAACATCGGTTCACTTATTATCAACATATTTTCGAACATTAAAATACATACATATATATATGTCAAATTGAGACTTGTCAAACGAGATATGTCACTTATAGCGCATATATTAACATTTTTAGAACTATTAGCAATATTGATCAATATTAATGTGAAGTGTGTTTTAATGGTTTCTTTTTTTCGCAGCTGGTGCAGTATTTTTTTCAGGTACAGGTGATCATTTTTTCTTAGTATGTAAACCATGCTTATTTATTTGGGCTATACTGTCACTATAAACATCAATCGAGCGTAATATATGCCAAATAAAGAACACGACTAAAGTGCCCTTTTGAAGATCAGTGCAACTATGACAATACGTCATGAATGTTATGGGAATCGCATCTGTTTTTGAAAATATGTAATTATTAAGTTAAATCGAATAAGTTAAACTGAATGAACATATGAATAAACGATAACCTCTTAAGTGAGCTATTTCAGGATTGTTACATGGACCAATATCCATGAAACATTTGTACAAATCTTCGAGCATTGCATCACGATGTAAAATTTCTCTTAAATGCGAGTGATCATTGATATCATCTGGTTTACCATAAACTTTTGTAGAACAAAAAAGAATCACGAAAAATGCGAAAAACTGCATAGTGCACTGCATTTTTAAGCTGAGAAAAACAGTCGAGATTCACAGAGTCGCGGTCACTTTTAAACTAACGTCAGTTCTCTCACTCCACTTACTTCCCGGAGTAATTTATGGATCTGGACTATTAGCATTGATAAATACATAAATATTTGATCCTCATATTTTATTTAGCAGTCAAAAACGGCATCACTAAATTTCTTATCAGTCGAAATGCATTACTTATTAAGTTGTCTATTTAAGATAGTCGTATCACGAGAAGTGAACACCTATTAGAATATTTCCGGACATATAGTGCAAGTTGGATACACACGTTTTTTAATATTGTAAACCTTTTAATATTATACTAATTTATAAATTATCGGCTTTTTGAGCCATTTATCCAAACGTATGCTCAAGAGCCTCTTTAGTTACAGATATTATGAGTTGGTTTCTGAGAAATCACGCGGTTAAAACATAAATAATCTTAACACTCTCTTTATTCAGTTTCACTTTAGGTAGGATCATTTTTCAAAGTTATTCTGCAAAATTTTACAAATGTTATAATTAAATTCATTGTCAATGTCACCGTCCTATCATATTCCTATGTTAAATAAGTCAACCTTCAGCATTATAATAACTCAATAAATATTTCGTAGCAAAGTTTATTCCTAATTTATAATCTGACGTAAAATTACTTGAATTCGGGTGTTGAATGAAAAAAAAAAAATTCAAAACCATAAGGTTCGTCTGAAAGTATGCGAAAAAATATTCAACACGTATTTTTTATTTTGCAATTGGACAATTATTAACCAAGCAACAGCAGGTTAAATAGTCGTGTGACGTCGCGATATTGTATGAAAAATATTATATCGTGAGGTCACACAACTTTTTAACTTGCTCTACTGTATCTTAGAGAATAATCGTTCATTTGTAAAAAAATAAAGTAATACGTGTCGAATATTTCTCGTAATTCTTTCAAACGGACCTAATGGTTTCGACATTTTTTTTCATGCAACATCCCAATTATTATTAAAGCAAATTTCATCCACATCTGCAAATTTTCATTTTATGACTCAACTACTTTAATAAAAGAAGAAAAAAGTCCAAATAAATGAATAGCCTGGTATCAGCCGAAAAATCATTCAACTGTGACCATATACGTGCAATCCCAAATAAACACGAGCATGCATGCAGAAGTTATTCCGTCATTAGTGGTACGCGCTTACCACATTACTTGCGCGAATCGCGCTTGATTTGTGGGTCAGAGAATTACGACTAAGTAATCTCGAGAATTGGGCCATTGTTCAGCGCGCGAATGTTGGATTACAGCTCGAGGGGTCCTTGCTGAGGTATCGGCTTTCACGTCGTTTAGCTGTTTGTAATAGTACTGCTTAGTTGGCCATGCTAGATATTAATTGTGCAGTTTTTAAGAGGAAAAACTCAAGTAATCCATTAAAAAACGAATAAATTTTAGAAAACTCGTAAAGAATCTATAAAACTAACTGACATGAAACTTTTAGAAATTGATAAATAATCGTCGCCTTCAATCTTTGCTCTATATATTTGCTCTCTTTCATTACAGGGCTTCTTCGTTTCGTTTTAAATAAAAGACTTATGATATCATATATCGTTGATGATCTAAGCAACTAATAAAAAGTTACGAAAAAATGGTAGAGCAAAACGCACTAAGATATTCTTAAGAAGTTATAATTATTTTTATATAAAATGTCTGGTTTCAAAAATGAGAGGCAAAACATATTTATATATACGTTCTATATTTTAATTTGATTGTGGTTAGGCCATTGTTTTCCCTTAAATTCGTCATTAGTAATATGTATACCAGCATCGAAGCCGTATAATATCAATAGGATTTCTACTTTATGAGGTTCGGTGCGCTTATTGGCGTAAATTTCGGTTCGTTCATACAATATGTATACGCGTTGTTTCAAAAGCATCAGGGCAAGCGTGTAATTCGATCGAATTCATTACGTAGGGCGAAATTCATGTGGGATTAGAGATTCGCGCGTTGAATACCTTTACAATTGACACTAATATCCTGTTTTTGCATTGCTGCGTAGTGCATACTTATGCCAATCGAGATCAAATTATTTCAAGAGAGATGGAATAGAGATGCAATTAATTTCATACGAAAATTTTCATATAGGTATGTGTAAATGACTATAGTGATTTGGTGTAAAATGGAAGGATAAACATTGACCTGAAAAATAAGATTCTTATCTTTCGTACATATATCCTCGCTTTTTCTAGAAACTTTACTTATTCAAGCTAGTTGCATGATGTGCAGCCATAACTTAAATTTTACAACTCGTATCGTTATGCTTTTAACGATATTTTCAGTGTAATGTAGTGAGATAAATTTCACGGCCGTCATAATCCATAAGCCTCTTTTACTTTTTCTCATATTTGCATATAGTAGGTATTCCAAATACACGCAATTCTCACATAGTAAACAGAAATGTAAATTTAGTGTTTTATATTCAATTATTTTTATTCATTGAAACTATTAAAGTTGTTTTAACTTTGTTTACTTTTCGCAAATCATATTTCTAAAGTGTTATATGAATATTTATTATCTAGAATGTAAATTTGTTTAGTCGCTGTAAGAGTTGATTGTTTAAAATAGTTACGTATTTTGTAAATAAAGATGGTAATATTTATGTTACATCGCATGGTATATAGATGCAAACTATTTTCTTGTTAAACCGAGCGCATACCTTTTTAGATATAATATTTCTGGCATGTCATATTGTCTCATTTTTTAAATTATTCATAAAATTAAATTAAGTTTCATGTAGACATACATCAAAGCATATTTTTCATTTGTTATTATCCTAAATTATTAAAAACTTATTAAACTAGAAAGACTGCATGTAATGTCAGGGGAAGTATATGTATTAAAATTCGTCATTCAAATGGTCTACATCGTTTATATAATGCAATATAACTTGAATATTCAAGTTTTTATTTATAAAATACACTTTTACTGTTTAACTCCATACACTATATACAAATTTTAAGCATTTATTTCAGATATTTTAAGAAATTATAAAACAAAATTAATTTATATTTTAGATAAATAATATACATATATAAAATGTTATACGAATAATAATAATAATATAATAATATAATTATTTTAAATAAAATTTTCTTACTTAAATTCAATACCAAAAGCTTTCTGTTTTTATTTCGAAAACTCGAAAGGATTCTATACTCGCTAATAAGATTTCATTAAAAATAAGAAGCGAAAGCAGATTTTCCGCTGCGACGGATCCAAAGAGCCCGGATGCAATCAACTTTTTTTATACACTCATCGTGCTTTCGTAATGAAGATTCACTTCGGTTGCTATTTCAGCTTAGAAAAGCTCGACTAGAAAACACGGTAATTTTCCACTTATAAGGGGAGACCACGGAGTCCGGGTCTCGGATTTTGATGAAACTTTGGGGATCGACTTCTGCAACCTAAGAGTGAAGCACAGAATCCGTAGTTTTATCCAGTGGGTCTTTAATTCTGAGATAGAACCAAGAAACATTAGCATTATTCATATGGGCAATGCTAAAAATCAGATATATATCTAATATCAACTGTACTATTAATGATATTCACCGTATCTACCGTACAAATGCCAATTGGATAAAACCACGAGTATTTTGATATCAGAAAACGATCTCTAAAATTTAATCAAAATCCGTGACCTGCACTCCGTGTTCCCCCCTTATTAGACTTGTTTCCTCGTCAAGATTAAAAACAAAACAAAATTACGTTCTCCGAGTCTACAGTTTTTATCATCTGCCTACCTCCAATCCCTTATATTTCTCTATTCTGTCCTTACTCTTATCGACGCATCGAGTATCCCATTCGCGCACGAAAACGCAGAAGCAGGACCGTAAAAAAGAGACATCGGGCAGACCTTTCCTCGGCTGAAGAAAAGGAGGAAGGAAAGAGGGTGGCTCGAGGAACTGCCACGGAGGGCAAGAGAGAATGAGCGGCCAAAAAGGAGAAGAAAAAACACAAGCGGCGGTGACTGTGGGGCAACCAGCCAAATTTCGGAGAGAGAGATAGAGTTTAGCCAATCGTGTTTAATTTTACGCTTAACCTAAGGCAAACAAGATGAAGAAGGCAAAAGAAGGCGGATGAAGACCAAGCGGAGACCCAAAAATCGGATGGACGAAATTCGGCGGCAGCGGTATAGGTTGGGTTTAGTGAAAATGGAAAAGTCCGGACGGGATGGATGTGTATCGTGACTGGTCCTAAGAAGACACGCGGAAGGTCGCTTCATTGGCTCCTGTATTTTCCTTCAAACGGATGAAGATTTTTTTGGGCGGAAACGGTCGAAAACGTGAAATGCCAGTTTGTTCTTTTAATTACAGAATTATTGTATTATGGCCAGTGGTGCGTAAAATACTTGTCTGTTCGAAGAAAAGAGGCAAAAGGTACAGTTGATTATTGTTAATTTTCGAATGGTGTCGAAAAAATATCGAAAGGTATGAGATAGCTTGTGCTTATTGATTTATGGTTGAGTATAATCTCATTCGTATAGCGCTGTAAAGAGTTATGCGCACAGAAATGTTATCCAGAAATAAAGTATCTAGATAATACATGATAGACTAGATAACCGTAGATAAACTATCAATTTGAAATTCCAAATAATAGAAAAAGATAATTATGAATAGTTTGCTGGCTTTTAGTTCAGTTTAATGATAATCTTCTTGTGCTGTACACCTAGATATTTTTTAACAAAAATAAATTTTTGTTTAAATTGCTATCTAGATAAATGTATCTAGATACTTGTTCGTGACTTATTATATTACGTGATTCTCTTGATATGAAACATACAAATTATTATTACGATGATTTGATTAATTGCCTATTTTTCTTAGTTATTTTATGTCTTTATTAAGCTAAAACGCTATAAGATACCTTGAAAAATCTCTCATATGTTTGAAATATATGCCTATATATTTCAAACGTATTAAGGATTCTCAGTTGTTGCTTCTAATGCTATGTGGACACCTCATTTACGTGCAACAACTACACCTTAGAATCGCAGATATGCACCTGTCTCTTTTTGATATGTTTCTTTTAACATTTCAAACAAATTTTCTTTAAACTTATTTTCTGTTTTTAAATTTTGAACTATTTTACCTTTTTACAGTAATTTTTTCCTTTTTACTCATTCTGTAAGACAGGGACTAAAACATATACAACAGTACACCTTACTAGAGAAATGAGGTGAATAATTTTAACGTAGCTCGTGGCGAAAAATAGATTCTCAATTTAGAACACTTATGCATTACAACTTCACTGCTACATCAATCATAAAAACAATTTTCTATCTTTCAATTAACCACCCCTAATTTAATCAGTCACTAAACTAACTTAATCAATCGCCTCGAAACAACACTCTCAACATTTTCCACGCTAAAACACCCAGGAGGTAAAAAAAATCAGCGTCACCCTTTTCTTGCATACAGCACTCTCGCAAGCTCTCTTCTAAATTTACGACCCCCTAAGGTGCGGAAAATCGCGCGCGACTGCACGCTCGTCCCTTTTTTCCCCGCTCTTATTCCCATCGTCGTCGTCGTCCAAGTAAGTGCGCGATGAAAATTCCCGGCCTCCGCGTCTTTACGAGGCCATCCCGTGCGCGAGAGTTCCGAGGAGACGGTCACGATTTTTAATTAACATGACTCGAACGCCTGCGCGCGCGCGCGTGCCCGGAGTATTGATGAAGGGGGAATGGCATTTTTTTCGGGACGAACTGCATGAGCATTTTGCCGCGAAAAGGAGAACTAGGATGCGGTTTTGTTGAAGCTTGCGATGTTTTATTTTTTGGGGGCCTTTATTGCGTACGTTCAGTGGTGCATTTAATAGTGAGGGGCGCTTTATCTGTGCAAGAGCATTCGGTAGGGTTTATTTGCAATTGAGTATCGCTGCTTTTTCCTTTTGTGTTTGGAAGCTTTTTAAATTATTCTTCAAAATTACGAAGTGAATTGAAATTAATTACTACTAAATTAGTAAACTGTTTGAGTAATACATATGGATCAATTATTAATACAAGAAATGTTGTTTGTAATATTGAATAAATAGTGATTATACTCAGTTATTCATTGTTTGAAATATGATTAACAGCAACATTATCCATTTCAACAATTTACACACTCTTGTGTAATAATTAGTCTTATAGCTAGCTACTTTCAATAATTATACATGTATTATATCAAAATCATACTGCAGTAAATAAATACTCATTATGGTAATGTATAATTTTGAAATATATTTATAGCGATATATGTAACATATCAATTAAATAACAATGAATTACGTATAATATAAATGATATAAAAGAGTTTATATGTTGTAAAAAAATGTCTGCAACCTTAATTTCAATTGAATGCTTAAAGCTTTCATCTCGACCTTCATCATCACACTTGTAAGATAAATTTTTATTAAGAAGCTGAATTTACACACATTTCAGGAACAAAACCATCGAACGTACGATTTGCATTTCAATTTCATTTTTCTCCCTCGACTGTGGGCCATATACAGAACGCCTGGGCTCTCTTTCGAATCGATACTTAAGAAAGAAACTTTTCAATTTACCTCGCGACCTGAGTGGCGCAGAAAAGTTCTTGTTTTCATGCACGATTAAGCCTCAAACGCGAATGCGCGCTATACTCTGAAGAAAGGAAAAATAGAGGAGTACTATCTAAAACTAAAGTCAATTCGAAATATAGCTTGCACTTTTATTACTATTGTATTTTCTATTTTATTGTGGCTTAGCGAAAACTGATTTGTTTTTGTAGTATTGAGACTTACTTGGTGCATGAGAAATGTGATTATAGCAGTGTAATCATTTTGAAGACTCACCTGTAACATAAAGAAAAGATTATAATTAGGTTATTTTTCAAATATGACATTAGACTATAAATGTTAATATACTTCATTTTTTTAATTGATTCAACAGACCTCATCAACGTTATTGCATATTATATTAATTTATATCTAGACAAGCCTATAATATATTATAACTTAGTTTGTCTTTTTCTAGATATTTATCGGTGATATCACTTATATATAAGAAAGTGGGAGAAAGATGGATCTCAATCAACTGCAAAATTTATAATTCGCTGAATCTCTAATAATCATTAAAGCAACACTCGAAAAGTTGCTATCAAATAAACTGACTGAGCCTCAATTCTAAAGGTACTTTAAAAAATACGTCCCCTGAATCTTAAAATAAATCCTCTAACTTCGGGGACATCAACTTTACGTCGACGTATAAGAACGAAGAAGTACGAAAAATGAATGTATGTATGTTATGAGCGATTCATTAAAAATTGCATGATATTGGTTTCTAATTGACCCACATCCTCCATTCCGCATGAAGCATAAAACAATTAAATATCTTTTATTATCAATAAATACAGATCTGTTAACAATAAATGCAAGTTATATAAGTTATTAGATACCATTTATTAAGGTGCTTATAACATTATCTTATGACAATATAGAAAACACTCCCAAGTGAAAAAATTAACTACGAAAATACAGGATTTAACATTCTCAGTATATACCCGCCTCAAACTTTCAAGTTTCCAGACAATAGCCATCACTACCCTTCTCTTCTATATATACACTCCAATACGCCTCTCACAACCTTATCAGCCGTAAAAGGCCACAAAAAAAGAGTAGCAAGTCGCCAACAGGAGTCACCGCCCTCGAATATCCATTTCCCGAGGATCGATCTTCACCTCCGAGCTTGCACTTATGCGCCCCGCACAGAGTGTAACACCGTCTCCCACGGCTTAATTAATAACGGCGCAATCGTTTGTCAAGTCGCGCGATCACGTCGCGCACGCGCGCGCCCTGAAAAATCACGCGCGCGGCACCAGCCGCGAATAATCGCCGAGTACAGTGGAAGTCGATTAAGTGCGCTTGTCGTGCGTGCTGTGAGTCTTGTTTTAAAGTGAATTTTACTTTTTTCTAAGTGCGGGTGTTGGACGAGCTTGTTTCGAGGAGGGGGATACAAATGGGAATTGGGTTATTGCGTGAGTTTTAAATGGGGATGTAAAAGTGAATAAAGATATACTGCTGGAGGATTAATAATTAAAGATATTGCAAATGTCTAAAGAAAATACTTATTACAGTTATGATTATAAAGGACTGGATAAGATTATGTCGAAGATATCACAGATAATTATATGTAGAACTCAAAAGACAAGAAAATGAAAGTTTAAAATGCCAAAATTTGATTAGATTAACCTTATTGTCTGATTGAATTTAGTTTTAATAATTGTATTATTCTTCAGAATTTTCTTGTCTATTATTCGATAATTCTTGTAAAATATACAATAAATCCATTGTTTTGGATTTGATAATTGTGTATCTTAAAAATATGATATTCTGCAGTATTCTTTTTTAATGTTTATCTAAATATTTAAACTTCCGACAATAGACCTCTATACTAAAATATTCTGTATTAATTGAAAGTTTAGATGTTTATTTAAGTACATATTATATTTTGAAATATAATGATCATTATGATAAGAAAGCTTTAAAAAATGGATATTTTTAAGCTGTTAATAATGCCCCAGAAAGACCCGAGGGAACTCGAAGTGAACTTCAGCTCAAACTAAGTTGTGTAAGTATATGACAACAGTGAATAATATGCATGTAAGTCACGTGACTACATAGGTATGATGTCATGAATGTATGAACGTGCGACGTCGTAACTTGCTGTCAGTTTCGGTGGCAACGATAGAAATTCAAATTATCTCTTAACCTATTTTTGGAAGAATCAAGTTCTACTCAAAATATTTATTTTATAATACAAACTATAAAAAGTATCAAAACTAAAAACACTATTGCTAGATTAAAAGTGAATCGTCGAATATTTTATGAGAACTCTGCAATATTCCAAACGTTATTGATGCATTATCGGCTTCCTTTATATACACACCGTGCTTCGAAAATCAAAACTTCTTACTTAGCAAGTTACTCAAGATAATATAAAATTTTCATAAGCTACTTTTAAGTCATCGAACTTCATCTTCGATTTTTAAACAAAAAGAAAAATACCCACTCAAAAAGTAAACGCAAACAAAGCACAGGCAAACTTTTCTCTCTTTCCGCGGCTGCGTTCTTCTTTTTCACAATGGATAACAAGGATGAACCACAAGAGGCAATAGCAAAAAGAGCAGAAAGCAGAAAGCACCGAGGAAACATTTCAGTGCGACTCAAAAACTTTCTGTCCCTCCACTGCAAGCATCGCGTCGACGACGAGAAGCTCGAAAAGTTCGATCAACTCTGCTTGTATGTATATACACACAAGTCTGTCTCATTTATCACGACTGAGGAGCAGCTGTGCATTTTTCCTGGTATTCAAATTAATTGGACAATATATACGCGATTCAAAGCGGTACAGGCGTCGATTCGGAGTAAGCGAAGCATTTTTTGCGAAGGCAAAAATGGGACCGAGATCCTTTGGGTTTTATATCCTTTCGCAAGCGATTTCGCTTGCTTAAAGCCCTTTACTATTCATTTGAAGTCTGCCTCATTTGTCGTTGCAGTGGTTTTACATTTTTTCCGATCTAAAGGGGAATAGCTTTACAGATCTTTCTCTTTTGGCATCGATCAAAAGGGTTTGCGAGGGTTCAAAGACAAAGCAATTACGCTGGGACTTTATTATTAACGATATTTATTTTATATTATAGCTTTGAAAAACAATTTGCATAATATTAAGAGTCTATTCTACTTATTTCAAAAAGCTACATTAATTGATCTGATGAATATAATACAGTGTAATTATATTCACCTGGCCAAATCAATCGTGAAATTAAAAATGTGAAATTATTGTACTTTTAATTAAAAACTCGAGAATAAGTAAGTAGATGCAGGAGTAGAATAAGAGAAATTTTGCATGAATGATGTGTTTCAGCGTTTAGTTTTTTCTTAAACCGATAAAAAAAATGGAATCTGTAATATAAAAATAAAATGGAAGTGCAAAAATTCAACTGACGTTTACATATTTTTAGTTGCAACATATACGCGCGAGTTATGTATGTAAAATGAAGTTGTAATTCAAATTTACCATATTATTTTTCGCCACTGATTTCATACAATTAATACAAAGATTCTATTTTTGAGTTCTAGTGGGTGGGTTTTAATTATAAGAACAAATTTCTCTGATATCTCCATTCAGAACTTCTAATTTAGAATTAACATGAACAAAATTCAAATCTAGTAAGTATTATGCCTATAGTTCGTCATTCAGAAATGCTAAAATAAAAATTTTCATAATCAATAAAGCTATATTGTAGAATATTAAAAAAGCAGAAATAAAACACAATGTAAAATTGAACAAAATATACAGCAAAACTCTTATCAATTATTATATCAATACGTACAAATGCGTAACGATCCTTAGATACTATACTCATTTTTGAACAAAAAATCGAAAAAAAATTTATCACACTTTATGAAACTCTATATTTGTAAGAACATTTGGGAACCTGATAGAATAAAAAAATTTGATAATTCACAAAGTAATAATCATTCAAAGAAACTAATTAACATTGCTTCTTATGTAGAACTGATTATTTAAATACGTTTTTCTCGAAACATATTTTTCAAACTTCAAAAAGTTGCTCGCGCATTTAGAGTTAATGAATGTAGCTGTAACTCGCAGTAAATATTCCTATATGGACTATTTAAAGAAGTTAGTATTTTTTTTTCAAGAATTGCGTACATACAAATTTTTGTCGATTAATATATTTATTTAAAATGGAGATATATTTTTTTCAAGCTATTTATGATAGGAAATTATAATAAAAGATATTAACTTTTGTTTGTTACGGGTTCTAAAGTTGGTGATAATTTATTAGGTTGATATTGTCAAACTTAAATGCGCAAGGAACTTTTTGAATTAACCTGCATTTTGACTGCAAATAAGTGCATTTTGTTTAATGAATTGGGATCAGCAAAGTGAAAATTGCTCAAAATTTGGATATATTCCTTTTTTTGGTTACCAATAACATATTAAAATTTTGAAATAAAACTCCGAATGTTTAACGATTTTAAAAAAATCAGTGAAGACCTACCTTAATAAAAATACTTTTCATGCAAACATACACTTTGGTAAATATAAAAATAACACCAAAAATTGTTTATTCATCAAGAACGTCAATAATGTCTGTCATTAGACATAGAATTATTATCAATTCTCTTTCATAATTAAAACTTAATTTATTATGAACTACAAAATGTGAAAAAGAAAAAAATACTATATTTGAAACTAAAAATCGAGATATCGGGGAACATTGGATATTCTGATAATCCAAACCGAGCCATTTTTTGCTTCTATGCCATTCTTTCAATATAAATTTTTTCGGATTAGTATTTCTCTCGATGACATCAATTGAATTATCATCCAGTAAGTTATTTGGGCGAGAATCCGAAAGATTAACGGCGTCTTTTCTGGGCTTACAATCGATCGTCTAATAAAAAAAGCCAACTTCTATGTAGGAGTAATCAAACGGAGAAATGAGAAAAGTGTTCTCCGTATGTATACACTGCAGCGAGAATATTTATGTGTAATTTTATGCAGAACATTACGTCGAAATGGGTATTGTTGAAACGCGAATAGCGTGTTTACTTTATAAATGGATATGTAGGAGATTGTAGCACTTGAATTGATTTAGAATTTTGTTTCATTTTAATTTAGTAAAGAAATATTATGTTTTAAATTTTATGAAAGCATTAATTTCTATTTGATGAACAAAATATTTTATCAAGTTATATATATATTATATAACTCGACTTCAAACATAATTAAATTTTACGATTATCTGAATAATCAATATCAAATGAATAAATAATAACTTACTCACGTAATTCATATTCAAATGCTTTTATGAAAATTTATACATTAATATTCGCACCAATAACTTTTCATTCGTTATTTTCAAGTTGCTATTGTAAACAGCAAATAAATATATTTAATTAATTTGTATTATTAAATAAATTTCACTGGTTACGAAAATATATACTCTAGAGTGTATAAATATCGCATTAAAGCTAGTAAATAGAAAAAGAAATTACTCGACAAATGTTTTTAAACAGAATATTATGTATGTTTTCTTAAAGAGTTAAGAATTTTAATTTACACTTTATATTTTTTTAAATATTTTCCAATTATATGAATGAATATAAAATCAACAATATCAATTATTAGAAACCAATTTTCGTAAATGTCTATTTTGTATAAACAACCTTTTTATATATTTTATCTTAAACAAATACTGCATTCATTCGACAAAATATGTAAAATAATGAAGCAACATTCAAAGTCAATTTATGGCTAAAATTATTATAAATTATAGTTCTACTTTCAGCCAATATTTAAGAGAAATTTCATTACAACATCTTATGCAGTTCTCGAGTTAGAGAAAAAGTATATAAAATCACACAATATACAGTTGATTCGATATAATTCGAAGATTTTCCCAGTTCAGATTTTAACCATTCCTATGCTAAAAAGTGTAATATAAAAACTCAAATTTCCATGAACGTCATGAACTTATCTCTAGACAATTCGAAGTCAGCCTCTAAAAATTAAAATGACTCTATTTATAATGAAAATTTTTCGATAATTCGAAATTATCTTCCTGGTCCTTCCATTTTCGAATACTCCAGAGCCAACTGTATCTAATAAATAATCGACGAAATATACATCACATCATTTTAATCAATTTAATAAAATAATCAAATCTACAAAGAAAATTCGCTCATCAAGATTCCACTGCGCAATCGACTTCCCACTCCCCAAAAATTTCAATCATCCCCAAATCACTCTCCGTCAAACCATTTCAAAACCTCACGTCCCCACCTCAACGCAATATTTGTCACCGCGGCGCGCGACAAATCATCCTCCTCAAAAATAAGCGTCAGTCACTACACCGCCGCCGTCGCCAGCAGCGTCGTCCCAGTTTTCTTTTAATCCCGCAAGGCCAGGCCCTCCTCTCGCCCAGGGATTTATCCCTTCGCGTGTTATGCATACGGAATGTGTCCTCCTCCCTTTTTGGCGCGGCGGCCACCGCAAGCTGACGGCGCTCGAAGTCTTCTTCTGAAAGCCATTTATCGCGAGCGGGGGGGGGCGACGAGAGATAAAGCCAGGAGGTGTATAACTTCGTTTCGAGCTCCCGGCTCCCGTTCGAGGATCTTCGGACGGTGTAAACGCACACGTACCCCCGGCTTTTTTTTGCGAGTGTGAGTGTGCGCTCGCTTTTTGTGCGAAGGGGACAGCGGTGTGCCGGTAGGAGTAACAGAGCGAAACTCTATTTCGCTCGAGCGGGAGGAAAAAACGCAGCGACGTGATTGAGTTAGCGGAGAATTGAACTTCTTGTTTTGTAGGTGTTGGGCTGGGTGGGACGTGTAGAACTGTGAAAAGTGTGCCGCGAAAGTAATAAGCTCGTGGAACATTGATGTAGGTTAATAGTAATGCTGTTATTAGAAGTGGTACAGATAACAAAAATGCAAAGAAACTAAATCAAAGTTAAAGGTAATATGAAATGTTACATATTTTATAGTCTTTGACGGCAGACTGAAACCAAAAAGTTGTAAATAAAATTTTATAATTAAAGACTTGGATTGAATAACTCGCCGAACGCTCGAAAATGTGTAAAAGAATTGATAAACTGGTGGGACTAGTACAAAGTTACAAAGTTATGGTACTCATTAAGACGAACATTTTCACGCTAATAGCATTTTTTGTCGACCAATATTTTTCAGAATAAACGATGATTAGTGCAATAATTTGGTTGCTAAAAATCGATTACTTTTCAAATTTATATCGCTATTTCTCAGTAAAAATGGTACAAAATGCTTTGAAATTTATTATGTGTACTCAACAGACACTAAACAAGCTTACAAGTTAATTCAAATAATGAAAAATCCGAATAATTTAATAACGTTTAATAAAAAATAGTAATTGTATAAAATTTACGTTTATCATTCTTTGCCAAAAGAAAGTCGGTAGGAAACTTCATCTTAGAAGAAACTTCAAGCGAGAAAGTTGTTTATCTGTTAATTTAGAAGTTATTTAAGATAGCAGATATCTTTTAAGAGATACTAATTGTTACCTAATAATTGCGAGAACCCAACTTTTTATTCATTTTCTTTATTTTCAATTTTGAAATAGCATTTCTACTTTATTAAAAGAACAACGTAAAGAAGACATATTTTCACAAAGTTGAGAATTATAAATCACAAAATTACGTAATCAACGGTAACAGATGGCCGCTACATCTCCTTAACAAGTCATAACAACTTGAAGAAAAATACCTCCACAAATAGATTACACTAATAAACAAACATTTTATCGGAGCTTAAAGATCCGCGCCATTAACAAGTCCGCGATAAATCGGCTTAGCCAGCCAGCATCGAGCCCGCGCCTCGTTCATCCACGGCAGGAATTTAATCCTCCCTCCTCGAATAAGAAAATTAAAGACTGCGAATCAATCCACGTCGCGGCATTAGCTGCAGAAAAAAGCAGCGAGCCTCACGGAGCCAAGCAAAGTTCAACAGCCGTATACTCGAACTCTCGCGCGACCCTCGACTCGTACACGCAGACAATGCACGCAGAGAGAGAGAGAGATAGAGATAGAGGGAACAGAATATCTCCAGAGACTCGCAGCGCGTATTATGACGCTGGCGCGTAGGCAATATTAGCACGGAATTCTCCGCACTTCGTTTAGCCGGGCAATAAACGCACGCTCGCTCGCGTCGGGGTCCCCCGAGTGCATGCACTACGGTTGATATTTTCCTCCCGGTCGGGGATCGCCAGCGGGGAATGCGACAATGCGAGGGAGAGACTCGGAAATATTGGAGATGGAGAATTAATGTCCGAGGATGGGACGAGAGGAAAGAAGTAAGGGCTGGGATGAAGCTGGAAAAAGGTGCGGAGAGTGAGTTGGAAAGGTGACGATCAGATTTTCGAGAGGAAGAGGTGATGAGTGAGAGGTGATGAGAGATGGGAGTTGATTGATAGTTTGTATTGAGGTGCGGGAATTAACGGTGGGACGGAGGTGTCTTCGATTTTTCATGAGAGTACGAGGTTTATTTGGGGTACCATTTCAGTTCTATGTTATATATGTATTGTTTTTAACCCTTGTATTTAAAATTTTTATATTAGCAAGTACCAAGAGATTTATTAATTTCATATTGTTATAAACGTATTTGTATGCATAGAAATTTAAAGATTCTTTTTAGAATTCTTAAAACAGGGATATTTTGACATACCATACGAAGGGTAACGCGTTTAAATTCGCTACGAAGAGTATCGAAATTCTGCGTTTGCGGCGAAAAGAATAGCGATTCAGCTTTTGCGACGCAGGGTATCGCAATTGAAAAGTTCGCAACAATAATTATAACACTAGCCAAATATAACAGCGATTCATTCTTTTGCAACAATGATTATAACACTAGCCAAACATAACACAGATTAAAACACGAGACGAAGACGAGAAAATGCCCTCCCTCCCCCTCCCCCCATCCACCGTATTACTCGCTGTATTTTTTTTTAACAAAGGCATGGGCATGTTTCATGCATGTGAGTCGGTTGGGAAATCTATTTTTCATCAGTTTCATCAGGCACGCTCGAAATGCGTAATTTTCCATCCGGTTTACAGGTATAAAAAGATGCTCATTTCTTGCATTTATTGAAAAAAATTTATTTGAGTATGATTGATCGACTTAATGAGCACAAACAGATAATTTTTTTTGTATAATATGCCAGTTTTTATTTTATAGCGAATTATACAGGGAAATTGTTTATACTCATTAATGCGATGCGACCAATCCTACTCAAATAATAAGTACTCACATGAGCGATGAAGATATAATTTTATTAAAAGTCTTAAATTTGTTTTTACACCCGTAAACATGAGGTACCATATTCTGATTACACTGCTTGTTTAAGTGTGAAAACAATTTTAAGAGATAATTTTAAGCGGCCCGGAATTGTGATACATTTGGATAACCCGGAATTGAGTTCTGTCCTAAAAGCAAGAAAAATATTCATGATATGCTGCACATAAATCAAATTGTACATTATAATTAAACTGTAATAAATACATTAATTAGAGTTGTAATCACGACACAAGAAAAACTGATTAACAAAATAAATCATTGTGAACATAGTACGTATTTTACATCCACATAAGATAAACTTGTTTCTACGAAAACTATAATAATTCTTCCAGAAGCAATGATTTGAAATGACAATGAAAGACCAAATTTACTGCCCCTACTTCTATACACCCAAAATTCAAACAAAATTTGTCGTTCGTAGTTCGACCAATAGCACGAGCATAAATAACCCCAAAAGATCGCAAAACTAGAATCCCAGTAGTAAACCGAAAGACTCCAAAAAGCACGATAGGTCAAACGGCAAACCCGGACCTACATACACCCACCCAAAAAAAAAGGCAACTACAAAGGGGTCCACGGAACTCCCGCGACTCGCCGAATGAAAAACGGCTTCGATTCCGGCTCCTCGACGTATTCGTACTCGTCCCCCAGGACACAAAACCGTCGTCTTCCTGACCTCCTCCTCCTGCAAAATTTCTCGCACATGTGTGTCACTGCTAATCCTACCTCCTACCTCCTTCCTTTTTCTCCTAGGCCTGTCTTACTTTTTTCTTCCTGTATCTAGGTCAGAACGAGCGAGAGCGAGGTAATTGACGATATTGTCCTGCGGAACTGTCTCTCACGTGCTCGCGACGAAGCCTCGGAGGAGCGTCCGCCTGCTTGAAAAGGGTTCGGCGCGGCCGCTTCGTTCGCTGTTTTTTTGCTTCTCTGTCTCTCTTTCTCTCTCTTCGGCCTCTCTTAATGCGAGCGTTCTCAGACCTCGGCGTGTAATATTGGTTTAGCCCGAGGGGAGATTTGCGAAAAATGCGCGTGGGCCACCGGACACTCACGCCGGGATACTTTCTCGTACGGGGTGGGGGTGCGATGCTGGCGTTGATGAAAAAAAAAGTTGGCAGGCCGAACGTCGCGAGGTCGGACGCTTCTTTGTGAATTATCGCGATGAAAGATGGAGTTTCGTCCGAGTTTTTGATTGGGTGTGTATAGTTATTTGAGAGTGTGAAAAGGATTTTGGCGTTGATCACATTGTTTTCATAAACTGGGTTAAATTGTGATATTTAGTTAACAGTAAGATAGGGTTCTTAGTTTAATAAAAATAACTTTAGTAAATGTATAGTATTCCATTCCGGAAATGTATAGTGTATGTATAGTCTTTGAATACTTATTTTATTTGTTTGAATTTGAATTACATTTCAGATTTTATCTTTAGCGTACCACTCACGAGTGATACAATATGACCTTAAGATTCATTTATATAGTTTATTTTTATAGGTTCTAAAAGGAAATATCTGTCTTATTGGTTACGATTAGAACAGACCGAATTGATGCGGTACGATTAGAAACATCATGTCTCGTTTTGTGTTATTTTTTATTCTAACTTTATCGTGATAAAATTATTAACAGTATTAATTATAACTTTTATTAACTTTATAATACTAATTTTTGCAAATTTGACATTTTTATGTATAAAGTATTATATTTTAAAGTTAGTATAAAAAAGTTTAAAAGCAATGCAATGTTTACACTGAAAACGTATAAAATAGGTAATTTCTGCTAGGATCCGTCGATGTAACCTTCAACAACTGGGAATATTAACATTCAAATGAAGTCAGTGTAATCAAAATATTCTAATTGATTCAGTATTATAATCAGTGTACTTCAGCTCTAAAATAATCACTTCTATAAAAAAAAAACAAATTTTTATTCACAATTATTTGTCTGTTCTTTTTTTAACTTACATGTTTTACATTAAGCTACCTCTGATAGCAGATTTTGAATAATGATATCACAATATGGCTATCACATTCAAATCATACCTTTTTTGATAACTCTGAATATTATTTTTGCATGAATGTTTGTCTCAATCTATAAAATAGAAATAATTTTTTCATTTTTAAAATATTTTTAGATTCTAACTGCATAATGTTTAATTAAAATAGAAACTGATCAGTAAGCGTACAGAGAATATTCAAAATTTGTCGCATCAATGGTTTAGTTAAACTACTGCTAAAGGTAAATAATGTAGAATGCCATCTAACGCAAACCATATATTTGAAATATCAAGTGCAACAGATTCATCACCTTTTTTGCCATCGACTCATGATTGATTTTCTCGTTATTGTATGCATAAATTATTTATGGCCCTCAGCGCAGTGAGTCAAAGAGGCGACTGCACCCAAAAGCATCGATCAGAGAACTTGCAAGCAGAATTTGAATTCTAAATCGCAGTTGCGGAACTGCAACCAGGTTTTCTGCCATTAATCTTCGAGCTGCACTCGCCCGATTCCCCGCGGGGTCCTATTGAAATTTGCATAGGAGAAAGTTAAGTCCATATTGATTTACGATGAACTACTCTGACCGATGGGAGTCTGGGCTAATAAAAACTTGCGGAATTATCCGTGATTTAGTAAATTATGCAGCTGAGTTTTTAATTCCTTTATTAAATGTAAAGATTGCGGTAGAAATTAGATAGAATTTATTTCAAATGTAAGTGCACTGAACAAAAAACTCTTTTGATCGAACGCGTTTGACTTTTTTATGAAATACTGCAACTTTATTAAATTGAACGCATCTATTCGCTAATCTCATTGGTAGATGGTACAAAATTTTGAATGCATAAGATGCCGTAACTGGAATCTGATACCGGCTTTGCTTAGGAATTCTACTCAAATTGGCGCATTCAAATCGCAACTACGTTGGTTTGGTAACGACGTTTTCCCTTAATTATGTAACTGAACAAGCTTATACGTTCTATCTGTATCTTTAATTTCTTTGTAGAAGGGCGTTTAATTAATAAAATAAATAAATAAAGAAATAAATAAAGAAATAAGAAGAATTCTTTGTTAACTGTAATTGGTCTCTAAATATTATTTATGAAGTTTTTGTGTTATGAGATATAATTGATTAATGGCTTAATTCAGGAACATAATGTATAGTGCATAAATAAAGAACAACAAATAAAACTTGCTAGTAAAAACATCAGTAGGTATTTAAAGTTACAAAATACTTCCATTAGATATTTTCAAAATATTTTCTAAATACAATACACTTGTTTGTTGTCTTTGAAATAGCTGATGACATCCTTTTGAATAAGATAAGAATGCTTTATGTTTCAGTAAACTGCTACAATAAATTCCATCCACCACAACAATTATGTTAATAGCTGTACATACATAACAAGAATACACAATTCCTCCTCGTAACATCGCAAATCACCGTCGAACATCAATTCTCCCGCTACACTCACTCGTCCAAAACTAATCCCTTCTTCTAATTTAACCTCTCCTCCCCCCCCCCCCTCCATTAAATTATCAACCGTTGTTCGCATGAAAATTTTCTAGTCTCTCGTAAATCGGCATAAATTTTCCTTCAAAATCAATTACAAGCGCCCCAGTGAAATCCGAACGCGGGTGAGGTATCGCGACGATTTCTCCCTCTATCCCCCCTCTTGAATCCCCTCCCGGGGGGCGACTTTTCATTCGGCTCACAGTAGCGGCAGCAGCAGATTGGCCCCATTTTCTGCGAGAGCTGTGATCGTACGAGGAAAAAAAGAAGTAGAAGACGAGAAGGCGCCTCTTTTGCAGCAGCTGGAAAGCGGAGAGAAGGAGGCTGAGGCGAATTGATGGCGACGAGGCGCTGATAAGGGACGACGAGCAAGGGCTGTCGGGGACTCGGGAATCGCGAAATAAAAGGTGGTTGGAGGAAGTGTGTCTGTGTGTGTATATGTGTGTGTGTGAGTACGTGGGTATGTACGATGTAGTTGGAAAGAGATAAAGTAGGAGATTTGTACTGGCGCGATTTACCTGCGTAAGAAAATTGGCCGCTGAAATATTGTTTGTGAACTGGGCGGATTGTGAGAACTTTCACATTTTAGTGATTTAATTTTGTTCTTGTTAAGCAAGGAAGTGTCATATTTTAATTGATTATTGCGAGGGAAGTGCTAAATGTGAACATTAACTGAAGTAATTGCGAAAAGTCTTTATAGTATGTTTATTTATTTGTAATATTTATAGTAACTTCTTCAATTATTTTAATAAATTTTATTTATTTGTCTGTTTATTTATCTGCCAAATCCAGATAAACTGTTAAAATTAAATTTTCAATTAGGTACTTTCCAACTAAGCTACAAATGTGACGAATTCCGATTAGGTGAACACCAAATACAAATATATGCTAATGTTATTTATTTGATAATTTATAACACGATGATTGATTGTAAGCATTTGTGGGTGTGTTTATATATTTTCGTGCGTATATATGTGTGTGTGTGTGTGTGTATGTATGTATGTATGTGTGTGTCTGTGTGTGTGCGTGTGTGTGTGTGTGTGTGCGTGCGTGCGTGCGTGCGTCCGTGCGTGCGTGCGTGCGTGCGTGCGTACGTGCGTGATTGCGTGCGTGCGTGCGTGCGTGCGTGTGTGTGTGTGTGCGTGTGTGCGTGCGTATGTGCGTGCGTATGTGCGTGCGTGTGTGCGTGCGTGGGTGCGTGTGTGTGTGTGCGTGTGCGTGTGTGCGTGTATGCGTGCGCGTATTTATTTATCTAAGTGAGAATCAGATTTTCGTAAAATCTACTAAAATGAAGAAAATAATATTTCCAGATAGTAATTAAAATTTTCTAAAAATATAAGTATGAAGCGCATATTATTTATTTAAATGACTACTTAATTAATTGATTTATAAATACATATAACATAAGTTGCAAAAACTAATTAATTAATAATCTTTAAAATATTCAAAACAATTTGTAGAATTTCTTATATTTTTAGTCATATCAATTTAAAACTTTATTTGATATCTGATCAAATTACATCCTTCTTTTCAGTACAATGTTACTAAAACTGTTCTTTTTATAATCTTATTCTCAAACTTTCTTTTACAAGTATGCCCTCTTGTTCTATAATCGTTAATAAAAATTGTGTATAGCATTTGAAACAACTTTTTATAAATAGAAGAAATTAAATTCCTTTGCCCAGTATATTATTTTATGATACTTTTCGAATGATCCACTTTACATATCTTTTGTCCGAATCTCTAATAACTATTACACGAGAAAAAAAGATTAAAAAGCGTAGGACAGGGTATTTAGTTCGAGAAAAGGGAAGTCAATATCCGAAGTTTTCAACCATCGCTGTAAGTGCCTAAGCCGCCGCTGGTTTGAAATTGAATGCATCAAGCACAGCAGCCTCGATTTTCCCCCTATCGATTAACGATTTAGTGGTTTTATCGCTTCTTACGAACCGGATATACTCGACCTGCTCTCTCTCTCTTTCTCTCTCTCTCTCTCTCTCTCTCTCTCAATCTCTCTCTCTATCTCTCTCTCTCTCTCTCTCTCTCTCTCTCTCTCTCTCCCTATCTATCTCCCTCTCCCTCTCCCTCTCTCTCTTCCTTCCTGATTCCTCTTTCCACATTCTTTCCTTTTGCAAAACATTCAACACACATTCTCGAAACGTTATCCACATATAAATACTTTTTACCTTCCTCTCTTAGCTGATAAGTATTTCCAGGAGAGTACATCAGTGATTACCCTGAACAAAAAAGCGAGAAAGCACAGAAGTATATAGTACAGCGGCGATGAGAGCTGAAAGCGCTCGTACGTAATACTACTTTTGAGAACGGATTGGTACGTACGTACGTGCGTTTTACGGAGCGATAAGCGGATGCAGCATCGCTGACTGCTGGCCGATCAAGAGGGATATGTACTTTTACTCGGTGGGGCGCGATTTGCGATCAATCGATCGCTTTTTTCTGCGCGATGCGATAAAACGGATCGAGCTTGGAAAGAAACGTGTGCGAATAGCTTTTCACGTGTGAGCGCTGTTCGACGTTTTTTGCCTGGTTTAATAATGATGTAAAGAGAATTTTTGTTGGGTCAAAAAAGGCGCGAACTTCTTTTACAGGATTGTGCTTGAATATTACGCTGACGGGATTTGAATACGATTTCGATAAATAGGGAGATGAATTGTGCATTCGGTATTAAAGTTTGATAGATCATCATAAAGTAGTACATAAAGTTACATGGGTTTCACAGTAGGATTGTAAAATAAATTATTCTTATAGACTTTTCTATGAATCATTTATTTTCTAGAGTTTCAATTGTTGTAAAAAACTGTAAGTATTTTAGATAAACCTACGATAATTTTGACAATTTTTACAATGTTTTAGATATCTCAACTTAATTTATTTAACAATATTATAAATGTATATTTCTAAAGTGTTTAACAAATTTCAGATATAATGCTTTTTATAATGTTGTAATGCACTTTTCTGCGAAAAGCATGATCACTTTCCATCGAGTTTTATTATTATTTTATAGTAGGAAGATCTAAACCTTCTGACTCATATACGAATATTAATATTAATATTAATAACTATATAATTATTATTGTTTTTAAAGTTATTGAAAAGTTATAATTGCATTAATTTTTAGTAAAATATAGGTACTGTATTAAATTGTCTTTGTGCTTCGTTCAATGATTACATTTCATTTCACTTTTCGGCAAAATAACAAAATTGGTATAAGCTCACCGTAATAAATATGTTTAATGCAATCAGAAATATCATTGAACCTTTCTCAAATAATAGAAATGGTTCGTAGATAAAATGTCTACTGCAGAAATCTCATTTACATCCCTTTAGTATTGCCCCCCTCCGAGTATCACGAATACGATTAAAAAGTTAAACTTTCATAGCCAACTTTACCGAATGATTTTACCCACGCCCATAAAACCAATCTTCTCGTTAAGATTCGCGCTTCTCACTCCACCGCTAATTTGTTTCTTAACTAAGTCAAAGGCTATTACGTCCTTTGTAAGCTCTCCTTTATATATACCGTTGCAATCTCGCGCGGGGTGCAATCGCAAGTTCTGTACAATTGCGCTCTTGCGTACTGCGCCTCAAGGTCGCGCGAATGCAAAGAAAGAAAAAATACTCGCGCACGCGGGTTTCTCGCGCCAATTAAAAGTCTCGTTCCAGGTTTCTCCCTGATTTCTTTTTCATTAGCAGCAGTAGTAATTAGCGTTACACGCTTGGCAATCGTGATTTCGAAAGCGGCGTTTATTGCTTTTATTGCTTTATTTATGCTGTCTGACGCCTGTTATTATTGCTTTCAGGAGCTGTAAGTAAATTTCCGCTCCCAAGACGACGTAAAACCAATATAGTTAAGAATCGAGCGACAGGACTTTTCTTTTAGAAGAGTGTATTTGGACGCAGGATGTGCACTAGAAAATTTTTCTAGTTTTACATTTTTTATTGGATGATTTTCTTAGAATGGTGCCGTTAAAAAGTTATAAATTTTACGTAGAACTTACAGTATTTTTCTTTAGCTTTCAATTCAATTTGAACAAAGAAGCTGGTAAATATTTTTCTTTACAATATAAATCTTAAAATGGTCTTAAGGTGATGTTAACGCCACCTGTCACGGACAAATACGAGGAAATACTTTTCTCATTTAATTTTCAATTTTCAGGAAATATCTTTATGAAACGTTATTGTCCTAATAAAAAACAATAACTTTCCAGAGACATATTTTCTCAACATTGAAAATGAAATTAAATAAGTGGTTCCCCGTATTTCACGGTGACAGGGGGTTTAGCATTACCTTAATGTCGATTAAAATTCAAAATGCCTTTTTCAAATCTTAGCAAATGAGAATTATATAATTAATTGTAATCGATAAAATATATATAGTGAATTATCCAAAACCAGAATATAATGGCCCTTTCATAGTAATCTACAGTTGCACAAAGATTTAAACAAACATTTCAATCAATTATTTAGATATTTTATTTGAATATGCATCGTAGAAGTGTTGAAATATTTGCTTAAAAATATGTATAATATTGATTGATTATAATATAAGCAAGGGGAACACTGTTTATTTTTACATAATTTATAATATATATTTAATTACAACTATTTATTTTTTCGTTCTATTTAGAAGATTTGAAGCGGGAAATATGAATTGATAATTTATATTAACAATTCTGTCAATTAACTTTTATTGCTAAGCTTAAACTTTCGCAATATAATAAACATAAAACATTTTCTATTGTATCATACAAAAGGCTAAACAACTTCCCAAAAATGATAAAAATTATAATCAATAAACCCTAAAAAGCATCCTATTCGCGCAGATCCATCAAACCGAAAACTCGGCGACCTCGTGCCCCGCCCCCTCGCCCGCCAGAATAAAATTCACCAAACACCCTTAAATATACATTTTGACTTCACGTTCCCGAAACAGCCTCCAAAAGAATACCCAAGGCCAGACGGACACTGATTTCCACTCGACCAATCCGCCGGCTGCACAAAATTTTCGCCTACGAGACTTTACAACTTCTCGCACGCGCATGTATGTATACCCATTGCATAACTTCCGTCCGATCGAGCGAATGATTCCCGCACCCTAACTCACGACTATATGATCGCGGCGGCGCCGCTCGCGCGGACTTGCTGACGCAATGTCCAGCTTTGATAGCGATGGAAAAAAAAATGGGGGTAATAAAAGCGCCTCGGACGTTTTCGCGGCTGATCGCGCGGTCGGGCTTACATATTCTTTGTGGATGAAAGGAGCGAGGAGTCCGTGTTCTACATCGATGTCCGGTTTTGTGGAGTGTGTGGGACGAAGAATGGGATACGAGGTGCAGGGGTATAGAATAAGTTAAGGTATGTGGGGGTGGTCATTTTTTACGCGGGGATTTGATGATATTGACGTGTAAGATGGAGTACTAGAATTTTAGGCTGATTTGGGTGTCATGTAGCAACTGTGGAAATATCTTTGCTTTCTTAAACTGACATCTAATGTTTTAATTTTAAAGCGAGTCTGTAGAGTAAAACTAAGAAGCTCTGAAACTCTATTAATCCCTCTAAAATATCAACCCTTTCTTTATAGATAGATAGGAGAAAGATATAACAAAATATTTTGTATAAATTAACCTTCTTTCAAAGCTAATTTTAATTAATAAATATTATATGATTATTAAAAGATCCATGTTATGTATTCTGACTTTGATAATCGCATTTAATTAGTATTATTACAATACTGTTATTATAAAGTAACATATTAAAATAAATAATATTGTTTTTTTTATTTATTTTGAATGTAGAACTATTTTAAAGTCTACAATTTAAAATAAAACTAAAAAAATAAAAAATATATTAAAAAAGTGAATTTAACACGAAGAAAAATTAACATTGATATGTTTATAACAAATTTTAAAAAATATTGCCCAGAGAGGAATTTAAAACTTAATATTCTTATCTTTTTTAAGGAAGGCGACAAAACGACAGCTAATCAAATTTCATAAATCTAAATAGTTAACAAAACTAATTAAACTGATAAAGATAAATTAATTTTGGTACTTAGATCTTTTATGATTTAGACTACTATTAATGCGTTTGATTTTCAAAATAAACTTAAACCATTACGCATTTATTATTGTAAATATTCATACTGGAAATGATTTTAAAATAGGAACAAGGTTCTTAGCTACCAAAAACACTAAATAAACAGATACAAGATAAGATATCCGCATAGCGCGTAGAAACGACCCAGTTGAAATAAAACTCAGATTCAGCATAAACTTCAACTCTCTCGAAACGCGCCACTAAAACCGGAAAGCTCCGATTCCGTCGTCCAGATTATAGATTACAGCAAAAACTCGCTCGCCCCGGACTCTCCCTCTTTCATCTCTCTTCCTGATGTCATCGCAGCGGCTCCTCGCTCATCTCCTACAACCTCATATTGCGTGACACGCGTTTTTCCTTCATTTTTCCGTCGTTATAACCCTCCCGGCAAAAATCTAGCACGACCGCAAAAAAGAGAAGAAACACACCGTCGCTTCTCGACTTTTTGCGTCGGCACGTGACGCCATTTGTTATTCCGCGCTTGATCTTCGCGGCAGTCCGTGATTTGTCCGTTTGTCGAAAAGTTTAAATGGACTCGGACGTCGCGCGGCCGGGAGAGAGACGAGCAACCGGTGGGAAAACTGATTTTCCGCTGCTTTATTTTCTTTGCGCGGAGGCACGAGTTGCTCTTCAGCTTTTCTTTCCATTCGTTTTCTTTTTTTGAAGGAGGAGGGGGAAACTTTACTTTTCACTTAGTCGCTCGCTGCCGCTGCTGCTTTTTATCGTCGCGCTCCGCGCGCGTCCAAATATAGAGGAGGAGGAGGAGGAAGAGTTCTTGACTTGGCTTGGCTTCGAGTTTTGGGTTTGGCGCGCCTCATTTCTTTTTGATGGGCCGACAACGAGTTAACCCGAGAGTGCACCTGCGGCACCTCCTCGTCGATTTTCTACGAAGTCGAGATAACGTTTTATGAGATTTCGTCCTTTAAGCTGAATTTCGTAGATGTCGGGATTAAAGATTCAGAGGGTGTATCTTTGTGGAGTTGATATTCAGACTGTGAAAGGATTTATAATGTGATTAGCGGTTTATTGTATCTTTTGGTTATTTGTGACCTACTGAGCTACTTTGAAAACAAATGTAAATGTATTTTAGACTATCGTATTTAACGATATAATTTATTATCTATTACAATTATGTTTTAAATTCATAAATCTTTTACAAAAGTTTAAAAATTAGAAATCTAAACTCTAGATCTTAGGATGTTTGCTTAGTTACTATGTAGCGCAGCGACTTTGGATTATTTATCACACGTTGTACACACCAGCTAATGCATATCATATTATCTGTGTTTACCCTTTAACATATTTTTGGAGCTTGTATTTTTGGAAGTATAACACCTACATTGTTTATTACGAGTATAGTCTAATATTTCATGAGCTAACACCAGTATGATAAGAGCTTGCTCTTAGTTAATGTTACGTAACTTTTCATTACTATATCTTAACTAAAAATTTTCATTTCAAGTATACACATTTTGTGAATTAATAGTCATTAATATTTGTTATACCATTTGTAATTTTACCTGATTGGTCTTATATAATATCTTAAAAAATTGAAATGTAATTAACAGTTTATGTACTATGTTTTATTAATTTCGAAAAAAATACATTTACAGTTTTAATTCTGCTTGCTATCTAATGTAAATTTTTTTACTTGACCTTAATATCAATTTTTAATATCTGACATCTAACAGGTCTTAAAACATCTTAATAATTACAAAGATTAAGAAAATGGAATAAAAATATTGTTGATAATTTGACTGAAAAACATCAGAATCTACCTTAAACTATAAATATTTGAGACTTCATTATAGTGAGATTTTAAAATCCACTATCCTTACCTCATCTTAACAAAATTCTCCACAAAAAACACTCAAAAACCGTTTACAAAACATCTTCAATTTCCCTAAAAAACTCTATCACACACTTCTCGCCCACTCGAAAAACTCTTCATCACGTTCAAAAATCCCTCGCGACAAATTTATGAATTCTCAAGGCGAGTCGCAGCCCACGGCGACCCGCGACAAAGTATACAACCACGCGGCAAAATCCCCTCTGTCTACCCTGCACCCGCACCCAAAGATTTAGTGTGACTTTTAAGAAGCAGCAAAGGGAAAAACGACGCCTGCTTGCGAACAATGCCGGGCCGCGCCATGCCGCGCCACGCCGCTTGGTCCTAATAATTCACGGCTCTCTTCGCGCAGTCATAATTTGTAGCGGCTGCTCCGGCGGGTTTTCGCAGCAGCAGCAGCAGCTTTGCGCTCTCTTGACATTCGCCAGGGTAGTGGCCTGCTTTATACGCGAGGACACTCGGGAGGTGGGAGTTTTATGCTTGCGTGAGGATGCGAGCTGCAGGTCGAGCTGCAAATTATATGGAAAATTAAGATGGGTGGGAATTGGGATTGGATGGTTCGTTATCTTTGCGAGGTGGGTCTCTGGTAGGTGTTTTAATGCGCTCGAGTGCAGGTGTGGTCTATGAGGATGATTAGATAAAAGCTATTAGAGGAGTCTTTTTTGTGAATTTTTTAAGTGAGCGATAGAATAATGGGTTTTATGGGTGTAATGTTGTAGGAACGCAATTCTTTATAGGCCGTTACATAATTCATTGTAGGAAATTGCTGTGGTTCTATAATGTGCGTGTAATAAATAAGTATACACATGTGGCAATTTTAAATTTAAACGCGCTTTACCGGAGTACGCGGGTGTGAATGGCGCAACTCGAATCGACGAAACTCTCAGCCGACTATCGGCCACTGGCATAAAGCTTATTCCGTAACATACCTCGAAAATTTTGGCTTCTATATAACTTTATAAATATTAAAAAGGAGAGATTCATATATAATAAATAAATCACTATTACATAAATAAATATTCACGGTCCATGCAAATATTTAATTCTGTGACATAAATGTACGTTTTATTAAATAATCATAGAGATCAGTGTGAATGTCGATTTACGCGTTTGCACACGATACCGCAGTCGACCGCGAGGTAGGTATATACAAATACTGTTATCGATGATTATTAAATAGTAATAGTAATCATATATGCAACTAACAATAGGCATTAAAATTTAATTATTAATTATTGTTGTTAATTAATTAATATATAATTGTTGCACCTCTGAACTGAGTTTGATATCGTTGGTATGCTTATCTACGTAGGAATAAAAAGAAAACCTTTACGCACTTGAATTTGCATGCAATTTGTTAATAGCAATGGATTTCATTTAATTAATTTATAATAAAAAGAAATAAGATCATTAATGAAAATTCATATTAATTAACATCAGTAGATCAAATATAATATTGTGAATAGTCCCAAGATTCAATTTTATATATTAAGAAAATTATTTGATTATAAAGTAAAAAGGCTACATTTCAGTGAATATGGTCGACTCATTTCGATTTTATAGACATTTTTCGAAATTTGAATATTTGAAAATTTAGGTTTTTTGAAAACTTTTCGATGAATAAATGTTTTTTGGGAAGCTATTTTTTTCAGGGTAAAGTACTCATAAAATCCTTCAATTTAAGACCAAAAACGATGCAAAATGTACCTTTTTTCATTTGTTATACCGTGTAATTAGGAATTTTTTCTAACCTCTATAACTCGAAAATTGAAGGATAAAATTTAATGAAATGTTTACTGAATATTACTTTTATATAGAATGTAATCCTGTAAATTTTGAAGTCATAAGACTCATTGCTTCTTAGGAAAAATAAAATAAAGTGTTAAGAAAATGCATTTTGTTGGATAACGATAACTTTAAAGATATTCTATATTTTCTTTTCAAAGTTACAGTGATAATTTATTGAGTATTATATATGCTTATACCTCTTATATATAGATATAAGAGGTATAAGCCTACTAGCATTGTTTTGATAACACTTTTTGCAATTTCTATAATTCTATTACGTAAAACCAGAATATATGACGGGGAGTGAAATGGTACTTTCAGAATAATTACGCTTTGTGAAAGTATACATATGTGTGTATACGTGCGTGTACATATGCCCTGTTTATATGTATATGTTTATATGAATATGTCTAACTCATCTGGACTCAAACACCAGAGCAGGCATAACCAAAAGTGGAATCCGTTGCTATGGAAATACATGTATTTCGATGTATTTCACATGGCAGAAGTTGCCACATTTGAGTTCGCTGCACCAGCGGATAGAATCTAATCAATCTGTGTACAAAAACTTAATTTTCAGTTTACATTTAAACATAAATTATTTACAATGCTTATATGAACTTCTCAAACAGATTTGCTTTATAATATATTACCTGTTTTGTCAAATCCATCAACAGATCTTGACCTATGCATAATAATATATAATATAATATACTATGATATGACCAATGCCTTTTTGCTTCGCTGAGTTCTAAATCATTTGGCAGCGTTTTTTGTTACACAAATGCGATTTTGAAATTTTATAATTTGTAAAAATTCAATGATAAAATATTTCTGTTATTTTTTTCGCTAGATATATCAATTTAATGCATACATCCATAAAACTATTTTAATTTTCTTTTAATTGGTGTATCTTACATAATATACTCTAAAGTTATTTTTGTAATATTTTGTTAAGGGGATGTCGGAGCCCCGCCCCCCTTTTTGCTGTCCGACCTATTTTGTAATTCCAATTGTTTGTAAAAACTACAAGTCCAACTGACTTTATCTTGTACAGATCAGTTCATTATAGTAAGCACTACAGCGGTCTGTTACGAATCTTACTGTAAAATAATATTATAAAAAGTTATTAGCAAAAGTTTGGTACGATTGAAATTTTGAGGTTAGGTTTCAATGCGTAAACACCCTATCGTATTTACAATTAATTAGAAAAATAACTGATCAGATCAACTTTATCTTGCAAGCAAAAGTTTTATTATATAGAGCACTACGGCGCTCTGTTCTTGATTTTTTCGTGCATTCTATTTTTCAAAAGTAATCACTAATAGAAAAAACACGATTTCAACTCCGATATCCCCTTAAAGCTGACTTAATTTCCTCTTGATTTATATATCTTGCATATACTTTAACAAAAATAACTTCAGAGTATATGTAAGATACACATACTCTACGAATATATGTATATATATATATATATATATATATATATATATATATATATATATATATATATTCGTAGAGTATGTGTATCTTACATATACTCTGAAGTTATTTTTGTTAAAGTATATGCAAGATATATGTATATATATATATATATATATATATATATATATATATATTAGGATTGCTTCAAAGTTATTTATGTTAAAGAATTTTAAATATTTGTGAAAATTAAAAAACAAAATATTGTCGATGGAGACATTAGATATTGTCCACATCCTCGAATGAAATTGCGAGCTGCATTTTTTGTATTTACTGTATTACATTTTGTTTTTAATATTAGCATTCGTCAATTTATTAGGGACCTTTTATATTATGATTTTCAGCATTCTCAAAGAAAAAGCATTGTTTTGATCACACTTTATCTACTATCTTTTAGCATATAAATATGACTTGAGGCGTTCGAATAAGTCTATCCCGAATAAACTACAACTACAGTTAAAAAGTTAAACGTTATTTTAAACAGAAAATAATAAAACCTCTTGGAAATCTACTTTGCACCCGAAGTGATTATATTTATTACAGATCAAAAATTATAAAAGTAAAATGCTGGTAAGAATGCAAGATATGAATCACATCGCTATTTCAAATGTCCTTAAATTAGCAATATTTATATTTTATGATATATTACGTTATCAAGCAATCTCGTAAACACACCGCAATAAAACCTTCCAAAATACATCCTTCCCTCTACCCTTTTTCAGCAGTCGGCAGTCGCATTGCTCTGCATAGTGCATATGTACACTTTCACGGTTGTGTGTCATTTCGTCGAGCGACCCTTTTTGCGACTACTAGTTTCGCATGCGGCGAGAGAAGTTTGTCAGGGCGGCTAGATCCGCCTGTTGACTCACCGGTACGGCCCGCGGCGAATTTTGTGGGTTCGCGAGTTCGGCACTTGACATCGGAGCTGTATTCGAGGAACTCGCGCAAATAGGCCGAGAATCGTGCCTGCAATGTAGATAGTCAGGGATGCTAAATAAGAAGTTTTTTAGGGAATTGAAGGCCCTGGATAGAGACGCATTCGTTTGATGATTATTACATTTATTTGCAGTACCTTCGCATTACCTGTACTATTAAAAACATGTTTTTAACATATTTTTATTTAATTTTAAGTACAATATAGTCAATTTTCTTAAGAATTTTGGAAATAAATTTTGACCAATTTTTGACGCATTAAGCTTTGTCTTGTCAAATAATACGGATTTATACTTTACAACTATCAATGAAAAAACGTTTCTAATTTATTGGCGCACTGTACACTCTTATTTAATTAATTGATTCAATGTGAAATTTATTGTTCTATATATCAATTCAAACTATTATTTCTTTTGAAACAATTAGTTTATGAAATGGATATTTTATCATTTTATTGGATTATTCTAGCAAATTACAATTGAACATATAATCCAATTAAATTAAATAATCGATATAACTTAGTAGAAAAATATTTATGATCCAAAAACAATCGTAAATCTTCTTATAAGTCATCACAATATTCTATTTTCCAAGCTTCCTGCAAAAATAAATTCAATTTTCAAATTGCTTCTTTTCCAAATATTTTCTATCGAAATTACTTTTTTTCAACGCTTGATCCACGGCGGCATACCTACAATTAATCACTTTTGTCACTTTCAATGTACTCGGGCGTAGGCCTGCGGCCCGTGTACCGGCCCACGAGTAAATATTACGATAAGATCACTCGTCGGAGGCAATCTTGAAAAAGTTATCCGCTTTGCGAATGGCCCGAATACATGACGGGGCATTTTTCATTCTAAAACGTATATGTATAGAGACGCGCCGTTCGAACTTTTCCGTCGGAAACGCGCGCGTACAAACGTCGCGCAGGAAGGAAAAAGGTGGTGCACACACGAAGACGCGCGACCGAGTAAAATGATTGACGAAGAGCACGTATTTATCTCCTGCAAAAGCCTTCGGCGCGCCCCATAAATCCTATGAAATAAAAAGAGAGGGAGAGACCGTCGCATGCGGGGGTCAAGTCGTAAAGCACGGGTCAAACGGCGCTGGCAATTTTGAAGTTTCCGTGTCGTGTGAAATTTATTTATTGCCGGGGCTTTTACTAGTTTCGCATCATAGTTTTGCTTTATTTTTTAGTTTTTCATATTTAAGTGGCGGAAAAGGAATATCTATATGATAAGTTAGCTGTATAATATCTATATTATGCATAGGTTATAAATGTATGCTTATTATTGGCGTTCAATGATATACATAAGTAAATAGTACACAGATACATGAAAGCGGGAGAGTATTGGATCTTGTTGACCTGCAGTTTTTGCGATTGTTTGCTGGATCTAGAGGAGCTATGGAAGGAAGGAAGCATAAGAAGTCGTTTTATAGTTCACACATAATCTTCATGACGTAAATAAGACAAAACCAGAATCATATATTGATACAGAAATGGCGAAGAAAACCTTGTAAGAAGTGGAAGATCAAAACCAAATACTTTAATTTTTTGTTTTTGACATAAAGATAAGCGAACAATTTATTTTTAGATCATTTTATTTTAGACCTTTAGTGCCTACAGGATTCATGTGGATGCATAAATTCAAAGTGCACTGTAAAATTCTAGATCGATAAAATAGAAAATTGATCGGTTTACTTACATCAGGTAACTTATAGAAGAAAGTAGATAACTTCGTAGAAATCTGATTTATTGTTTTACATCTCACTATAATAGCAATATTAAATCTCTCGAAAAACTTACAAAAATAGCCCTGAGGCGTTGTTTCCTTTGATTTCAATACAAATAACTATAGTTATATGATATTATATTATATTACATATAATATATATTACTAAATGAAAATTCAAACACTTAGATAATTTAACTACAAATTTTTTTTATTTTATCTAACACAACAGCTTCAAAAAGAAACATGTAATTTGTGTGCTCCTTTAAGGAAACATACCTTTACATATCTTTAAACAATTAAAACTAAATATTATCACAAATTAAAAAGAACCAATAAATTTCAATGCACAAACAATGTACTTAAATAGAAATATAATTATCGTATTTTGCTCCGTCACTCTTCACATTTAGTTTACGTACGTAAAAGAACACATTTTAATTATAAAATTTTTAAAAAGAACAATGTATAAAATTTACTACACTGCTATTTTCAATTAGCTATGTAAAATCTCTTATCTATTTTGGTTTAATAAATATTATATTATTTAAATAGAATATAACACTTTCTGTTTTAAGTTAGTAACTTATCTATTAATACTGATTGTGAATATTTTTCGCCAATATTTTACAATGCAAAATTTGAAAAGCTGAAACATATCTTTATTTTGTATATCTATAAGAACGTGACACGTGCATCAACTAAACGCTATACTACTACTTAAAAAGTCGTAACATGTATGTGTTCTGAGTTGAAAATTCCAGCAAGTACAAAAAATCATAAAAATAAATTGTTGCATAGAAATGAATATTTTGAATTTTTTAAAAAGATGAGCACCTTTTTATTTATGATAGAGAGCATCAATAACATTTTATACATATATACAGTTTGTGCATCAGCATTACATTTTAACTATTTTATCAGGGTTACAATTTAAAATACATAAAAATATATATAAACGTATCTACCTTATTCTATTAAAAATAGACAGCTGCTATCTCTACAATAAAAGATGCTCACCTAGCTATATCATCCGCGAGAGTGACGGAAAAGATAGCCGTCTCGACGTGCACCACCGTCATTGATCTACAGCGGCTAGCGAGAGACGTCCGCGCGACGCGAACACAAAACGAATACATTTTATATAAGAGTGACGCTTCGCTGATAAAGCGAGCAAAGTAGGTTTACGTCCGCAACGCGATGCCCCTCGACAATTTTTAGAGCCGCGCCCCGTGGGAGTGCTAAATATCAGAACACTTAAACCAGCTGGACATTTCATGCTGTTGACGCGCTCGAATCTGCTGTTGTTCGCGGACGACTGTCGATGAGAATTTGAGCTCTGGACCGGGCTTTCGAAAAAGTAGGTTACCCCTTTTTTTGTATCGAATGATTTCATGATGCCTTCGACGAGGATTAAAATTGAAATTTTAGAAGTATTGACGGATTAATGTAGAACATCATTGATTTTTTTTAAATCTTCCCATCTTGTTCAAAGCTTTTGTAACATTTTTTGGCATGAGAAAGTTACACACCTATTTTGAGCATGTTTCATCAATATTTGCCCAAGATATAGGAAAAAATATCTATTTTTGTGATTGAAATAAGGGAATTTGAAAAAGTTATTTGCGCCGACCTATTTAACTTATAATATATTTTTAATATTTTGTCTTTGTGCAAATAAAATCTATTCCATTCTATTATATTCTATTCCATTCTATTATAACTAAGCGTACTTAAAATTGTAACAGTATTTTTTAACTCTGAACAAAAAAGCTTTTTAATTTAGAGATTTTTAATTTAGAAATTTTTAAAGCTTTTTACACTCGATTTATGATCTGGAATAAATAAAACATTTTTTGAACACTAAAAGTATTGCAAGACTACATGCTTTAATATCAACAATCGATATATAGTATATTAAATAGTAGTATGTTCTTCAAAAAAAAGCTCTTTTCAAAATACTTTAAGCAATATTTCCTAAAAGTTTCATTCCATTGAGGTGGGTTGCGTTTTTTCAAAAATCAATGGAATTCATTTATTATTTCAAATGTTTGCTGTATAACATCGATATACGTTTGTAATACACGCTGCTATCGTTAAATAACATAAAAAAGACAGAAAATAAAACAAAGAGAAGTATAAAAGCTCTCATGCACACACTGTGATAATCAAATTACGATTTTGCAGCGCGCTAAGTCGTCAACAAAGCTTTCTATCCTCAAAATTTATGCGCAAACTTTGCGCAAGATTCTTCCCGCACCATTTACATAACTTTTCTATTAAAAATTCCTCTACATACACACATGCACGAGCTTCCACTCGATACCTTTGCTCTCGCAACATCATCCCTCGAAAAGCCAAAAAAGAACATTCCTCTACGTGCCACCTTTCAAACCGATGATAAAAACCCAACCTCTTGCAAAAAGAAACTACCACGCGACAGTCAACTTTTCTCATCAGTCGCAAGAAGTTTTGTTTTAGCGCGATGGATTCGAATGACGAAATGAAAAAAAAAACGCGAGAGCCACAGCAGGTACAGGCGCAGTTATAATGGGATTCGCCGCACAGGATTCGAAACAATTCGAGATCTAAATATCCGGGTATAGCCTCGAGCGAGTTGACCGCGAGGCCATTAAAATCTTGGTGCCTTCGGTCCGTGTTGCACGCCCCGTCTCTACGCCCGGGAGATGGAGATACATGGCATGGTTCGCTAGAGCATAATTCAATTAAAAGTTGTGGAGAAGGAGGGAGAGAGAAACGCGAACATGGTGGAGAAGACGCGAGAGAACGTATCTACGCTGCTGTTAGCACTGTGCGGACGTTCTTGGGGTACTTGTGTACTTGTATAATGTACGAATTTTAATTGAATGTTGCATCACTTGTATTTCTCTTTTGTGGATGAACCTTAATTTTAATGTGTACGTTTAAGTAATACATTAAATAATTTCTATAGCTTCTTGGAATAATGACTTAAGTCCATTTTTCAAGATTTCGAGATATTAAGTTTATAATGCTTGCGCTAGTATGCTAGATCAAAACATAAGAAATAGGAAATAAAATTATATTTCTTGAATAAGGTATAAAATATAATATGAATCACAGTATGAAACGTAAAAAATGCTTCATTTTTGCTTTTAATAAAGCTGTCCTCGCGGAGAGAACGGTGGCTCCCTCATACATTATCAAGTTAATGCTTTAGCAATTACTAACGTAAATATTTAAGAAATAACACAAGATTTTTGAGATAAGTTATTGCTCTAGTATTTACTAAAGTAATTACTTTAGTAAAGTTAATACTTATGTTTTTTCCAGTCTTTCAAAAAAGTAATTATTAAAGTAACTACTAAAAACTTGTTTAAGAATGAACTAAAAAAAGTAATTACTTTAGTAATTGCTAAAGCAATAACTTATGCCAAAAAAATGTTGTGTTAAGTAATGACTTTACATAATTCTTCCATAATTATTTCTTTCTTAAGTAATTAATTTAGTAATTGCTAAAGCAATAACTTGATAATATATTAGGGATCCACCACCCTCTCCATGAGATGAGCTCTGAAAAACTCGGCATTTTAGACGCAATCTGAAATAGTCGCTAGGGTTCTAAGTGTAAGTTACACGAAGAAAACGGTAACTTCGTTTTTGAGCTTTTGAGAATGATATAAATGGTTAAAAAACAAATATTTAAGTGGTATTAAATTATTTGTAAACCATTTTTAAATAGACTTGAATCATTATACACAGTTCTATTTTCAATTGAAGAATTACGTTTTTAGTGACACATGATATTTTTATTTGATGACGTCTTATTCAAATATGCTGCACAATTTGGTGTAAACTCAACTTCTAAGAAATGAATTTTGTTGTTATTCTATGAATCCATAAATATAGTCTTAAATAATAAAATCACATCTATATTTTTCTTTCACGTTTGACCTAATAACAAATTAATTTTCACTAGATCAATAATTCTATACTTATTTGTGTTCCAGACCGTACAAGTTCCATTTTAGTTTCCGCGTACTACTTACCAAACCCAATTGTATTAAAATCATCCAAGATTAGCTCGTCCTAAATTCGACTGAAACTGTCCAAACGTATCACGACGAATTTATCTTCATCCCGAGCAACCGATAAACGTAGTAGCGGCTGCCCTCCAAGATTAATAGACGCCGGCCAACAAAATGCCTTCCCAATAAACACACGAACCGTAGCCTCAAGATTCTCATCGAAGATTGCAACGATTCGCTTCTGTTTAACTTGCAGAATTCCGTTTGTCTTCCACGAGAGAGAGATAAACCACTCGCGATGAAAAGAAAGGAAGAAAACCATCGCACGAACGGGCGGAAAGATAGTCGTACTTTCATCCGATTTTTTAAGGCGCAAAAACAACAGCGCAAAAGCCGCGGAGTTCGCGACCGCGAAGCGGCGAAAGTTTCGTGTTGATCTTGAAGATTTTTCTACGTTCCTAGCAAACTTTGACTCCGCCGCGGCAACAAACTCAAGCTTTTCCTTTCATAATGCTCATAAAGAGCGCAAGAAAAAGAGGCAGACAGGGGTGAATGTTTGCGAGAAAAAGCCGCGGTACTCCGACGGAATTGTTAAGAAGCTGTAAAAATACTGAAAGCTATTATATTCGTAGGGCGTGTTTAAGACAGTAGGAGAGTTTTGGCATTGATTAAAGTTATGGAAGGAAGTAATTTTTCTGATTTGAAAGTTTGAAAAAGTAGTGTGTTTTGCATTCTGAAAGTAAGGGTTTAATGATTGTGAGAATTGGAAGTTCTATATGAGGTACGTGCTTACAATTTAATGAGAACAATATGCTTACCTAACTTTATAATGCATTCAATAGTTTGATCTAGAAACTTTATTATAAAGGAAACTATTCGAAATCTTTGTATTTTAGAGATGTTATTAATTTCAGAAAAGGAATATTATAATATTTAATTAAAGATTGTTTTTCAACATGTACCTATCTACCTATGAAAATGATATTATATTCAAATTAAATAAGAAAATTGAACAGAATATTTTCAAGTATTTTTTTTAATGAATGATAAATGATTTTTTAACCAATAGGGAGGAATACCATTCAATTACCATTACATTTACTAGTGATATAATATATTCGTAGTTATATTATTATAATCGATTCAGTACATGTCTGGCTAAAATGTTGTTACGTTACATACACTGAGAAAATAAACCTTCCAAACCTGCCGAAGTTTCATTGGTCAAAATGACAGACTCCATATTTTGCTATTACGGCTGTGGACTTCGGTAGGTCTCACGGAACTTTTCGGGTATATTTACAAACCCCGCCTCAGCGATACCGGCTGAGGTGTTAGTTCGCTAAAATCACGGAGTATGCTCGGCGATCTTCGTCTTTTGTGCGCGCAACTGAATGCAGCTCAACTTCTCGACGTATTCTTTAATTTATTAAGTAATTATAATATGCAGTAAACATATATATAATTTATACGATCAACGTGATGGATACGTATGTGCAAGAAAGGCTGAGAAGTTGACAACTGGAAAATTTGATTGAAAAGTTTAAGATTAAGTGTAACGTATAATATTCTAACCTATAAAATATTTTGTAATTTCAACATTGTATTAAAACATATCATAGGACTAATATATTCATATTATTGTCTATATGAATATTGTATTTTAATAAATGAATAGTATTGAAAACTGAACACGTTTAAAGTATTTGATTCCCTTGTATATAGTATATTCGTTTATTTATATTTTACTGCTTTTAAACTTATTAAAAGTAAATATTTACTGTATTTATGTAAAATATATTTAAAAAAAGTAAGTTACATTAAATAATCAATAGCAAAAACAATTAAGTATTAACGTATATGCACTTCAAATACTTATAAAAAAGTAAGGTTAGAATATACAAATAAATAAAAAAAGTAATTGAGAATTTATTATATATTTCAGTTAAAGTGAGGTTAGAAGTGCAGTGCTTTCATCTGTTGCGTTCTGTAAAGTACGATAGATATTGCTAAAAGACATTCGTAAATTCTGTGGAGCAAACGATCCGCAGACACTACTGCCCTCAGTTTGCTAAAACTGTGGCGTATGTTCCTCTATTTTGGCAGAACACGCAAGTTACTATTGCTTAATATTTTTATTACTTCAGCTAATAAATTTAGTAAATATTTAAGATTACCCAATATTTGACATCTAGCCATTGCGTCATACTCACTCTTATTGATTTGAACGTTTGTTTGATTATTCAAATTTCTTCTTATTTTTACTCTTCAGCATTCTCACGCCACTTTTACGACCTCGCAATTCAACATTCAACATCGATTTCACCGATTGATTCTCCCCTTCCTCGCAACCTCTCGTCGAACTGCCTCGTCATCCGCGAATCACGGCTTATTACGCCACGCGTATACCTAGTTTTTATGGGAAACCGATACACGACCCTCGCGGCCGCCTCGTAAACGTCGGAAAATCGCATGGTAGTTGTCGTTCATGAATAAAAAGACGAGATTTACGCGACGCGCATCGTCAAGTGCTAGCGGGCTTGGATTTGGATCCTTTTTTGTATAGGCGAAATTTCTAGGCTGAACATGAGCGGTGATGGATCGAAGGATGGCGGATCGGACGAACGATAAAAGAAGGGGCTGATTGGGTTTCGGTGTAATTAGGAGATTGGATGCGCAGGAATGTACTCGATTTATCTTGATGAGATGATGGAGTAGTTGAAGATTTTACTAACTAGGACAAAAGAATCGCTTAACATTTTTGCTCAAGCTTCTACTTTCTATTGGAGAATAAATACTTTTGCCGTAAATCTAAATTTTTCTAGCATAGAAACAAAGTATATACTAACTGATAGAATTGATTTAGCTGCTGTCCACCGCTGTAGACGGACATGGCATCATATGAGTTCAGCGGGCTAATATGGAATACAAAATTTATGTTATAGTATGTGTCAAAACTACATTTTTTATCAAAAATAAAACTTTGTATAGGGTAGTGACTCCAGTAGTCGGCCACTTTGACTATTTTCTTTTAAAAAATAAACCGGTAGACAAAATATCGCTAGGTTAATAATTTTTGAATGATCTGTGCCATTTAAATATTTAATCCTGACGTAATACAGTTCAAGAACTATAAAATAAAAATTGTTTTCGATACATCTTTCTAGATATGTGCTTACAGGTGGTTGACTAATAGAATTTTTTTAATTTTTGCTGAAATTTAGTTGTCGGCCGTACCTGGTCGATAACCCATGTCCAAAGCCACTTTTAATTATAATGATCATTACGATTAATTAATACTTAATTCCATTCATTTAATATTTATTCAATATTTTATAGCTAAACTTAAATCATAGAACTATAGAGAAAAATAAACAATGTTTTTAAAGCGCGATGTATTACCTTCAATTGTTCTGGTCGACTACTAGCGATGAAGTGGCTGAGTAATAGATCCCAGTGGTCGACTACTAGCGCTTTCGTCATATTTTATTACAACATATATTATAATTATCCTGTAAATATTTTAAACAAAAATAAACATTTTATCAGATACTAGAATACATTTAAAGTGTAATAGAATCGGTAATTTATAAACAAAGATGTTTCTGAATTTGTTGCACTAGCTTGAATACAAGTTTTTCCTTAGATAGCCGACTACTGAGGTCATTACGTTACTATATTCATTACTTAAATATTATTCAGTAACATTTTATAAACTCTGATTTTTCTATTAATTTAGACGAATAATATTATATTGATTTAAGAACATTAAGACGACAAAAGCGTTTAAATAAAATGATGCTTGGACGCCATCTCAGTTACAAGAGTATGAGACTTCAACACAAAGAAAATAATTTTTATGGCGAATATTAAGAACTCTACTGTAACAAATATTTTTCAAATCATTTTCCTTGTCACACGTGATTCTTTACAAAAAATCGTACGACTCTATAATTTTAAATTAGTATACACATATTATGATGTCGTAACAAGAAAGAGGTTAATCAACAGTTCCATACTGTATGGGTCACTTTATGGATTATTTGATAAAAAAATCGTTAGATTTTGTAAAACTAATAGTGTTATAAGTAGAAAGAAACGAGTATAGTATGACGTCTGTGTATATTAGAAAAGATTTCTATTATAATATCTATACACGTTAAACATGTTTAATCGTACTAATTCAAATATAGGAGTTCACTTTCTTTTATGTAAGATTCATCTATTCAATTTGTTATCAGCATTTACGTTATAGGCAAATCGAATTATACATATATATTCCTGCTTATTAAATATGTCAATATGCATCGTTCCGTTTTAAAAGGATATAATTTGTAACCGAGAATAAAAGAGTAATACTATTATATTTATCAATCATCATTAAAGAGTAATGTAATTTAATAATAAATCAAAATATATAAACATGGAAGTAAAATATTTAATCTAATATTTGTAATACAGTAGAAATTACTAAAAATTTCTACCTTTTCTATATAGTTAGGTGTTATATTTTACTATCTCATAAATCTCTCTGCATCGTGGGAATAAAATTTTGCATTCTGCAAACTTATTTGCAGTAAAAAAAAATTTCCTCAAACAACAATAAAACCTTTACATAAGCTGTAAAATTTTGCTCTTTAAGTAGTAAACTTCGTCTTTACAAAATGCAAAGGAACATTTTAATATTTTTAAATCGATTATTGCTCAATCTTGCAATTATTATTTCATTCAGGGCGATAACAATCTAAATTGCACATTGCTGATATTGAGCAGCGATTCTACGCGCGCAAACGTATAGAATCATCTCGTCGATAATGCAAACTGATAATACATAGAGCAGGAGGCAGCTTGAATTTTCATACTAATGACGATGCGCGTAACCGGTGAATATTTCTCCGAAGCTTTTATCCCAATAGGATTGACGTATAGTGCAAGTTGAAATAAAAGCTTGTGCGTACATGTACTGGTCTCTTGCATATTTTTCTCGACGAACACACGCGCTCTCTCGTATATTGATCGCATTTTTATTTTTTTAAAATAGACTCGGAAGATGTTGGAATTACCGAAGTATGAAAAACTTTTAATTGAAAAAATACAAAAAATCTAACACATAAAAACATTATTTCTTAAGTATAAAGTGACAAGACTATGTTGAATCTTGAAAATATACATAAATATTTAAAGGCCTCACTAGAATTTTTCCTTTGGCAGTATTATTTTAGGTATAATAAATACAGTTAGTAAATATTTTAAATTATAGTTAATACAGTTATCTTATTTAGCCAATTTTTATATTATGAAACGATTTAGAACTGTCAGAGAATCTTTGTTACATGTTGTATACCTTTATTTTAATAAACTTACGCTCAAAATATTAAATATATTTATTTATAGTAATAACCGTAAATATACATGGAAATTACATTTTACACATAAAATTGGTTTTAATCGACTGAAATTGGAATTCAATTTTATATTTTAAAATTCTACTGAGTCAAACGAAGATTTTTATACATATTATAAAGATTCTATGAAACTTTGTGATCGATAAGTTAATAAATGACTGCAAATGCATATCAAGTAAACGTCAATGTTAAGTCTTTGGTTTTATTAATTAAATAAAATAATCACTCTAACTTAATTTTAAATTACAAAAATGTGTTTGCGATGCCTTGAACAATTAAATATCACATATATTATTAGGTGATTATTTTGCTAATGTAAGACGTTTGTCGCGTTAATTGATTAAGAGAAATGTTGTTTTCTCTTATCTGTTGTCGCGTTTTCTTGTGGAATTTTATTACCAACCCAAATACTTTGCGGAAATTGCTTGTTAGCGCGTGCCGCACCAAGGAAGTACCATTTGAGATGGCGACGCTTCTAGCAACGGAAAAGCGCATGAACTTTTTGCCTCGTTACTCATGATCCCGCGGTTTAGTAAGATAACAAGTATTTTGTAAACGATCAATAGTATTTTAATTTTGTATTAAGACCATACAATGAGTTTAATTTATTGCTTTGTCTTGATTTATTAAAACGATCTGATATTTCGATTTTTATCATCTTTTTATGAACTTAGATTTTATTCATTATTTGTTTATATTCTTTCTTATTGTTTCATATTTATTGCCTTAAATTTCTAGTATTTAGGGGGGACTGGGGTATAACGGCTACTAAAATACAATGACCCATAGAAATTATAAAAAGCATAATAAAAAAAAAACTAAAATAGCATTTAGTTACTATCCAATTGAAGAATGTTATCCTATATTAAGATAAGTGTTTAATGTTTCTTTCTAATATTAAAATGCACTCACAAATGACATCGAAAATACCGATTTAAGAAATAGTCGGGATATAACGGACCCCCCCCCCCCCTCGATTGGGGTATAACGAGCCAGTGTAATTTTTCACTCTTGCGTAACTCTTGTGTAAAATACCGTAAGAGAGAAGTACAATGTTTGTTTATGCTTAATCAATCGCGATATTAGATCGTTATAACGACTCATAAATAAATAGAAACTTTACATCCGCTACGTATGAAAATTTTTGTTATTTTTACGGTTCTAAAACGATTTAAAATTCCTCTTTTGTATCTGCTACCATTTCAATTCTTTAAATTATGTTTTTTTTATAAATAAATATGTCAACCTCTTTCTTTTGGAGCTCTCAATGATATGTATGTCTACTCTTCTACAATAATAAAAAACGTTTTTATGGATTAAAATTGGTGGTCTATTATACCCCAACGAAAGTGGCCCGTTATGCCCCATTTACAATAATTGACGTTTCGTATCAAAACTTTTTGTAATCTTAATGAAATAAAAAGTTACCAAAAGCAAAATTTATCTTGTCAGATTTTTTAAATCAATCATAAACATACACGGTTGGCGATTTGAAAAGTTTTCGTCGTTTTTCGTATAACCTGATTTTTTAATTTAAAACTTTACTGCGCTGTAAACATTTATATGCTTCGAGGATTACGTCTATACAAAGAAAATTAACTCATACTATTACCGCAAGTAGATTAAAATGTGGAACAAAAAGTTTCGTCCCTCTTCTACTGCAAATATGACTAGTGGCCCGTTATACCCCGTGACCCGTTATACCCAGTCTCCCCTATTATTTTTTAATTAAGTACATTTATTAATAAATAATCAGACCATTTGTGAACCCACTTGTGAAAGCAATAATTATAATTAACCGGGATAAGTTGTTTTTGATGAAACATACATATTCGTATTCTACGGCCTTTTATTTATAAATATAGTGTATCAAACAAGTTTTTTAGAACATATACAGTAGAATATATCTACCTATACGTCGGAGACCATAGCCTTTGACTCTCCTGATTCGCTATGTACCGTCCGAAATTCGCGCGCGCGAATCACACGCGATGTTTACCTCCACTTGTACGATTCAAGACGAATGTTTGAATCTAACAATTCTTAACAAAGTATAACAGATAGCGGTTTGAAAATATTATTTGAAGTATCGAAAATGACAGCTAGAGTGATGAAATAACAGATCAAAAGGATGTTTAAGCTAAAAATTAAATAAAAATATACTTTTAAATTTAAAAATATATTTGTAATAAATTTTGATGCAACAATTCATGTATGAACATTATTTTAATAAATAAAAGAATAAAAGATATATTCTGCGATTTATTTGATGAAAATAAGCTCGAATGAAGCGAAAAATATCCGTTCGACACAAAAAATACCCGTTCTACGCAAAAAATACCCGCTCTATGCAAAAATAACTTAACTTGGATAAGCTTCTATGAATTATTTAAATAATTTATATTGATAAATAAATATTATAACACATATAACTATATGCTCTAATAGTATGACTAATAAACTAAACGAGAAAAGCCGATTGGTTTTATTTATATATTAATATGCAACAATATATAAACTTTAAACGTCTTTTTTCCCCAAAACTTAACCCGGGTTAAGTTGTTTTTGCAACTAACGCCTCAATTATAACGACAGTAAGCGCTTGCTCTTGCTAAAGACATTTGCTCTCCAACGTGTCATTTAAATACAAATATATATATATATATATATATATATATATATATACTTTGAACGTTTTAATGTATATGTAAACAAAGACGGTGCATATTCAGATCATATATCTTCTTCTATTTGTTAACTACGAATAGCTTCTATAACGATTTCAAAAATTTCAATGAGTTTCTTAATACAACACGAACAAATCTTAAAAAATTGGTAATATCTCAAACGGTCTAGATAAATTCCCTCACAGAAATTATAGACTTTTACAGACTAAAAATTAAAAAAAACTATGAAAAATTTAAAAATGCTGTAATTTTCCTATTCCTTACTCTATGCATTTCATATCGTATACATTTCTACCTATTGTTACAACAAGAATCACCGAAAGAAAACAGTAAATCCTACCAACGTCCAGTACCCCCCACAACAATAACTCCGAGTGCAACGGCTGCCGTTGTACACAATGTCACATTACATCCTGTCCCTTATATCACCGGACGGCAATAGCGCAGTCGAGCTCCGCGCTACCAACAATTAGATCAAAACAACGAGCACGCGCGCGCGCTTAATTACGTTATGCACGATGACGTCGCCCCCACCACGGTCTTAGGACTCCTATAACACTATCTATTCGTCAGCGAAGATCGCGAACATACATCGCGGACGGGCTCAATTAGACTAATTATTCCGGCCTCCCAAATGGCCCGTCGCAGGATGTATATATGCGTGTGGCAGGTATTGGCGAAGTGGCGAGCGGAAATAGCTGCGCGGGAAAGTGCGCGCGTGGACTTGTCAATCACGCCCGTCGATAATGATCGGTGACGGGCGGCGTTTATTACGGCGTGCTTGGAGTTTTATGAGCTTTTAGCGATAAAATAAAAAATAACGAAGGCGAAAAATATTTGTGGATAGGAACGGAATTATGATTCTTTTATTTCTTGTTTTTTCATTATTTTTCAAACTGTTGTTTTTGGATAATCAATATTTGTTAGAATTATGATTACAATGTAAAGTTATCGAAATAATGTTGTTATTGACGATACTGAGTAATTAAAGGTAAACGTTACATTTACTTCATAAAATAAATATGAAATTTGGTTAAACTATCGTGCTAATTGAAATTTATGTTAGAGTATGTATTCAAATAATAATAAGAATAATAGTAATTATTATTATCATCACAGCTCTTATCGCAACCTGTATTGTAACTTCAGTAATATTGATAAACGGTTAAACAGGAATTCGGTATATGCTATTTATTTTTATTTATTTATTTATTTTGTTAATTTGAAAATATACATTTGTTTGCGAAAGTAATAAACTTCAACTACGTCCGATTATATTTCCTTGTTAATACTTTTAACTTTTACATATCATTACACTAGCACAATATGTTTGTTCATAGGGTGTAATATTGAGAAACGAGAAGAGCGCTTAGCGTGATTTCAGTAAACAAGTATTGTTTGACTTGCTAGATTTGAACATAGCCTAAAATTTGATATTAATAATTGATACGTAGGTACATGAAAGAAGAATTTGTGGATTTTGAATTGAATAACACCTATCCATCGGAAATTCGCTGTGTAGTATTTTCAATTCCGTGAGATTTAATTCTTAATACAGTACATTCCAAGGAAATTATAAAAATTTACTTCCTAACAAACCCAAGTACAATGCCCAAGTAAAACCCTAGAATCTAATTTCAAAATCTCGCACGCACGAGTTCCAGTAAACACCCATAAAAATCTCTAGTCCCACCCGTAAACCCATTGCTGCCCAACGCACCTACTCTCGCGAAAATAAGACGGAAAATTTTCTCATCAGAGGACAAACTATAGGCAATACAGCAGTTGACAGCGATTCTTCCTGGGCTCTAGTCTGTAGCCCGCGTACCTAGTAGATTTCCGCACGGCAGTAAACCCTTTTTCTCTCTCTCTCTCTCTCTCTCTCTCTCTCCCTCCCCCTCACACTCTCTCTCTCCCTCTCCCTCACACTCTCGCTCTCCCTCTCCGTCTCATTCTTTCTCGCTCTCCCTCACACTCTCGCTCTCCCTCTCCGTCTCATTCTTTCTCGCTCTCCCTCTTTCTCCCTCTCCCTCTCATTCTCTCTCGCTCTCCGTCTTTCTCTCTCTCTCCCCCTCTCTCTCTCTCTCTCTTTCCCTCTCATCCTCTCTCTCTCTCGGCTCTCTATCTGCGAATGGCTGGGCCGAGACTGAATCTTCACGCGCGCTGGACGGACTGGAGCTAATCCTCGAGAGAAAATTTTCCAGTTACGCGCGGCGGAAAGCGGCAGAGCGCTGCACCTGATAAAGCGCAGCGCGAGTGACTCGCCCTTTTTATCTTCCAGTTGCAGTGCATTAAGAGAGAGAGAGAGAGAGAGAGGAAGAGAGAGAGAGGAAGAGAGAGAGAGAGAGAGAGGAAGAGAGAGAGAGAGGAAGAGAGAGAGAGAGAGAGGAAGAGAGAGAGAGAGGAAGAGAGAGAGAGAGAGAGAGAGGAAGAGAGAGAGAGAGAGTAGAGACGAGTGTAGTTTTGTAAATAAAGACGCGATTACGGTTTTCTTTTTCTTGATGCCAATTTTTTTCGAGTATCATTAAGATATTATTATACTCGGGAAAAGTTCATTATTACTTAACATTTGGTTAGTATAAAAATTATTTTCTCGTTTTCCATTTGCAGACTGAATGTTCAGTTCAAACATTATGAATAATAGCACAGATAGGACAATCCTTTTATCGGAAGACTGATGTAGCTTTTTATAAATCGTACGTACTCTGTATAATATTTTCCCCTTCTTCATTGTAGTACTCCATATATTCATTTGTTATTTTTGTAATATTTCATCATAACTGACTGATTATATCTACTACGATTATGTACGCGTTTAATAATCAACAGACACGTAAAACAAGCATATATAATTTGATTACTTTGGACACGCTGTTACAAAAATAACCCGTTAACAGTACATTTCGCATATATAAGGCCATAAAGCTTTCACATATAGCAAGACGTTCTTATTTTTAAATTTTATGAGTAGCTAGCGAAGAAAAAAAGGAAACATATATTTTCTTAATATCTAAGATACTGTAAAGAGGTACATTTACTTTATTTCTTTGACAAATACTAGTAAATTTTAAAACAAATATAATGACATTGATACTACCTTTTTGTTATTAATTAATTATTAAACATTATTTTATATAAGAAACTTTCCATTTTAAATACTTGCCCATGGTTAATAATCAGAACATAGCAATACAATATTCATGTTCAAGAAAATCATGAATATGAGCAATACCTACAGTAAAAAATAGTAAAATACATGAAAACGTTAAGAAATATATCAACCTAATTGCACAAAAAGTTGAACAACTACACTCGATGGAAAATTTTTCTAATCGAGTTTGCTTGAATGCTTTCGAAATCCTCCAATAAGGTTAGCAAAAACGAGTAGTATATCTAATGGTATCATAGTAGTTCAAAAAAGCTTGAAACAAATTCGATCAACAGAACTTTCGACCGAGCGCATACATTATATAAAAAGTATAATACACGCCGTACTTTTTACTACAAATTTGTACAAATACTCTATTAAAACAAAGTCCGAAATTCTCACATCTAATTTCACGCTCGAAGCCACCGTTATTTATACTTCCAAATATGCGTAAGCGCTTCGCGGCCCATTACCCCTTCCTCCACTCTAAGTAGCAAAAAGCTAGAAAACGGAAGAGAAAGAGCAGATCCCGCGTACCCGAGAAGAAAAATCGAGAGCAAAGGAGGAACTTTGAGAGAAGAGCAAGAAGAAGAAGAAGAGGATCACGAGCGGAAGAGAGAGAGAGAGAGAGAGAAAGAGAGAGAGAGAGCAAGAAATATTAGAGCCTCGGGGGATCGCTTCCATTCTTTCCGCGTCGTTCTATTACACGAGATCACACGAGTGCAAACGAATGTTCCGCGATGCACTTGCGCGTGTTTTCCACGCTGGAAGCATAAAATCTGATAAGGCTCTCTCCGCAGGATTTGGCTTGAGCCGCAGATTTTAGTGGGGGGCGGGGGAGAGGCTGTTTCATAAAGAAAAGTTTTACGACGCGACATTAAAATTCATAGAATTTGTTTTGAGTACACTTCGTTTTTATTTGTTGCACGTGCTCGCGTTGTTTTGAAGCAATTCTGTACTTTATTCAAATAAATTGAATCTTCGTATGAAAGTATTTATAATTGAATGCATATTCCCTTGATTTGAAACATTGATCGATTTTATTGTATAAAATAATCATTAATACTCAATCATTCATAAATCTGATTTAAATTATATTATTATATTATTCAGTTTAATGTATTTCAAACAGACTGTAACGCGCGAGCACTGAAATCAATATCCATAAAATCCGATAATACACTTATTAACTGAAATTCACTTATGAATTATTCAGCCGCATCATACTTTGCGCATAATCGGGCTCTTTAATTCGGCCCGAATTACGCGCAAAATATAATCAAATAATCCCAATCCAAGCACGCCATTACTACTGCATTTGAATATACATGATCAAAATGCGAGCACGAATCGATAATTCGCGGACCCGCAAGCTTTAACTCTGCCAGTTTGTGAAATGCATTCCAGTACATGCTCTCGAAAGCTTTGAAAGTAAGAGTATGCGCCTTCAAAGGCTTTGATTCAATAGTACCCAGTGCTGGACAGCATCCGTTTTCAAAACTTATCACTAAGTTATGGCAGCGGTTTTGTTGGTAGATAGTTTGATGTTAGTAGAGACGCTTGAAAATATAGTTTCGGAGATATTGATGCGTACCGATTTAGTATAGAATTACACCACTTTTATGCGTTTTAGTATGATATAACGAAATTGGGTATTACTTACCTCAATTTTGAACTCGGTTTTAAATAGTAAGATATGAATTTACTTCATCGGAGCAAATCTTAATGTATTCATAATCTTATTATTTAAATGTAGCTTTCCAGTTCTTAATAAAAATTTGAATCGAACTTCGAGTTCACACAGACTATTTATTTGTTATTGTATACTACTCGGTCAATATGGAATAAAATCTGTCAGTTGGTATTGGACATCAAAAATTCATTAAATTTGATTAAATTAAAAATTTTTACCTACATTTTTATTAAATTATTGTCCAAAATATATTACTTCAATTAGAATATTTTTAAAACTAAAGAATAAATCATATTTCATTTTTAAAATCAAAATGTTCACATACCAAAAAAAGGAATTATTGCACCTCATCTCCAGAACAAAACTATGACAATCAGAAATTTGTGTTGATTTTTTTACACAAATAACATCATGCAAAAATAAACGTTCCACATACATTTTGAAAAATGTTTAAAAAGATTTAAACAACTATAACACAATAATAACATCCAATTAAAAAAGATTCATTCTGTTAAAAGTTAATCTCCCTTGCTTGGTTCTACAAAAACGTAGAAATTCGAGTTATCATACATAGTCTTATTCTAGATTTGCGATATTATACGTTTGAACGTACAATATTTATAACAATACTTATCACGTGCGTCGATGAAACTATCTTTAAAAGCCCGACTGTTTCTTATTCACAAGTCGATCGGATTGAATCGACGCTGATTTTACGATCCATGGCGAACGTTCCGGAGCCGCTAATCGAGCCGGAGTGCCGCATTATTTATAATGCAGAAGCGGCCTCCGAGTAGGTAGCTCGAAAATAGACTCGAGAGATGGACGCACACGTGTGCGCGATGCAGTGGAGTCGAAATTGTTTATACGAGGGAGGTGCATTACGACGTGGTTGCACGTATTGCATTCTAATTGGGTGTGAATTCGGGATTAGTCAGTGAGTGATGTGTTGTAGAGTGCAGCATGAATTTTCAATTCTGACTTTTGGAGATGATGATGCTCGGTCAAATGGTTTAGTTCTGAAATTATTCTTGAATGTATAATTGAGCCACTTTATGATCTAATATATGTCAGAATTCAATTTCGTTAAAATGGTATAACTACAAATTAGGCAGACGAACTTTTGTCTCGAATATTCCTAACAATTTATAAATAAAATTTGTATTGATTATTAATTTAGTAATTAATAAATTAATAGAATGTATTTCTACGATACGTAAGAATATTTAATTACGAAACTTAATTTCGTACAAAGATAATTGGTCGTCGGCGTAGTTTCGTTTAATTAATTTGTTACTCCTGCACTAAGGTCTTATATAAACGGAATACATTTCTTGCTTGCCTTCACCTAATCAAGCCTCTGGCTTTCTTTATTGTCTCGCTATGTCAGCATAAAATAGTCTGTACATGAAAAAAATCAATATGTGCATGGACGAAATAATACAATCTAATTAAGATTTAATAGCAGGAGACAAATGGAAAAATATTAATAAAGATTAATAAGTCTCGCTATTAAAATAGTAATTTATGTATTATTTGGCAGACATTTCAATAAATACTCTATTTTGCATTGACTTTTATGTATGACAATTTTATTTTTAAATAAATATGCGTAAAGATATTTACAACGTCATTTTAATTTATTGCTACTGTCTGACTTAACCCGACTGTTGTGTATAATGTATAAACGTGTTAAATGTATAAACAAGTGCACTGTTTCAACATGAGTTATCTAACAGTAACTCCCCATTAAAAATAAGATAAAGCTCTTCCACACCGATGCTCTATGCCTATACACAAAAGGAACCAGAAACAACACTAGTGTCAATTTAAGAGTCCCGCGGTATCCTAAACAAATACACACGAAAACCATTCTACTATACATACATACACACACAGTTCATGCGATGAAAACGGCATCAAAGTGCCGCCACTGCAAACCTCTCTTGCACCCTTAAAAGGCTATTCCACTCTCCCCCCCTCCATAAATCTCCCTCCCTCTCTTCCTTCGCACAGCTTTTACGTCGAACGCTTGCTTCTTTCAATTAAGCTGTTGAAGACGCCTGGTATACGAATATGCGGCCCGACGTAGCCTGCACTGCAGCGACCCCTATACGCGAAATTAACAGTAGCGGTGAACGAGGCGATGGCGTGTGCAGTCTGAGGGGGGGGGGGAAATAGGAGCAAAGATGCGGTGTGGAGAGGAAAAAGGCACGGACGAGAGAGGGGCGCGGGAGATTTTCATTATGCGCCGCTAGCGCCGTTTAGGCGGATGTACGCTGAAATTGTTTCGTGATCGCGCGGAGTAATTTCGCGGTGGAGTGTATGATGGAGGTTGCGTTTGATGGCGGTAGGTGTAAATTTTTTCTTTTGTGTCGTGTGGTAAAAAGTGTTTTCAAGCGTATCTTATTATGGAAAGTTTTTTATTTTAGATTGGCATAATATATTGGTATAACATTTAGTGAAAAATATAGAATCGTTTTGATGCGTGTATATTTAATTTAAACTACACGGTGTAAAGGTATTGCACCTTCAGAACAAAATTATAACGCAAATTCTAGATTTTTGAAGAACTGACTGTGAAACAAACTCTTTCCAGAAGCTAAATCATTCATGTATACATTTTTTTTTACATTATGGGTATTCAAATGACATATTTTCGATGATTTTTAAGCAATAGGGTATAATTTAATTGTTATTATGAACTGCATTTTACATAAAAACCAGGCTAAGAAAACATTGAGTTGCCACGTTATATAGCTACATAAATTATATTAATTAAGAATATTTAAACGTAGTAATAAAACATATCATATATTTTATTAAAGAAAGTTATTAATAATTTTCACTCTGTGCTACAAAACCAAACACAGAAACTAAACCAATGTTTTCCCTTACGTATAATAAAAGCGTAAACTTCATTTATTTCGTCCAATGTTACAGCTTTCATTTCCCTTTCAAATTCAGTTTCACGATGTTTGCTCATCTCGAACGCACTTACCAATACATTCCGCGAACCTTCAGAAAACAATGAACACTGAGCCAACGAAACTCTCTGCAATTGTCATAATTCTAGCCATATAACTCGTTTATGCGTCCACCGAACGACAGCTTACAAACTTTTGCATGCAACAGCAAAAAAAAAAAGAATCACAGAAATCGCCAATCGCGGCACAAAAATTTATCCCACATTTACTGAAAACGAAAAGAGCAGTGCTTGCTGAAATAGTTGGAAAAGCATAAAAGTTATATACGCCGATTTTATTACCGCCTCCATAGCCGCCGGAAGAAGAAAAAGCTACAACGCGCGGTATCACCCACGAATGGCTTTAGTTTTTCGCGGATAGCGCGTTCAAGTTCCGCCGTATAATCCAGAATGTTCGAGAGATCGAGAGAGAAAAAAATACATACACGATGATAAAAACTAGCGCGTTATTGAGAATTGGCCGTTGAAAAGTTTTTTCGAGATTGTAAAAAAATGCTAACGACGAACAAAAGTAAGGTTCAATGAGCCGTTCTGATAAAAAATGTATTACACGGAACTATATATATCTATATATATATATATATATATATATATATATATATATATATATATATATATATATATATATATATATATATATATAGACATATGTAATGAAGCATTATTATCACGATCACATTTTACTTTTTATATGATTGTATATTACCTTACGTAAATTTATATATATTTGAAGATTCAACGTGTCGATGTTAAATATTTCGCATTCAAGTAACTGCTTTAAAACAATTTAAATAGCCAGGTGCATTTCCGATACATGAAGAAACTTTAGACGCGACGCTCTGAAATGTGACAGTTCTGCTTGTTTCTGTCGTAGGAAAGCTATTTTTCCCTTTTTAAAAAGCAAGCCAAAAAACATAGCAGAGGTATGTCATTTTACGGAAAAAATCGAAACGTGCAGCGTTCATAAAAAGAGAATACGGAAAAGCGTTAAAGTTGGTGTGCATTTTTTAGAATGATATATTTTGTAATTTTACTGTATAATGTAGTTTATACAAATATTATAACTACTATTACTAATTGTATTAAAATATGAAGTAGAAATAAAATATGAGACTTTAATTTTTTGAATGGAAATTTAATAATTGTAGCTATAATTGAAATAGATTAATTGTAGTAATTATGTATACATTCGAAAAGAATTATTTATCTTTTTAAAAAATGATGGAGTAAATTTAAAAGTTGAACGTTCTCTATAAAAACTGTATACCTACATTTATTTGCGCCGACCGTCTCGCAGTCTGTACTTTTTAACTACATTAATTTTTTCGCTCATTACCTTTCTCTTCCTACTCCACTGTATTTTTTATCTCATTTTACCACTTTTCTCTCCTCTTTATTTACCTAAATCACACTCTTTACTTTTTGTTGTCTCAATATCCTTTTTCACATCTCTACTGTGTATATGTATACTTTTTATATAGCTTTAATATATTATAAATATATTTATCTTAGATATTTGTAATAATATAACATTTTATTAATTATTGCATATTAAGAATATAAACTTTACATTATATTTAATTTTCTTGAAAATTCTCAAATAAGCTTATTGCAAAAATAATATTTTTGTTATGATTTTTACAAGCGTTAGTATAATAGAATAAAATTCAATTTTTCCGTATGAAACAGTATTATTTTATTTTTAGAAAGACATACAAATTTTAACAATTTTACAATCAATACTCTAATTTAAATATTTCAGTTTCATTTTGCTATTTCAATGAAATCTCAAGATAATGAAAGAAATGAAAAAAGGTGCAAAAAATTAAGCTCTTGAAATAAGACGTTTCAAGACTAGCCAATATAAAAGTCATTGAGATAAGCTCACAGCTATATCCCTACGGATAATTAAAGACAAAAAAAGAAGACAAAGAACAAAGTAGTGCCCTAAGATTAGGATAAGAGAAATAATATAGATAAAGCGATACATTTCTTTAGTCTCTACAGTATGTAATAAGAAAAAATTATTTTCAATTCTTTCAGTTGCAAGAATCAAATATTTATCAAGTACAATTTCCAAAAGACATTTTTATTACATGAACGTCGAAGTCAAACCTCAATGTTTCATGCACTACTCACGAGTACAATCGTAAATTCCAACTACAATATATCCCACCGCATTACCATTCGATCAACAACATGTCCACCTACATTAACCAATAAATAATAAAAGTCAGACAACGGTACGTCCGAAATTCGTTTCTAATAATACCCCCCTCGAATATCCCCAAAAGAAGCTCTCAGAGAACCGTATATACTGCAAATACATATTCTCCTTCGATTGGGATACCAACGGTGGCGACGGCGTCTGACGAAAAAAAGGGGGCGGACTACGGTCAATCTTCCCCGGGAGTCGAGGCGATTCTAATAAAAGCCACATTGCCGCTATAGCCCGCCGCCTAGGCTAGAGGATATCGATTTCCGAAAGTGTTTTACGCGCCGGCTTATAAGTGACGAGGCGAGAGCGAGAGCAATTCACCTACCCCCTTGTACCCATATTTTTGTATCTTCTTCGCATACTGGATATCCCTTTCGGCTTTTCTTCTCTTTTTTTGTCTTCTTTATTTACAGGTGGGTTTTTAGCCTGCTTCTTTTATCTAAAATGTCTGGGGCCGAGTTTTCTAGCGTTACTTTTAAAGAATAAATATTGCACGTGGAAGTTTTGATGTTTTTTGTGTCAATGTAACCGTAGTGTATTGGATATACTAATATTTGTATTATTATTTTTAAATAAGAATTTTAAATATTTTGTAATCAGGGGAGTAGCACTTTTCTCTTGATTTTCATGTGTAAAAATGAAACATTAGTAATTATAGTATTACGTTGGTAACAATCAATCCCGTTCGTAGCCAATGATGAGATTGATTTATACGACCAGAGATAAAAATCTGATATATTTAATTTAAAGAATAATAAACGTTCTAATAAATTTACTGAAATTTATGCTTGGTTGAGACTTCTAATATCTTTGTAACTTGAGATATTTGATTTCGCATAAGCTGCAATTAGACACTTCTAATTGTTATCACCTTAGTACTATTCTACAAGTGGTAAAATATGTAAACTTTAATCACTGTATCACTTTTAGGTCTTTACAAGGATTTTAACCTAAATTCATCCATACGTAAAGATGTTAGCTATCGGGTACTTAATTTGTAAGTATGTTACAGATGACTAAGGGGAAATTAGTTCGAAAATTGATCATACTTTAAAAGATATTCATCATTTAATATTATAATCATGAAATTTTTATTTTTATAGATGAAAATAAAGAAAGAATGGTATAGGGCTACCAGTCAAGCTACTATTCTGCACCATTATTGTAGCTTCTTTTGTATGCCATGTTAATATTGCAACTCACCATTAAGACTACTTCCTCCAAAATTCAAAAATTTCTCTACCTTTCCCTCACTCAACTCTTTCATCTCCTCTTATCCCTCTATCATCCACACTACCCATAACCAACACCCCTCTCAATGCATTGCTCTTCATACTTCTCTAACGCACGCACATAACATAGGTATGTATAGACCTGGTGAGTTACGTGAATATACCTGCATTCTCTCTTTCTGTCACCCCTTTCACCGCATAACCGAAGACAAGCAGGGGAAGACGAGACGCTCGCGCGCGTTCATCCATTAATACCGAGCTTGATTTGATCCCGTCGGTGGTACTAATAATCTCTTTATGAGACTATACATTCAACGCATTCTCCCGGATGAAGTGTGTGGTCGTGGATGTGTGCGTGCGCGGTTGGTTGGCCGTAGGAGCCGCGGGCGTTCGATGAAATATGAATGGCGAGGTGATGTGCTTTTGGGTAATAACGTTTGGTCATCGATCAGAATAAGGCTGTTGAGAAATTTTGGTTAGGGTTATGTAATTCGGTAAGATGAAATGTCTTTTATGTGGTGATTATGGGATTTTTAATTAAACGTTGAATGGTTTTATATCATGGCTTTCGGAGAATTGGATATTGATCCTTTAGTATCAAAATCTATATATATACGCGGCGTTCTATTTAAAAAGATGTATTACTATATGCCATATTTTACTTGCTTATATTAAGAATAATACAGTTGAAAAAATTTAATTAATACGAGACTTATTATTAGCGTGCTTACAAAAATACAAACATGATTTATTATACTAGTTTAGATACCCTTGAAGCATCAGAATGCCTATCATTTTAATTAGTTTCATCATTCTCAATTTTCCCTGTAATATGTAACTGTCTATGAACATAGCATTTATTGCAAATAAAAGTATACTCCTCACCATAAACAAAGTGCAATTCATTCTAGCTTTGTGTAAAAATACTTTATCAAAGAGCTTTATCGACATTCTCATTTCCTTTTTCGTCCAAGATCAACCTCTTATGTACACTAAAACGAAAGTTGCGTGTTTATAAATTAGAGTCATTCTGTTTTCATTTCAAATACTACATCTGTTAATGTGAAGAATGGAAATTGAAAGAATGGTTACTTTGGTGTTTACATTGCTAAAATAAGAACGAAACTGTGTCATATGCTAATTAGATGAAATATTTTCAGTTCGTGCCATGTTTGATCTTTGATAAAATTATTTGCTATATTTATGTGTCTAACCAAGCACTGACATTTTCTACTTACCTTACTTTTCTATATCTAACGCTATTATAAATATATAAATAAAATATATAGAATACATTAATTTTTTACAATAAGAATGTATTATAATATACCGATTACATTATATACTTATAAGACTTTCATTGTTTCACATTCATGAATGGCTCATTGACCAGATTTGGAACTCCTATATAGATATTTTAAATAAATATAGATCATAATTATAAACCATCACTGAGGTAGTACGACTTATTAATTATTTTCAATTTATATATTTCTACTATATACTGGAACTTAAAACTAGTCACCGCTATTTCATCAACGTAGACTTTAACGATCAGGTTTATGTGAGGTTGGGTGACTCATGTGCCATTTTAGGAAAAAATGTAATCGAAAAATATATCTATATGTCTATATTATTTTTAATATTGCGAATACGAGCAATACTAATGTTTTTAACTTTACTTTATATCGTGATCAAACTACGGGTATATTCAGCTTCATTTTTTGTTATCAGTAAATGATCCCCAATAAAGTATCATTAAAATATGTGGTACGAACTCCATAATCTTCCCTTTTAAACTGGCTTTTCATTATAATATTTATTATCGTTAAGTATGATGCTGGGTTACCTCACCTATTATAAACTTTTTCTATTTCTATTATACAAAAGCATTTATGTCCGTTAAAGTCCAAAAAATTATAATTCTCTTATGCAATTTTTTTTTTAATCTCTATATTTCTATATATATATATCTTTCTATATCTCTCTAAAGTCTATATCGTAACCCATAAAAAAGTCCACACAGAATTCCACAAATATTTTATTTTTTACACTACCACAAGAAAAATTTCTCAGCGCACCAGCACTATCTACCTCAACCAAAACTAAATAAGAAACAAACGTCCACGACCATTCCCACGAGGCGTTCCCAGATAAGAAAAAAATAGGAACAAAAAACGAAGCCCGGCACAAGACGGTAATCCGCCGAGGTCCTCGAAGAATAAGCACAGCCGACCACGCTGCAGCATACAGTCCGCTGCCGCGCGACGCGATTTGTCCTGGCAATTTTTCGCCGCCGTCCGTGTGAAATATTCGCGATTTATCGCGCCCACGGAGATTCGCAGGAAAAATCCATTCTTTCGCCGGGCGCGCATCTCCGAGAACGGACATGACTCGCGCGACTCCCCGGAGGTGTATCGAGAATAGAGCGAGGAGGATTTCTCGAGGCAAAATATTTTCCGAGAACATTTTGCATATAAAACGTATTTGGGCGTGACTTATGGAGGTGTTGTGGAAAAAAAGGGATTAAGCAGATATTGTTTTTGTTCGATTTGAAGGAGCGATGGCAAGTCGTATAAAATGTCGAGGTCAATGTGAATTATTGAGGGGTGATGATTCGAATATTCGAAAGAGATTAACAATGGATTTTCGCGTCGAAAAGCATTTTTCAATCGCGATTGAAATTCGGTAAAATCGCTTTTGAAGGGAATTTAATAAGAAGGATAAAAATTGACGTTTTCAAAATTGATTTTAAGCATTTTAGCAGATAAACTTCCAGATTAAATTCCGAATATTCTATAAATATTATGAAATGTTTTGTTAGTAAGTGGTTTTATTTATCGATAAAACAGTCATATTTTCGTTCCATTTGTTAGTGCAATTCTTTTAAAGTGTACAGGTAACATTCGTGTATCCAGTTAAACCGCTATTTTTTAGTGCCTTCTTTCCTGAAATTCCAGATGTTTTAGCCCGCGAAATTACACGGGCAGAGAGAGAAAGAGAGACAGAGACGGACACGTGCACGATATGCGATACAGCTAATGTCGTTATTACCGAGAGCACCGAGTAAACCCCGAACTCGAATTGCTCCGCAAAGTAAAAAGAAAGAAAGATGCAGGTCTCGAGTAACCCTTTTATCCGCGGGGAGATATTAATGGATCAACTTCCATCTTCTCTTTGCGCCGGGGAAAATAATGTGGGTCGTATACACATTCTGATTGAGTGAATTCTAAATGGCTCAGAGCTTTTCATCTAGGATTATTCTGAGGATTATTTTGTCTGTACGGAGAAGAATTTTTTTATTATTCTTATCGATAGCTTATTATTATTGGAGAATTGACAAAATCTTTTCTTGACAAAATGATGTGAGAAGTTTTTGAAAAAGCATTTTTAATAGTATATTGTGGTACAAAAGGAGAAAAGTATGTTTTCGGAAACAAAAATAATGCTTTTTTGATAAGTGGTCGAAAAACGTAAAAATGGTCTGTTTTGCTCGATACAATAGCAGTCTTTTTTCCAATAACTACTATATCGTCCGCTAATTGGAAAGCAGTCACTACGGTTCTTCTTTATAGGTATGAAAGAAGTGTGAAACTTGTGTAAGTGTTGATAAATTAAGAAACTCAATTTCCTTGAAGATTTCAGTATCGTAATTTTGAAAAGTAAATATGTGAACTGCTTAATTAAAATTTTAATTAATTTTCCGTTTTTGAAAAACAGTATTACTGCAAATATTTGACATAAAATATTCAAATAAAATATAAATTTTAAATGGTAAATAAAATAACAAGAAATTTGACAAACTGTAGCGTCCAATTTAGCAAGAAATTTACTTCACAACAACTTCGTGCAGTGATACATGCACTAGAAAGCTTTTCAAAGTTCATAAACGACGATACCTTTAAACACAGTCCGCGACTTTGAACTCCGCAACATTAAAATGCATATATACCGTACATTTTTGTTCATCATACATTTTTCAACGTTCGCGCTAAACGAGCGACTCCTCGTATTCAGCCCATCTTTGATTTCAATACCATGAAAAGCCGCGTGAGTAACTGAAAAAGCGGCGACGGTAAACGGCCTTTTAAAAGCTGGTAGGCGCGCGATGCAACGCGTGCATAAACGAGTAGTCGGGACGCAGCTCGCGATGCCTTTCATTCGATTACAAGCGAAGCGCGTGCACCGCGCTTGACGCTCTCGCTTCGTAATACACTCGAGTTCGTGAAAAACTGGTGGAAAAAGGCGGAGTGCGGCGGAGAGCAGCTTTTTGACGTGAATTTTGTGTCCAAATTGAGGCGCCTTTTTTAGGGAAGAGGATGTGTGTGTGTGTGTATGTGTGTGTGGAAGCTTCAGAAGGTTAGATGAATGAATCTATTTGGACAAATGGATGAATGCACGCGAGCTAAAGGCGCTATATTACGTTTTTTTTTAATCTTCACTGGTGCTGGTGAAAACGGTATGCTTTATAAAGGTATATATAATGATACATTTTTCTTTGTAGTGTAATTATTTAATATACATTATTGTAATCAGATAATTTTAAAAATTCTTTACGCGCCATCTTTCTAGTTATATAGGTACAATTTTTGTACTAAATTTGAATTTTGCACTAAAATTATACAGACTAATCGCAGGGCGTTTATTGAGCGAATAAGATGAAGAGTGCTGATATTTAGGACATGATCTTTATTCTGCTATAATAAATACAGTTTCTATGCAAAATTATAATTTACCATCTACTTCAATTATAGGTAAAATCTTCATACGAGATTTAAATTTCGCGCTCAAATCTTACCGACCATTGAAAAGACTTTTATCATGTTTACAATATGGCAAATATGATTTTTAACATATTATTAAGTATAATAACTGTATAATAGCACAAATTACTTGCTTGATATATCGTTTCTATTATTTGAAATTAAAATTCGCGTAAAAGCTGACTAATAAGCAAGAAACTGGAAACATGCCAAACAGCTCTAATTACAGTCCAAAATTTGACCACTAACACCCTACACATGATTTGCAACGTGCAACCCCCACCCCGATCCGTAAACCATTCCAAAATTAAACCTCGATCCCCTCATATCCTCAATAACTTAAACTCGCCTAAGGTAAAGCGCGCAAAGCCGGAGAGCGCATCCAAACGATCGATTTAAAAGCCAAAAATTATCCTTATCTACGACTATTAGCCTTTATCGCGATCCTACCTCTCCTCTCCTAAAAAGAACCAACCAGTGCAGAAGGCAGGGCACCGAAGAAAAAGAGAAAAAAAAGGCCGATGCGAGGGAGGAAAGATCGACCGTAAATGTATTTTATGCCCTTTCATTATGTGCGCCCTCTCGCTCTCTCCCTCGCGTAAATCGATGAATGAAAAAAAAAAAGGCACGTTGCACGCGCGCGGACGCACTCGCGTCCCCTTTTCTCCGCCGCCTCCACCCTCCAGCGAGGCGAATAAAAAGCGTAATCATAATAAAGTGAAATTAACAGGCGGTCGAGCGCGCGCGCTAAGCGTAATTATGCACGCCGACCGCGCCGGCAATGCTGCCCCTGTGAAAGTGTCCCACGCGCGTCGCGATGTCGCTGCTGCCAAAGAGACGCGGCGAAGCCCGGTGGGGACGTACGCGTGCAATGGGGATGCATACACTGTATGTATCGTTATTAAACTGTTTTGCTTTGACGTCATCGGCAAAGATAGCGTCTCTTGATGGTTTAAAAAGTTAAAATAGCCATAAATTAAATTGATTGATAAAATAAATACCGAGATTTAATAATACTAAATTAATGTAAAATTTCTTGATATCCTAAACCATCGTATCAATGTATTTTTGAATCAATACGCTACATGGTAACGGGTTTAATAAATGTTGCACTTGCACCCTGGTAGAAACCTTGACAGGCTATTAGTCAGATTCTGCCTAAATTTTCATTTTCGCGCCTGATTCTGGATAACGATTCTGGGTAGAAACCTGCTAATAGCGACATAAATGTTATATGAATTTCTAAGCAGAATCTGATCAAGGCATGAAAATAAGTTTTGAAGCTTCTTATCATTGTTAAATAAATTAAATGGTTAATCAATTAAAAGAATTATATTATTCAATAAAAAAGAGATTTTTGTATTTTAGCTGTAGTTTAAATCGAGCTCGAGCCTTTTAAATTCGATAGATTTCAGAATATTAAGCGTAATTTTGAATAACTCAATATTTTTTATCTTCAAAAATCAGTAATATAGAATTATTAAAGTGTTTTAATATTACATTGCTTTTAGAATAGTGACAAATTTAAATTTATAAAATTATGCAATGTTACATACAAATAACTCCCATTTTTCATGTAAGTCTAAATAATTAATAAAGCCTTTAACGTGTAGCGCATTGATTCAAAAATATGTTAATACAATGGTTTAGGATATCAAGAAATTTTACATTAATTCAGTATTTTTAATACTCGGTATTTATTTTATTTATAAATTTAATGTATGGCTCTTTTAATATTTTAAACCACAAGGGATGCCATCTTTGTTCATGACGTCAAAGTAAAACAATCTAATAACGATACATGGAGTGTATACATGCAGTTTTGATGCGTTGAAAAACGCATACACAGTATGTATTCGTATGTTCCTACCGAGCTTCCGTAGCAGCAGCAGCAGCAGTTCGCTCGGCAGCACGTATACAACGCGGGGTTGAGCGAGCCATAAAGTAAGTAGCATCGCATGCTACTGGACAATTTTAGCATAATTACCGTCGACAGAAGGAGAAAAAGAAAAGCGCTCTTTGATGTGTATATATATGTATGCGTATGTATGCGTCTGTGTGTTTAGGTATGTGTATTATGTATGTGTTCCTGCGTTTCTGTGCATGTGTGCGAACTTGTGTATATGTGCATGTGCGTGTCTGTGTGTGTATTAGTGTGCGTATGTACGTCCGTGTTAGTGGGAGTGTTAGTGTGTGTGTGTGTATGTATTCGTTACTTTGTGTATGTATGTGTGTGTGTATGTGTGGGTGTGTGTGTGCATGTGTGTGTGTGTGTGAGTGTTTGTTTACGTTGGTCACTTAAGCTTTAGCATATGTAGAAAGTTTGTTTATCAGTAAAAGTAAGAGGACATTTTTTTAGCTGGTTTTCACTAATATCTAACCGTATATACAAATTTAGAAAGAACAATAACAGTTCGAGCATTTAAAAAATGTGTGCCTAATTTCAGTCTCGGATAGCGTACAGTTGATTGTATTTACTGAGATTACTAAATTGAATTGAGCATCTACACATTGTTAGATAGTAGTACAAACTACCTAAAATATTTTGTTAAGCTCATTTGCAGTCCAACATGTGCCATTCCCTGAAAAAACGACCTAAGTCGACTTTAGCTTTTAAGCCTTTCAGGGGCAGTGGTACGTATACGTACCACCTTTTTGCTTTCAGTTTTTTCTGTATTTCGGACGTATTTTTCAGTGCTCCTATGCGTGTGAGTACTTTTTGGACTCTTGAGATGATAAGTTATAAGTTTTGTATAGAAAAGTATGCAAATTTATTTATTTATAAATAGTTATAAACAATTGAATCACAAAAAACTCGTTTTTATTCGTAAAAAATCGTTTATTCTTGAACGAAAAACTCTAGAGCTCTGAATTTTTTATCTATAGTCCGTGTCCAGCTCTATAATATATGTTTTTTTCAAATTTTTTCGCACGCTAGATTTTTTGATAAAATTTTTGAAAACTTCAAATATTGAATTTTTAAAATGTGCCCCTGAAAGGGTTAAGCTGCGCGTCTGCTGTACTTTCATAACTAGCACATAACGCCGCAGTCCTCGATATTTTTGCCATTCAGAAGTGTGGTAAATTGATATTCAAACTAACAAAAGCTATGTAGTTGGTTATAGTTGGTATATAGTTGGTTATACGTAACATGCTGCATTTAGTGTCACTGAAGCTAATAAGCAGGATCTTTTATTTTGTTTTCCTCAACCAATACCGATCAAGAATTTTAGAATCCTACATTTGAAGCCAGCGAAAATGTCGAGCATGTGCAAGTGTGGACGCATATATGTACAAGTGTTTGCAGGTGTATTTACGTGTACGTATATATGTATGTGTGTGCGTATGTACACATGTATGTATGCGTATGTGTACATTTGTACGTGTACGTGAGAGCGAAGCGAGGCATGGAATTGCGCCGTCACCCGGCAGACCATGCACCGCGACGCCGGTTAAAGGTTGCCCTTTACGCGCAACAGCCAGCGACGATGCGACTCTCGGTGGTGGTATGGTGGTATTGGTATATACTCGAGAAGCATGCAGGTCGTCGAGTCTGGTGTGCAAGCGAGTTAAAATTGTTGGAAAATGATGTCGTCAGACGAGACGTAACATTTCAGATTGTGAAAATCAGATTTAGTTCATTTAACGAATAAGATGTTAAAGGATAAGGTACATATATAGTTAAATATATGATTTTGATGATTTTAGAAGCTTGAGCTGCAAAATTATTGGCCAAAGATGAATGAGCATTTTTAAAGATATCTATTTTTTACCAACTTTGAACGACGTCGATAAGCAGCCTAATTTCTAATAGTTTTGCATATTTTTATTATTATCAGTACATAAATTTTACTTTGTATATTTATGTACAATCGACTTTACACCGAACATTGATTTAAGTTGTGATCGAAAATTTCGACCATTGATGAAGTATTATATTTAATATAGCACCAAACCCATAAGAACGTAAATATTGGAAATATATCTGTAAACTATTTAAATTTTCAAACAAATCAATGATATTTCAAGAAAAGCATGGCGAGTACACTTTTAATTAACAATACTTTAAAATATTAAGAAATACATACTCTTTTGCTGTTTTTTAACAATTAAAATTATAAAACAAATGAGTTTTGAAATTCATAAGAAGTAAGACTTAAAAACAAGAACTTTTTAACCAGTGTTAAAATTCCGACTTAAGTATAGTGCACACGTCACCTATATAATCAATGTTCAATTCTGAATGGCTGATATCTGACTTCATTGGCTATAGCCTATATGGCTATAAATCGTGTCTCCATTAAATTTGATTTCAAAAAATATCTTAATTTATATCAAAAAGCAAATTATAAATCTATTTTGCTAATTAATATTGATTATCTCTCGCCTGATGACGTCGACCGTGGAAAAGCGTAATTACATTAAATTAAATATTAAAGGTTCTACGGTACTCTAAAAATAAAATATTAATGCTTTTATCTCTATTCATCTCAGATTTATCATTTAATCTTACAAAAGAAGAAAACTTGCCGTTTGATCTGGAATGAAGTAACCTAATAATCGTAACGACATTTCCATCATCAAGTTGTAAAGAAAAAGATTCATTTTATAATTGACCTACTTTGACATTTAAAGTACTAAAATTATGACCAATTTCTTGACTTTATCTATCCTATTGTTTAAATTATTTACTGTACTTACAATAAATGTTGTTATTAATTGAAAATTTGTTCATAACAAATCAAGCTTACCTCTGATGCTACCTCCGTGTCGTCCATTTTGAATCTTCTGATAGAATCTGGTCACTTTGAGTTTCTAGAAAATGAAAGAAAAATTTATTTTAAACTTTTATTTTAACAATATTTTATATCCACATAATATCAATAAATTATTTGATACATTTTTTAAAAAACTAGAAAAACATCTTTATATACTTAAGAAATATCGTAATATATTACAATATCACTATCATGAAATTTGCAGATAAATTTTCTTTCAGATAAATTTAAATTTATTTTACTTATTGACTAATGTCTTTTTACAACATTTTTATTTTACGATATTTATTAGCGTAAATTTTACATATCCATTACGTCAATTATAAAATTATTTTCTCAATGTAATGTATATTTTATAAAATATATCACAAGCCAAAGATAGTCAATCAAGAATTATCCAATGAATTAATCAAGAATTATCATCCATCTTCAAACAACACTACCATATGAACATTATCATTCTCAATTATCGTACAACTCTTAAAAACGGCATAAAAATAATCCAAATCGATCGTTCAACCCCCTCCTCACCCACCCTCAAGATCGCTCGCTCCTCGCCGCTGCCAATATCTCAATCCCGTTGGCCCATTACGGTTTCATTTGGCTTAGCGCTTCTCCTTCTACCTCCCTCCCTCCCTCCCACTCTCTCTCTCTTTCTCTTTCTCTCTTTCTCCCCGAAATCGATTCGATTTCCATTCTATTACCGCGAGCGTAGTCCGTCGACCTCGCCGCCGGCCGTCGCTTTTTCCATTGTCGAGAATTCGACTAACGATCGCCGATTGTTTTAACTAACGGCGTAATAACGTAGCGCGCGAGTCAATCGGAAAAGTGCACCGTCCGTCTGTCTGACCGTGGGCCGATCGTATCTATCGATAACGTCACGGCCGTTCGAGTTCCACTTTACGTTTGCGAGCGAGTTCCGCGGTTATTTTCATCGGGGGGTAGGTAGGTTGCGGAAATGGTTTTGTTTCAGCGGTGGAAATGTTGGTGGCTGGGACGATAATTCGATTATTATTGGGTGTCGTTCTGTTGCTTGATAGTGTGTTTTGTTTTAAGAAGGAATATGTTCATTTTTGTAATGATATTTAATGATTTTTGGTACTAAATAACAAAAAAGTAAGTGTTATGCGCTATATATAGAATCCATGAATTTTCAATAGTCAATCGACTTAAGAAGAGTAATTTCAGCTATAGATTTGATATAGCTTTAAACGATAGAAAATTTTTAATTAAAGGTAAAAATTAGAGGACATTTAGAATAATTGCAAAATAAAACGAAACAATTAGTTTGGAGTAAAAAAGATAATCCTAGATTTACGGTATTCATTATATGCTACATAAAAAGGAAGAGTGTATTAGACAGTAAATTATAAATACAAGGGCAACAGTGCATAAACTCTCTTTTAGCGCGGCACCGTTTTTTTAATACCTCGATTTCTCCTAAAATATTCACGGTTTGCAGTGCTCTGGGAAGAATATGCAGGAATGCAAATTTTTAATTTAGTCATTTTCATCATACAATTTTTAACGTTCATTTTCAAGTTAATTAACTGGAAAGCTGATTGTATTTTACTTTAAAGCTCGTGTGCTTGTGTGTAGTTGTTTATTTTTGCGACCCTATAAATTTTACATAGGTACTTAAACTTCTTTAATCCATAATAAAGTAGTTTCTGTAAAGCATTTTTAAAACTTTGTAAACATGACTCAATAAAGTATATCACAAATAAACTTTTATATTATTAAAATTATATCAATGCGTAATTTTGCTCGTGATAATTAATAAAATTGAGTCACTTTCACTTTAATTGTTTTTTTCAACAAACACTACACAGTCTCATTGCATCAGTATTTTTAGAACTATTTTATCGATCAATTCCACATCAAATTATTCAAATATTCATCTTCGATTTATCCTTTGTAAACTAATGAATAAAACATACAAGTCAGTCATACAGTCAAAATATAATCTTTCTACAGTGCCAAACGCACGAGCTCCCTTTTCTCATCAAAACCCAATAATTGTAGCATTGAGAAAAACTTTCAATTAAAGCCATGTGTCAGATGCAGCTTCGCCAGACACACATTGCACACACGCACACACACACACACACACACACACACACATACACACACACACATACGAAAGTTTGCAATAACAAAGCGTCTCTTCTACTCGTACAGAAGCGAAGAAAAAGGTAAAGCAGCAGCGGAAAGAAACGACGGCTCGCGCGCAGCCAGCATTCGAAGGCAATAAAAGAGCAGTGCGAACAATAAAGCGTTAAATGAAAAAGTGAACATGACAAACGTTCGGCGACGACGGCGGTAGCAGTGGTAGCTACACATTCAGCAGAAGCCGTGAGAAATGAAAGATTGCCGCTGTACGTGCCGTGAATTCGCTTGTACGTACTTACGATAGCGGTCATGTTAGCGGTGAAGAAAAAATTAGGATTACGATTTTAATATCAGAAGTAGAGCCGAAGGTTGAGGGTGATGCTTTATTGGATAATTGAGATGTTAAAGTGGTCCTCCAGTGAATATTTATCAAAAAATCGAAAAATTTTATAACATTTTTTAATGCTTATAGTTTTGTGATAATTTTAATACCTGATAGATGTAGACAAAATTTAATAAAGTTATAGCCAGTTATTCAAAACAAATTACGTTAGAATATTTATAGCAAATTAAACTTAAAACGCATTTATATCAAAACTTATTTTGTAATTTTAGAAAAGTGCTCGGTATCAACCTACTTGACTAAACCACTTTTAAAACATTCAACAATATTTTTCAACTCTAAATGAAAAAAATACGGTATTATTGTTGTAGAGCATATTTACATATTTTATTTATTAATTGTTAACATTAAGACATGTAGCCATTGAATATTTTTACTGCTCAAAAAAATGCTCAAATTCTTTTGTGACCTTCTTTAATTATAACTAAACAAGTAATGAAAAATTTTAAGTTATTAGACGAAATCGAGAGATTTTTCAAAAATCAGTGGAGGACCATATCAATGCTGGTGTATTTTTTGAGAGTTGCATGTGACCTACAGAGGAAGATGGCGCATACTGTGTATTTTTGTAGGATAATGCTGTAACTTATTGGGGCATGTAAAAGAAAACACTCGAATATATTCTACTTAGTAAACTGTGGAATGAGATTCTTTATACTTATGTTAGTTCAATTACTTAACTATCAGGTCAGCAGAATTGAAATACAGCAAACTTAATATTTATGTATAGATACTAATTAAATCTGCATTTTGAATGAAGTACCTACAGTAAAGATATTCTTCTATTATAATAGAATTAAGTACAATCGTGCATTACAAATACACTAGCTTTATTATCAACTTATATAATGTCAGATAATAAATATATTTTAATAATGGTTTTATGTAATGCTGTAATGCGCTTTTCTGCAAATTAATCTACATAATATTAAAACTTTATATGGAGTGATTTTGTAAAAAGCCTCTGGAACTGGTAAATCATTTTAGCATGATATATATTTGACGATGATTCATTCCCTATTTTAAAGAATATTAGAGGAAAAAGGCAAAAATAGTGTGTCCGTCCGGCGACCAAGCTTCTGAAAATTTTTCTTATATATGAATAGATATCTTCATAGTAATAATAATCCCGCAACCCCTGCAACAACGTACCCCACGCGACTATGATTCATTAACTGGTGAATTCATTTTGATACCCTAGCGGAAAATTAATTGTGAATAAACGAGAACTATTGCGAATATTTGTAAAATGTTGTGATTTTGTATTCTTTCGTGAAACATTGTCATGCATTGTAATTTATTGCGACTAATTGTGATTCATTATCAAAATTTAGACATCTTTTTCACTATTTTCACAATAAATCCCAAATAATCACAAATAGTCACAGAAAATCACAAAAAAGCTTGAAAAGTAATTGACTATTTGTAAGTTCTTGTGACTAATTGTGATTTTTCGTGATTTTTTAAAGGAAAAAAGTGTAAAATATGTCCAAATCCTGACAATAAATCACTATAAATCACAATTTAAAAAAAAAACACAAAAATTCGCGAAAATTATCATTTTTTTAAATAAATTTCTTGCCAGAATATACTCATATAAAGAATATTACATACGTATCAAATATATATATATATATGATGCATTGTAATATACTGTATGTATATTTATAAAAAATTTAATAATTATTATTTTTATAATTATTATCACCGAACGATAGCGTCTCTAATATTTGAGAAAATTTAATAATTGAATAGACAAATTATAAACTATATAAATAAAACGTGAGCGAGCGTTAGCGAGATGTATATGTCAATTGAAACATAAATATAAGATAATCACATAAAAATCATTGTTTATTAAGAATATTAATATATATTTATATTATATATAACCTCACAATCCATACCACCACGCACCCCAAAAATACGTAAATTATTCCCGTCATATCGTATTTTAAAATATAAAAAAATTCACTTTTTTATTATTTTAAAATGTCATTTTCAATTATATTATATTTATGTAAAAATTTATTTTATTTCAATATATTATACAATAATATTATTAGGCAATAATTTATTAAACTGAATGAGATTGTTTGAATATCTACTGTATTATTTTTTGGTACGATATATTTCTTTTGTATATTCACTGAGAGAAGTGTTGAATTGTATTTAAGAAATTTGGTAACCGTTACCAAATATTTTTTCTATAAATTATATATTTGTTAATTTTTACACCAAATTTGGTAAATACAATTAAACATTTCTCTTAGTGCTTTAACGTTTTTAATATCGTTTAATAATAAAATAATATTACAGTCAAATATATAATATGCGAGCAATAACAAAATGAATGAATAATATTGGATTAAAAAATTACGTCCCTATTTAGATTTATCATTTATAGTCACTATTCTACATTTTCAATTAAAAATATGGAAAATAATTTTACATTAATTAAGTATTGTTATTAATTGAATTCTAAAGTCATCATTTATCATAATGTTAATATTACACGTTTGAACATTGTTGTATACTACATTATTTGGTTACTCTGTGACATCTTACATGTATTTATATGTATTTTATTTTTTAAGATGTTGTTTATTATTTAAAATATTTTTAAACAATATTTTGTTGATAGTGTATAACAAAATATATTAAATAATATGGTTATAATATTAATTAAATTTTGAAACCAAAGAATATAAAATCTTTATCATATTTACTAAAATGATTTTATTTTATAAATTATAATAAAATTGATAATTCTTATTTAATTACTTATGTATTTCATTACAACAATATGTCTTTTAGGGACTTATATCATATTATTAATTTAATATAAAAATATATTATGACAACTAAATATGAAATACGCGAGCGAAGCGAGCGATTCTAGCTAGTTTAATATTATTTAAACAAACTCTTCAGTGGAATTCCACTCTGAGTAATGAAGACAATAATATTCTGTGTGATATTCTATGAAATGTACATTTACAATATAAATTTAAAAATTCATATTAGTAAATTATTCAACCACTGGATAATGATGAAAAGAAGCTTGTCATAATCCGACAACTTCCGCCAGCTTGTTAATCATTTGCTTCGTTAAAATTGTAACAGACAGAAAAAATTTATTTAAAATTCCCTCAGTTTTCAAAGCGAGGGTAAAATACTACATGAACAATTAATTAACTAAAAAGTAAAAAACGCAAGCACAGACTGCGCTCCACAAAAAAAGTTTAGAGCACGTATAAAGGGAATTATACCGTACGCAGCCTCGGAAAGTACATTAATATTTTTCCCGAAAGTCCGGTGAGCCCCTGCTCCGGCGAAACTAAGCGCCGGATCTGGCTCGGTAACCGGCTGAATTCCACACGTGTGTGCAGCGCGCGCGTCCGCCTTCAGGACTTTATAATTTAAACAACAGCGGGCCGTTTCCGGTTTCGTTTTGCGGCACCGGATTTCCATCAGCTCGTACTCGAATTCCGCGTTTGATTAATAATGTATGCATTTTGCGCTTTATCGCCGCGCACTTAATGTTGCGAATTATAGAGTTGTCGGGGATGTGTATCCGTCAAAAGTTGCTAACACGAGATTCTGTTAACTCGATGGGTTTTCTTTCTGGAAGGTGAAGCGTTAATTAGTAGTTGAAGAAATAAGTTAATTAAAAGCATATCTTTACGTTGAAAACTTTTTTTTAACAAAAGAATATTAAAAATAATATAATATACACAATAAGATAGGAATTTAAAAATACTTATATTATGATACCTAAGCAAGTCATTTTTTCAACTGTCGCGATATTCACTTTTTAGCGCATTTATACGTTTTAGATTGTCAATTTCCCATCAAGGAGAAACTGAAGGGATAATTTAAAGAGTAGGAGCAGGCAGTCTGAGTTAATTCCTGGAAGAAATCATTGTAATTTATTGCAATTTATTTTTTCTTAAATATGTTTGCTGTAGGTATGTAATTTTACAACGGTGTTACTCTTTCTAAGTGGTCTTTATAGCATCCTAATTCTTTGCTACTCTTCGATATTGAGTTTCAACCTTTTTTACCACTTGCCACGGGTTTTTGAATCAGGTGGTAAATATTCCAAAGCAAGCAAGTCTTTAAAATATTCTTTAAAAGTTACTTTTCTGAAACGAAAATTATTTGTAATTGTTAGACACACTTGTATCACTAATAAATATTATAAAAATACTGTGAACTACTATTGTTATTCATATATGATATGCCTAATAATTCGAAATAATTTTGTGCATAAATATAAGCCAGTAAGTCTATGAGTACACTCTTAAAGAATTGTTCAAAGCCTCATTGGTCTAAAATATTTTGTTTTGTAAATACTTAAAGAAGGTATGAATACCTTAGTCTAAGAATTTTACTTATTTTATAGCTGGTATTCTGATAAAAATCATTTATTTATACTAATCATTTATTTATACATATATAATTCATGCATGGCCAAGTATGTACGTACAGTCATTAAAACCCGTAATATAACAAAACAAAACAAACAAAATTCATTTGGATTACAAAAATAATTACATGTGTGACTCTAAGATACCTTTAACATAGATTCTCTTATCCAGCGTTATCTTTTATTAAAAGAAAGCGTTTCATTTAGAAACACGCAGAATTTCAAATGAGCCTCGCAGCTGGAAAACTTTACCAGCTGTATAATGTAGGTGGGCATCAAGCGGCTCAAAATGAAAAAGAAATGAATTCCAGGGACGAGGTCTAAGCCGATGACACGTTATGAAATCGAGAACTTTTCATACGAATGCAAAGTTCTCGCTTCGCGCGATAATCTATATTATCTACTGCGCCCTTCCCACGCGATATACCGAAACCATTACAATGCAAACTTCCCTTATTGGATTAATAACAGTTTTATTGGCGCGCGCTGCAAAGTTTTATACAGAGCGCGTATAAGACGATAAAATCACATTATTATTCTCCAAAGTACTTGGATCCGGTTATAAAAGTTATTCCTCCAGCCGAGATAAATTTACTTGCTAGCTCTCTGTGAGTCGCCGATTTCAACTCCATAGTGCCACGGATTCTTTTGCTCTAATGAAAGTGTATTAAGTCCTCAATGACTTTCTTAACTCAGTTAGCGAACAAACATTTTTTAACTGATTTTAAATTGACTTGCTGCAAATTGAATATGGTGATTATTTAGTTAATAAAACATGTTGTCTTTACTGAATTAATATTTCCTTTAAGCTGGTCTGTAAAAGTAAATGCCATACTTTTTGTTAAACTATATTTAAAATATATATATGTATAAATATAACGAGCATTTTGTGGTAAATCTAAGAAATGTTTAAATAGCGCCAATTTTTACACAATCAATAAACAGCGATCGATTGCGCCACACGTGCAGATTCCACTCAACCCCCTTAACCTAAAATGAAACTATCACAAGTATACAGCCACGTGAAAGCCAAGTCTTTTGGTCGAAATAAAACAACAAAATTGCACCTTTCACCAGCTTCTTGAATCGAAAGTTGGAAAATTCGTAATTTGTCGATAGACTGTTATATGGAAAGTTAACATTCCTATTTAGTATTACTTATTAGTTGAAATGCACAATAAAGCAGAATTATACTATTGTTTTATATCAGTATTTATTTTTCATCAGATTTTAGTTCTTTGGCGATATTCAAAATGTTTCGCCTGCAAAAAGGAAAATAATTAATAGTATTAGTTTGTACAATCGACGTGGAAAACATCAGGTAAAATGAATTTGGATTTTTTTAAAATACTGCAATTTCATTGGATTTCATTGGATCAAACGCACGTATTCGCTAACCTCATTGGAGGATTTAAGAAATTTTCAAACGCATTCAACCAGATGTTTTTCACGTTGAGTGTACATAACTCAAGTGAACAGTGGGTAACCCAATGCATTACTTTCACTTCAAAATGAGTTTGTCACACATCCACACATGCACACACATATACACACACACATAACCACTCATCCGCACATACACATCCACACACACAGCCAGACAGATATTTTCTAAAAATGGTGTATTTTGATTTCTCGGGTCCCATAACATGTTTCTAACATGTTTTTAATCAAACTCCTTTTTTTACTGTCACAAAGTTTCCTATTTTAGGAAGCAAAATTGAATAATGACTGAAACAGTATGCATTGTTATTTAATACAATGCGCACATATGTCAGGTCGACAACGATAATATTCAACAGATTCTCTTCAAAGTGTAAAGTCGTCAAAGACGGTGTCCAACGGGTCCAGTTCGAGACTTTTTGTATGAATATGATGTATGTGCAGTTATCCAGAATACTAAGGTAGTGGATGATTGTATCTAAGAGGTTCTCTTCAAGACTTTATGAGTAAATATGATATAGCAATATCCACGAGTAGCAAGTCGCCGATGATAGTGTATGCGAGATTTGCTGCGAGTCTTTTTGTGAAAATGTGTAACATGCGATGCCACGTGTACCAGGACAACGATGACGGGTTTTAAAAGGTTTGCTTTGAAACTTTTTGCATAAGTATGGTAAAAAACACGAGTATAAACAGTTAACACTTGCTTTATTGAATCGTTTGTTAATGAAAATGACAAATGATAATTATATGTAAAATTTACATGAAACTATATCTGTAGATAGTGCTCACTTACAGACAATTGACTCTTGAAATCTGACAAATGCCTGTTAACATGATTTAACAGACAACGCCTGTTAAAACTTGTTACCATGCAGGTGGGTAGGATCATCGACGAGCTGTCTCAGTAAACAAATACAAACTAGTATTAAAGAATGTAAAATTATGTAAATACAGTTATGTATACATCTTTATCACTTTTCTATACCTTTTCACACCTTTTAGCACGTTCTTAAATTCTTATTCAGAAAATTTTCACTCAGATCAGTCTCGTGAAAGCCAAGACTTTTTTTAATTAAAGCAACAAAATGGTGCTTTTTACCAGATTCTCGAATCGAAAGTTGACAAACTCATAATCCTTCCATAGTCCGTTATATGGTAGCTTAATATTCCTATTTGATAATGTTTATTAATTGTCTTCAATAAACTTTAATAGACTTGTGTCTTATAATATTATTATTATTTATTCAACAGATTTTAATTGTTTGGCGATTTCCAAATCAAGGTTTCAATATATGTTTGAATAGTCAAGATCACGGCTAATAGAGGATTTCATCAAAGCACTGAATTTTGATTAAAGTTTACCTTGCGTGTAGCAAATTGATCAGTTCTCTTGAAACTATATAGATTGAAGAATAAATTGTGGTGGAGAAGATAGTTCAATCTATTTCAACTGACTAAGTTTAATTGAAGTAGACATCGTTATATAAATATAAATTAAATATTTATGTTCAAACTTATTATTCTATTTATAAAATAAAATGAATGAAGATAAGACTATACTACTTTTGAAAATTTATGCTTTTTTATCTATCAAAAGTTATTGACTTACTATTAAACAAGTATATTATTTTTAGAGTACTTTGCCAAAATAATTATACTTCAAGTTTTTAAGCGACTTAGAGAAAACCGCTGCAAATTCATTGGCACTTACCTTTCTTAAATTTAATTAATTATTCCTATATTAATTTTTTTTATCTAATATATTAATATAAACCGCTATTGTTTATTAATAACAATTAAAAATGCCATGATCAGTTTCCAAGATATCTAAACTTATTTTTAAAAAATATTAATAAAATCGCTAAAACAACGAAAACGAATCCACCAATAAAAGAAAACATACCATAGTAAATCTTTCTAAAAATAGTTACTAGGAAAGCATGAATGACTATACTAAAAAGAAAGTGTTATTTATATTTTCTCAGCTAAATATAAAAAGTAATAAAAAATTAAGTCAAAGATAAAAATAAGGAAAGTTAAACGGACTGTAAAATATTTCAGATATAATTAACTGATTTTGTCACGTTTCATATTACTAAAACAAATTGTTTTTTACTGTTTCAAAGTATTCTTATAGTATATTCTTAGAATTTTTATTGTATTTTCGTAGTATTTTCATAATACTTATCATTGATACGTACGTGTGTCTAATAATTACAAATAATTTCTTTTTCAGAAATACGTGCCAGCAAATCTACGAGTACACTTTTGAAGAGGAATGCCCTTGTTAGCCTTGAAACGTAATACCCTCTGATTAAAAAATCCACAGCAAACCATATAAAAAGGCTCAAATCCAATAATGCATCAACTCGGAATTCAACTCCTCTATCCCCCCGCTAATTGCATCTTGAAACGCAACAAAATTAGAGATCCGCCAACCGTCAGTAATTAGGTCACTGTCAGTGCAGGGGCCATTTACCCTGTACGTTAGGCAGCCGCGCACATCAGCTAGGCAGGCAGGCAAAGGCTCGTCGAGTATCTCGTCGGTTTACCCTGTGCGCCTCTCTGTCGCGGTTGTCTATCAGTGCGCGTATAGGCGCGCGCGCGCTATTGGAAAGTTGCGGTCGGCGGTTAATTTGTATACCGCGCGCACACGCACACATATACACGGGGCAAAGGCCCGCGACGAGGAGGACGACGTCAGACGCATGCCGGGGATATAACGCTCCTGTGTGGCGGAGCTTGCCCGCGTACGCGCGGGAAGAGACGGAGAGAGAAAGAAAGAGAGAGAGTGTGTGTGTGAGGTTTAGGGGGTTTATTAAGGGGATGTTTTGAACAATTTATGTTGATTTTGGAGGTGTTTATGATGAACATGATGTATTTGGATGGTTGTGGTATGATTGAGAAGAACTGATTGACATTGGTTACTAAAGATACTATGGTTAAACACAATTTATTTGCGGTTGACAGGTTTTGGGTAAAATTTACTATTTTATTGATATGTTAAATAAATGATTTGAGTTGAAGGTAACCAATTATTGTAACAACTTTATTTTGTAAAGGTTGATTCTATTTTAGTACTTTAGAAGATTTTTATTTTAAGTAACTATTTTTCTTATTACAATTAATTTTTTTTTCTAGCAGACATAATTAAAAGATTACGTAGCACTACGAGATAAGTAATGTTCATTCAAAAATAAGGAACATTCTTCTAATTTTATAAAGAAGTTCTTAAATTAACATGTTTCTTAAATTGTGTAACTTATTTTTATTTTTACTACACATTCCTTCTAATAAGTCACTTTAAAATTTTCATTACTCGTTTCAGAAACAAAAAGATTAAGATGTAGTATGAATAAATAATCGATTATGCTATGTAAAAATAGCGCTGCTAACTACTTTAGTAAAGTACTTTCTCAAAACCAGATCCTGAAATCACATATAGCTTAAGAATATAGTAGAAAGAAAAGTAGAAAGAAAGAAAATTCGTTTTTGAGTTCAGAAAATTTTTCAATACTAATCATATTATCAGTATAAAGTACATCAAATTAGTTTTAAAATCTATTAAAACTTAATAAATGTACCTGAAAAATGTATGCCTTATTTTAGGAAAACGTACGTATTTTTGACATGTTTAGCATAAAATAACAAAATAATTTATTTTTATTTAACAATTTATTTTATTAAAACATGTACTTAATATTATCCATTTAGCTACGAAATCTAATCAGTTCTAATTGTAAGTTAAAACATAACTAATAATCTGCAAAATTTCAGCGCCTTTTATGCTTCTCTTCAAGAATTATAAGGGCTACAAAATTTGGTTACACACGTATATTCGTTCATACAAATAGACAGACATTTTTTAAATACCTATTTTTGCCAGCCAATCAGCGTCAAGTACCGGGGCCAAATCTAGGTTACGAAAAAACTTTTTATAAACTTCTATATAAAATAATATAATTCTTTTTCATACAGTTTTCTATCATATTTGTTCAGTTTGGACCATATTATAAAACATTTTTATCAAATTTTTTTGGTGTAAACCTTTGCATAAAACTTTTTCCACTAGATTTTTTCGGTTTGAACCTTTTTATAAAACTTCTTACCGTAAAGTTGGGTCGCGGATATAGACTAAGCCCTAGAAAATCACAGTGCTGAGATGTTCCGTGGTTATAGTGCAAGTCGGTTTACAATGCCGTGAGTCACAGTGCCGGGAGGTTCTGTACAGTCTGTATATTAAATCATTTTTATTTTATTGTTTCAAATGAAAAATATTGACTATTTAGACTTCATAGAAAGAATTAATTGATTTATGGTAGTCTATGTATGTATGCTTTTATTTGTGAGAACAACTATATACATGATGTTTCTTCTTATTTTTCTCGGTCTATGGTAAATTCTATTGTCTATCACTGCAATGCTCATCGTGAGTAGGGGCAATGTTTTTCATGTAACTTGAAAATCTGACCTTATGTCGTGATTTTCACGACAATTTTTATCACAAAACGATTTCTGTGTATAGAAAACAGATGAAAAATACAGTTCTCTTAAATATTACCTAATCCCATCAATAAAAGCCCTTAGAAATAAACCAAACGTATTACATCTATCCTTTAAACTATGGGCGCTAGGGTCGCTTACCCTATATATCATCGATCCGCGCGCGCATCTCTCGGTACCTCATGCACGTGTGTGTATGTTTGTGCCTGTCCGCCGGTGCCGCTGCCGCTGCTGTTCTACATACGCGAGTGGCGCGCGTCTTTTCAAGGGGGCGCGCAGCGACGACGCGACGAGCCTCTGAATAAGTTATTTTCTCGTGTTCTTTGCGGGCTGAATTATACGCGCGTCGCCGGCGACGCTGCCGCTGTTCCTGGAATTCCGGCGACGACGGTAAGTGCAAGGGTGTATTTTTTTTCTTTTTCCAGTTTGCACCTAGCTCTATAGTTGTACTTGGCAAGGTAGGGGCGGGGGGAAGGGGTCGTGCATAAGTTACGCGAGCGGCCTTGGCGCGCACTTTCGCGGTGTATATATAACGCACGAATGCTCATTAATGGTCGTGCGGAAAGGGCAAATTTATTATGCGATGATGATAGGATTCGAAGTTTTGCTGCTGTTGTGTGCGGTTTGATTCTGTTTAGAGGGTGACACTGTTTAGCGAGGAGTCAATAGGCCACGGAGTTTTTAGAACGGATGCACGAGAGGTGGGTTAAGGGTTGTTGATTAATTAATTAGTGGATACAAATTCACGGACTTATGTTATCTTACCGCAAGTCCATATTTTATTCACCGAGTGATATTTACATTGATCTAGATGTGCATGCAGGTAATCGAATCGACTTTTTACAAGAAATGAATGTTAATGAGGTTTATCAAATTTATACATAGAATATTTGTAGAATAATGATAAGAATGGAATGTCTGACAGGAACCTGAACTATACTACTTGTTCGTTAATATTTATATTTACAAAGATAAGCAAATAATAGTACGTAAATTAATATGATATTGTGAAACAATTCTTAATGTAAAATTTATGTTCAAAGTTTGTCGGGAATTTGTTTAGCATCCAAACTACTTAAATAATCACTCCAATTTAATTACCAAAGCATACACAGACTCGAGTTCATACCAAAGTTGTACTTATGCATTCGCACAGATCCACTTAAGACTTCTCGAAGTCTCCTCCACTGCATATATATAATTTACATTGTATAAGCAAATATGTATTATTAAATTAATTTTGCAACTGAAGAAAATTATCGTATTACTTATTTTAATAAAGACTATAAAAAATGTGTGATCCAAAAATAATGAAATAAACTCATCTTCTGCAATTAGTTTTAGCAAGCGCATTTTTTAGGGTTTCATTATTATTTGATTGCTATCATACTAAAATCATAAAATCTTCCATCGTGTAAAGTTGCAATAATTTCTAATTAAAATAATCTATTCGCGTAATCTAGAATACCCTAAATTTTTAATTGTGAAATTATTTGGTTATTTGTATAATTACAACTTCATACCGTCGTGCTTTTCATAAAATACCACTGATATATCATTTTGAAAATTAAAAATCTCACAGATCCTCTGCAAGAACTTTCAATATTTCTACATCAGAAAAGTTAGAATTTCTTGGCTAAATAAATCCCTTTCATAAATCAATGATTAGCCTGAAAGTCTCTATCCTTTCTAACAACACCAATGTCCCAAACAAAAACTAAATCGAAACTCATTACAAAAAGCACAATTTCCGCAAACAACAATTTCTTCAAATTCCTTTCCCCAAGGCTACAACGCAACCCATGGCAGGCAGCACACAGCGACCAAGCCGATCTCCGACGCGGGCGAAATGGAACGCGAAGAAATATCGCCGGTATTGTGCTTCCAGCTCGCGCGCTCTCTTTTTACACACACACACGCTGCTGCAGCGCGCACAAAAAAGAGATGACGCTCCGCGGCCTCGAGAAACGATGGCGCGAAGTGTGTCGCGCGGCGCATTCGCAACACACTGACCCCCATGAGCTGTTGATCTGCAGCGAGCAGCTAAAACCTATACAGAGCAGCGGCGGAACGAGAGAATTAGAGGACGGAGCCGAGAAATGTATAAGCAGCTCTGCGAATTCGCGCGGATAGTAGGAGTGTAGAATGTAAATGAGCGCGCGCCCGCGGTTGCTGGTTAAGAGATGCTGCGAGCATTGTGCGTTGGAATGAATGCATATGGGTGAATATAAGGCGCGAGGTTGAAGAGTAGTGCAATTGTTGCAAGACTGGGTTGGTTTGTAGTAAGATAGAAGGAATATTAGGTTTCTTCTTTGAAAATTAAGTTAATTTCTTTTGTACCGAGAAACAGCGAGAAACATAATTATGTATGTATGGGTGATTCTCACAGAAAGCGTACATTTTTAGTGATTCTTTTAAATCCCTGGCAATTTCCATTATGAAATTGGAACGATTAAAATAGTGAATATTTTCAAAATCAACGCTAATTAGTTAGGGTAATAAATAACATAATTTCCATTTATAAAATTGATGATCAATAAATGTTTAATGAGACTATATAATAATATGATCGAATTGGGGAGTGTACACAAATATCGTAGGCACAACATATAATGAATAAAAAAAATGTTTTAATATCTTTAACCATGCCAATGTATTCTCATTTCCTGAATATTACTAAAAAGTTTGGTGATTAACTTAAAGAACAACACTAAGCCCACTTTAGAGGATAAAAATATTGTCTCACCTTATTACTTTAAAAAATTAAATGGACTAAAATGTATATTCATCGTGAAAATTAACCTACGTATATTTTGTAAACATAGGTATTATTTTATTATAATTCATCACATAGGAAATAATCCTAACAAAACAATAATTACAACGATAAAGAGTTATAATTATATTATTATATTTATCTATATTTCTAAGTCAATAATTTCGTGTTTATGCTTATACCTGCGTACTCAAAGAACGCTTTGCTCAACTAACGCCAATTATTTTTCTGTTTTATTTGCGTTCCTTATCGGTCCTTTATATACGTGACTTGATAATAATCTACGTGTGTGGGTTTACACATGAATATCCTTTGTTAATAAATATTACTGAACGGTATATTACTAACCATTTTTTACAGGTAATCAGCATGAAAGAAAAATTACGATAAAGTTTTACGAGCACATAGCAATAAAGAACCATGCTTTATTTAATTAATATGATAAAATTATGCAATCTTAAAGCTCATATACATGGCTTTTTATCACTTTCATTTAAATATTGCTAGTATCGGATATCATGTCAGTATATATACGTATTATATCGTGTACAATATAATAAAATCTTATAATTTCTATAACAATTATAAATGAAAATTTGACTACAACTAACTAGTTAGTCAGCTTTTCAAAGTTTGATTCATTAACGATATTCGATTGTTTTGTTTGCAATAAAGTCCTAACGAATGCCTAAGTTGTAATTTAATTTGCACATTCATTTAGCACGCGTGCATTATTATCTGCGGGGCGCTGCAGGCCGCTCTCTCTCTCTCTCTCTTCTATGTGTAATCAAAATGAGGCGTCGCCTGTAACTCGATTAACGTAATTTCATTCAGTTCAGTGGCGAGCTGCCGCTAGCCGCTCCGACCGGCATATGCATTTTGCGAAAAACGTGACGACGAGTGTGCGGTTTCCGATGTAAAGGACTCTCGACGTTGATTGAATTTGACGCTCGAGATAGGATTACAGTTTTATCGCCCATTTTTGTATAATTACTATACGTTACCGGCTTGACAAATGAACTTTCGAAATTATGAGATTAGTGCCGAAAGTACTTTTTTGTCGTTTGAAAGGTTGTGTGCATAAATCTTCATTCTAAACGTAAACGACAGAATGAATTATGTGTTTTAAACTTGTACTAGTGGTAATATAATTTTCAGATGATAGAATAGTATGTACTTTCAAATGAATAACAACATATCAATTTGTATGTTGTTTTATACATTCATAAATACATATCATAGAATCATCTATTTTAATTTTAGTGCACAATGCAGATTATACCCCCAATAAAATGTTGGTAGAGTTTTGTATTTCAACTATATGTATAGTTATCTATAAGCAAATTGTTTAATTTTATAATGCAGGCATCAAAATGTTAAAATTCATAAAAATGTTTTCTAATTTTAAGATTTTTTATACGAGATTAAAATTATACCAAATCTACAGTAAAATTATTATCAATATTTAAAAAAATTTGTTAAATTATTACATTATTTAATTTATATTTTGAAAGACTATTACCATTGGTAGAAGTAATAAACTTCTATTATAGGCTACGCCAGTTCCAGACTTCGTAATCATCACTCGATGGCTCCTCTTCAAAAGCTAAAAGTACTTGTCATAAACTATCTCAAGTAATTTTCATCGGCTTGACTTGAAATTTGGCACGGTTCTTCTACATACTTGAATTTGCCGCTAGTAGCAAAATCAAAAGTAGATATTAATGATTTCTTACTTCAAACTGAGTAAATATTTATAAATTCCTAAATAATTTATAAAAAAATAATAAAATGATGAAAAGGTATATTTTATAAAAACAGCTTTATAAATTCTTCATATTTTATTCTTGCTCTAGTAAGTTAATCTGATCAAAATTACTTTAAATTCTTTACTTTAAGTGGTTTGAGCTTTCGAAGAGGAGTCATATAGTGATAGTCATAAAGTCTGGAACTAAATAATGTAATAATTTAACAAATTGTTAGAAACGATAATAATAGTATTAATTATATAGCTGCTTCGACATAATCTCAACTTTCCATTGAAAATATATGCAACCCAGCAAAACTATCATTCATCACACTCACCCCAACTACAAAAAGAAACTGTCTAATACCATCCAGGTCTAATTCGAGCGGATTAGCGGAACAGGTGACACCGGGCGACGACTTTTATACCACTCGTCACGAAGATTACTTTACCCGTGCTCGCGCATGACGCAGCGCGCCGTCGGGAAATCCCGGTCGTAATTTGCAAGTTGGATGCACGCGGGGAGAGAGCTTGCCTCGTCCGAGCTTTAAAATGTAAATTGATGGAGAATAGCTTTTTTCTGCGCGTAAGCTAAACGCTTTCTTTATTTAAGAGCTCTGAGAGTACAATCATGGTGGGTTTGCAACTATGTGTGTACTGGGAATTCGGGTTACATCTTTTTTTAGTTGAAATTGAAGATATATTTGTGTTTGCGATGACTTTACAGGTGAATTGCTTGTACTTATTTTACTACAAAATTAAATGAGAAAGAGAAGGACTCTGTATTGGCAATGAATAGTGAAGTAGGTGTAAGCAACATAAATGAATAAGGTACAGAATTTTAGAACAGTGTTAGTATCATGAAATTTTTATTCATTTAAAATTATTATTTAATATTAAAAATGCAAATAACGTACTTCAATATTATTCATACCTTTTAATTCTGTTGTAATTTTGAAAGATAAACTATAAAACCTACTTTCTTCAAACGAAACTAGAAAAATATAATAACTATCTAAAATAAACTCTCTTTATTCATACAGAATATAAAAAGTATGAAAACCCTGGAATGTCTCAAAAGCATTTTGACTAAAAACATTAAATAGGAAAATTTTAGCATTTTAAAACAAAGTTTTCAATTAGATCATTTATCAGATTTTAAACTCACGACCAGTTTTGGGTCGCACTCTGAAACTTTTTCATTCAAATTTTGCACGGAAATGCTTTTCTTTCAAAATATTTCAGAGTCTTCATATTTAGGTATCTCCTGCATGATTATTTATATAAACACAACTGTACACTTTTAAAACTAATTAATAAATCCAATTTTATAGTAAAGTAAAATGAATTAATTTTTAATTACTAAAGTAACATAATATTATTGAAGGAACCTTTAAAACATGGTACAACATCAAGTAGTCACTATTTCTCACTACATCTATTCACAAACTTTTACAACACTAAGTCTACAAAATGTTCAATTATCATAGAAAATTTCGTTCAGGAAATCATACCTGAACCTACCCAAAGTCACACATACTTCACTTAGATGTTTCCTGGAAACTCCAAAGACCTTGACTTGGAAGACAGACAGTAAAAGAAACAAGCCAAAAAGTCCAATCGTCGATCGAAACGAATCAGTGTCTCCGGTCACAAGAAAACTTCCGTCCTTGTTGAACTACAGAGAAAAAGCCAGCGGAAGGAGCAAACTCTGCGCTAAACTAGAGCGTCCGTCGCCCGAAATTTTTATCCTGCGCGAGTTCTGGAAGAGCGCCAAGAATGCAATGTCCGTTCATACATGTGTACGAGGGGAAGGGACGGTTCCGATAAGAGAATTCCTTTGTGCGATGCATATATATATATATATATATATATATATATATATATATATATATATATATATATATATATATATATATATATATATATATATACGTATACACGCACGCGGGGGGCAAATTAATTACTTTTATGCGGAGAGCACTGGCGGTGTACAAACGCGCTGGTGTATAAGTAGTGGGCGCCGCGTGTCCCGCATGTGGGAAGATGCGCGAGGTTTTGTCGGTGGTGCCAAGGGGCGGAGCGATAAATTTTGGGGGCCATCGATAGAGAACGGGTTTAGGTGTAGGATAATGCGATTGCGATTTTATAAATTTCAATTTTACGAGAGTTGCGCGGGATTTATTGGGGAGAAGTTTTTGTGATGTGGGAGGGTTTGGATCATTCGGTGTTGTTGAGCTAGATTGGTGACTGGTATTTTGGGTGTGAAGATTAGCTGGAGGATATGTGAATGATGATGCACTTACTTTCTTGTGAATTACGAGCAAAACTATTTGAATTTCTCGCTCAAGAGATTTCTTATTTACGGATAAGAATTCAATTGTCGATATTTCCAAGTTATTAGTTCTGAATCTAGATTTATTACTGGTGTTTAAGGTTTAAAGACTAGCTAGAGTTTTTTGAATGATGATACATTTACTTTCTTGTGAATTATGATAAGCATTTACTCGGTCAATTTTTAACAATAAATTTTTGCAAGTTAAGAAGAGTAAGTGGATTGATTTTTACCACTTACTACAACTATTTCGGTAAAAACTTTAATTTCAATTTATAGTACGTGGCGAGAATTTTAGACTATCTGCAAGGTACCATGCATTAAAAAGTTTAATTTCCATTTATAAAAATGTATGTATTAAGCGAAGTATTAAGCTACCTTATAGTGGTTGAATACTGCTTCTCCTCGATACAAAGTGACCTACAGTGTTTTTTTATAATAAATATATTTTCCAGAAATATTTTAACCAGATACATTCATTACAATAGAATATCGTTCTATTTATTCGTACAATGCTCGTTAATTCTAAAAATAATAACTGCTTATATCAAACCAAAGAACCCTCACATTTCCACTGTACACTAACGGAAGTCCACTGACAAATCCGGTTTTGTTCGCGAGAAGAACAAGTGCGCGCGTTTAGTGCTGATTTCCGCGATCTTTCACGCAAAGCCACAAAACTATAAATACGCTTATTCGCGAGCTGCTCGAAACGGCCAGTTCAAAACGTCCAATCTGGTTAAACGTAAACCTGACAGATTCTGCGTCGAAATAACAATACCGACCGCAAGATCCGCTCTTTCAATGGTAAATCTCTTGTCGATCTCTATTTATCAACTCGCGCACACGTAAGAGGATCTTCTTACCCTATTGTGAATGGGAAACCGATCTCTCGTGTTCAGATATACTTTACTTTCTCACATTTTATTCGAATTTTGTCAAAAAGCTCTTTTCGTTATATCTATTTGCATACTTTATTTTAACATTGCAGCTATAAATTTGTATTTTATATTGTACTCAAACCATTAAAAATCAAATCACAGTTGTATAATATTTACGAGCAATATTGCTCGAAAAATTACAATGAAAACCAAAGCGCAAACAAAGCTGCATATGCATAAAGTGCTTTATAGATCAGATAAAATGTTACGACACTTTAAGTCACAAAGTTAAAGTTGAAATTTATATATACTGTAGTTGTTGTAGTTACTTCGTTGGCGCGGTGCAGTAGCTCAAAAATTTTTTTCCAGGGGCTATGATAAATGGTTATAGAAGTTGCAACTCAGCAGTTAAACTTTGCCACTGTAATGACTATAAAATGCACCTAAATAAATTACAACTCCATACTGTGTACCCTTGAGCTTTTTTGGGAATGAGGAAACTTCCTCGACAAAATAAATGAAAATTTTTGCCAACCTCTATTAATATCGTTTGTAATATTTATAAAAAAGTGCCTGTTGATACTTTTACGTATTAAGGCTTATTAAATGTACTCGATACGTAATTTATCATGAAATATTAAACCATTTTGTGTGTTTAAAAACATTTTCTATGTGTAAAATACATAATTTCAGGGGCAAACACTATCCATGAGATATAGGGCAACATAGTTCTTGCAGAAACTAATACTTAAAATGCTATTATAATAAATTATAATATACTCATGCTATTCTATGAGTGAATGTAAATTATACCATAAAAATCACTAAAACTAATTTGAGCCCCAAAAAACAGTCATTTTTAAAACTGTTTATTTTAGATAAAAACTCTATTCGTTCGTTTTCTTTTTCAGAATAATCCTTTAAAATTCATTCAGTCGTCTGATCTCTTGCTTATAGTTTTTAAAATTTACAGTGTGAAAAGAGATTATTATAAGTTTATATAATCCCAAATGACCCAAATACCTCAGAAGTTTATAGACCAAAATATTGTATTTAAAGAGTATATTATATACTATAATTACACTCGTAGAAAAATATATCTAGATCTATGTAGCACTGTCAAGGCCTGCGTAAAATCATCGAGGTCTGTATAGTAGCCTAGGCAGAAATTATTAACAATCGATAAAACTAAATATTTTCTACCAAGGGTATCGTTGTACACCCGACCCTGAAATCAACTTTTCGAATGTGCTGTGGAGGAAGCTAGTGACACCTGGCTCTGGCTAACCTAACGAAGTTCACGTTTCGAAGGAAGTTGCATTTCTAAACCCCATGAACCATAGCGCCGTAGTCTATGACGTTCTCGGCGTTGATGGATTAAGAAATGCAATTCCCTTCGATACGTGAACGTCGTTAGGTTCGTTAGTCAGCGCTAGGTAGGCTAGCTTCCTTCACGGCACATTCGAAAAGTTGTTTTCAGGGTCGGGTGTATGAAAAACGCGTTTTTTAGATTTAATTGTTTTTTAGAAAGCACTAAATTTTGTAACCTAAAAATTTATAGATATAGAATATATCTTTCTTAGTTTAATAAATATTTTGTTAAAGATTATTAAATTATCTTATAAAGTGTTTGGGTTTAAAAAATAAAAAGTAAATACATAATGCTACATGTAAAAAATAAATGACGAAAACGAAGTATCACATCGTTTTCGAATTTCAAAATGAAGAATTGTACTGTTAGCAGAATAAATACATAAAAAGCTGGTTGAAGAAGTACGTTATCTGCATATCAAATAATACATATGTTTTTAATCAAAATAATGATTACTCTTCGCAAAAGCAAAAACTATAAGAACTGTTAAATAAACTAGGTATAAAAGCCATTCGAAAAGCTCTAATTACAGAACCTTGGAAGTATGATGGTATGTTGATGTACAGTCCCACAGGCATTAGAAATTCTAATCCTTTCGAAGTTTAAAATAAGTTTGTATCAGCTTTCTAAATTGCGCAAAGAGCAGCAGCTGAATCTTGATGTGAAAGGACGTGAAAATGTCATCGAAATGTACGCGAGTGAGAGATGGGCTCTCGCTATCTGATGTACCACGAGATGCGCACTTCCGCATTTGAAATGCAGGAGCTATGGGGCAGATGGGAGAAGTACAACTTGAGCGAGCGCCTGGAATATCTTGAGAGATCTTCGAAGCTGCTGCCTGCGCGAACTTGGAAAATTTAATTCTTTGGCGGAGGGAGATATCGAATCAAAGCGATCGACGAGCGCAGAGAAAGTATAATACATAATTTCCGAGGTATCTTTAAGAGATAGGATTTTAAACATTTTTCCGCTTTACTGAAGTTTCGCGTATATTTGTGATATTCAAAGAATTGCTGTCCGTGCTGTTTACAGAAGAAAACTTATTTTTTAAGAGAGATTTTCTTATAGCCCGAAAATAACATTGATTAAACTGAATTATATTTACTCACTGAAGCGTTATATTAATAATAATATCAATTTAATTATCGTGCCAAAAACAATTATGAGTCCCTATGATCGATCTGCTTAATCTCCCGTAGCACAATAACCCATTATTATTAATACCTGAATAGTTTATAATGATTTTCCATTAACGAACCTTGCGCCCCGCTGTTCATTTCTCGAATATTAATTTATTTATCACAAAGTGACATGAAAGCACTTTATCAACGTAACGATACCTGCCTATTGATCACCTAATGAAACTTAATAGTTATTATTTATGGTCATTAGAATTTTAAAATTAGACATCAACTTTTTATGTATTAGTTGAATGTCAGTAAGTATACAAGTTATAATAAACTTGGAAATTTGTAATTCAAATTACCTCTGCTAGCTTATAACGAGGAAGTAATTAACATTATGAAAGCATAAAGTTAATTAAAGTTAGTAATAGTTTATTTTGATAGAACTTCATTTTTTCGTATCAAATAAGATATATTAATAAATATGTTGTTATTATTTTAAAAATTATTAAAACTTGAAATTAATCTATTAATATTACTAAATTAAAGTAATAAAATTTTTACCTAGATGTTTTTTTATAACAAGTACATTTTTAATTTTAAAACCTAGTAGATATTTAATATACAGCATAAATGTAGTAATTTGCATAATTCATAATACTACTATAAACAGATCGTTAAGAATCATATTGGAATACATTAATTCTTAAACTTTTGCAAATCGTTACAATCAATTTAATGTTCATAGTATATCACATAGTATTTTAAATAATTTAACTAGAGTACTTAATAGATTAATTTTATAATAAATTATTCACGATTACAATTATTAAACCAATCAAATTATTATGCGATAAGTATGTCGTAAATCTTGCAATGAAGAATTTTTACAAAATTTAGAAAATGGATTTATTCCTTTTCTGTTGCATAAGTAGAACACAAATATTGAACAAACACAACGCGACCTATCAAAAGATGTACAAAAAACATGCATCGAGTGTAGCAATTTATTTCTCTAAAACAGCCGGCTCATCCAACGATACATAACGCTCGAAGCGGCAGGCGTCGCAGTTCATATGTCATCCGCGCGGCGCGCGAATGTGCCGATTAGTCGCGCTCCGAATGACTGATTGGATCGGCCTTGCGCGAGCTGCAGCCCCGGTTTAACGCTTTATGAAGTGCTTTCGTTATTACGAGCTATATAGCGCGACTCGCCGGTGTACTATACGGCTTTAACGCACTATCGATGGCAAGAGTCGAGTGTTTTCGCGCAATTTTTTTTTCGCGCAGATATAGGTTCTGAAGGCTCCCGCACGATGATTCGATCGAGTTATTATCGGTATTTCGTTGGCAGTGCGGAGTGTGTGGGTTTTATTAGCGGTGGGAGACAATGCGATATTGAAGTCCCAGGATGTTTGATCATTGCATGGGACTTTATAACGATGCTCCTAATTAGCTGATAAGAGCTGCGCTGTTACGTTTTATAGGCTAGTAAAGAATGATAAAAAATTATGTATCTTGTTATCCTTTTCTTTGATTGTATTTTTAAGTTGATGCAATTGCAAGATCATTTTTTCGTTTTATCAAAACGATTGCTTCTTTTCTATAGTATTATGTATTTTTTTAAATAATCATTTAATTCAATGTTATTGAAATTATTAAAGAAATGTTTTACTGCACCAATTTCAAATGATTCGACTTTGTATGTTTGAATTTAGAATATTACAATTTTAAAGTGTCAATTTTATTATTTAATTGTATTTTAAATACATATCACTAAATTTTTAAATATTGTTAAATATTTGAATCGGCTCAAATTATTTATGCTAGACTTTCTCCATGTATAACAGAATAACGGAAACTCGGTTCTTCCCACGCACGACTAAATTTTATTATCAGCCGCACGATTTTATTTTCGCACCGAATCGACAGGAAATGAATCTACCGTATCACCTACTAGACCGCACATTCGAATATCACATTCGACACTGTGACCTCGTAAAATTTACTCTCTCTTCATATACTGCCTCTCTTCCTTTTTTTGTTCTTTCTCGTGTATTCACCTCCATTGAAATTCATCGGCTCGCTTTGCAGATCGAAAACGCGTTTATCAACGGGGATTTTTCCAAAAATTGAAGAGAAAGAAAAAAGTCATCGATGCTCAAATAGCGGCAGTGCGTTTGGAAATTTTACGTTCTATAGTGTTTGCGAGCAAAACTTTGAATGCACGCGCGTCTTTTTGCTCTAACGACGGCGAGCACTGATCCGTAAATTTCGGAGATCTTTTTTCATTCTTCTCGCTGATGCGGTAGAACAATGCGTTTTCAATTACTTATATGAAAAATATTCGTGCGCAGCGGAATTATATAAAAACAGAGAAGAATGGAGGACAGTTTGATAGTTGAAATTTTATTTCAGGCGTTGCATGCTTTTAATATAGAAGGCTTTAATAGTATATTACGCAACTAGGGGCGAAAATGGGTATTTCCAAGCGAGGATGATGATTGAGCACGAGCTCTAAATCATCATCCGAGTCTGGAAATACCCTTTTGCCCCAAGTTGCGTACCGTATTTTTTATAACAAGTGCAGAAAGAAGTCCGTTCTTTGTCGTCTACGAAGTGGATTGAGAATAGAGTTATTCGAGTCGTCCACTTTAGTCTATGACATATTATATATATATGTGTATATGTATGCATGTATATATATATATATATATATATATATATATATATATATATATATATATATATATATATATATATATATATATATATATATAAAATTTTCAAAATTTACCAGTATTTTTCAAAATTTACCCGAATTTTCTAAAAGCTTTATTAAGGAAATGGAGCAAAAATAAATAAAGGGTACCAAAAATACTCATTTTACGCTACCGAAAATAAAAGGTTGCGAAAATGAGTATTTTCGATACCCTTTATTTGACGATCGGAAAACTCTATTTTCGCTACACATTATAGACGCCGAAAATGGTCTTTTTTATTCACGTGTTATAAAAACTTTTTTTATTACGAGTAATTATACTTGTTTAGGACTAAAAAGAAACATAATTTTTAATAAATTTATCCTTTGATTTCTAGTATTACCTTTTATATACATAAACATTAAAAATAATATAGTAAATAAATGTCGTTGATAGATTATAAGTGATGTACGAAAATAATAATCCAATAAATTTATAAGTTTACAAGTTTATGGAATAATATGGAAGATATTATAATATTTTATAAGTTTAGCAAGTGATAAATAATTTAAAGTTTTTAAAAAATACTGTTCAAAGGCATTTATATTTATATAAAATGGATATAAATATTCAAATATAAATGCCTTTGAACAGTATTTTTTAAAAACTTTAAATTATTTGTCACTTGCTAAACTTATAAAATATTATAATATCTTCCATATTATTATTATTATTATTATACTAATTTCTTCAAAGTTCTATAATAAGCGAATCTAAATATTTCAATTTTTTCTTCATTAGCCATGTATATTAGCTACAATAATGCATTACGTAGCTTATTGCATTTATTTTGCATAGAAATATGATTATCATACGTTATTAATATATCTGTCTCTAATTAGTATCAACAATTTTAATATTTTCTTCATAAATCAAACGAAACGTTTTGAACATAATTGTCACGTTTCATTTTACACTGTTTAATTAAACAAAAAAGAGGTGTGCTTCGTAATCTCACCCCGCTCGCGTCACACACAATCCCATCAATCTTAATTCCAAACGAATTATCATTTTCATGCTTCAAAGCGCGACAGCGCATGGCGCCTGCGCGCGCGTGCACCACGAAAGTCGCTCTCTCCGGCGGAATCCAATTTCGCGTATATCAATGCGAATCATCTTTTCCCATTGGCAAGTGCACGCGCGCTTGCGCCTCCCATAGATCGGCAGGCAAGTAATCCATTAAAGCTGCGCGAGCGCGAGCGCGCGCAAACTTTTCAAGGATTGAAAATCTGGCGCTGCAGGGAAATTCCTCGAAAACAAACTTCGGCGGAGCTCGTTCGATCATGACTTCTAATTTGCGGATTTCATTGGGATTTTCTTACTCCCGGTTGCGGCCGATTTTAACGCTGATTAGAATTCAGCAGTTCCGGTGGTGGGAGCGGTGAAGGCTGCAAGGGGGGGGGGGATTCATTTGAGGGAAGATATTTAGGTTGTTACTCGAAAATTGGAAGGCGGCCTATTCCTAGCGACAGTTGGTCTGTACTTTAATCACATTGTTAGTAAATTGTTTTAAGAAAAAGCAATAAATTTTGTTGACACTGGCAAAAACAAACTATTTTATTTGCTTTGTTCGTGTTAATGCATAAACACGCCCAGGCTCTGAAGTCAAGCATGAGACAAAAATGGTAGTTTGTGGTTTCTATATTTGGCCTGTTCTGATTATATAAAATAAATTATTTATTATAGACTAAATTTAGTATTCGTTAATTCCTATCAGAATTATAGAACAATATTGAAATTATAAAATGAGGTACTATAAAAATTGCGTTTTGAATTTCGAACTTATTCATTTTTAACATAAGGGCTGTACAATTTGAAAAAAATACTAAGTAATTTTTGTAAGGAGAGTACAGCCAAAGTCATATTTATTAATAGTCATTTTTAATTTTTTATTTTAGATAAAGGGGTAAGTAATGAATATGTCTGAAAAAGATTGATAATGATAAATGTTATTGATTTTTTCTTACAAAATTAATAAAAATGCAAAAATGCCTGTTACACTGAAATAATCAATCAATGTAAACATGACATAACGTAGTAGTAGTTATGTTAATTAATTGTCTAGAGGAAAAACTAAATTAAAAATCTATGATCTTATTAGAAAGTAATTTGATTCAGAAAGAAACTATAACTCAAATTCTGTTTTTAATGTGATAAACTTGGTAAATGACAATATAAAAAACTCGAAAAAATCTCACGAGTAACCAGATGTTCGAACACACAATTTTCGTCCGTTTACCGGCTCAGTTGGTCTCTCTCTCTCTCTCTCTCTCTCTCTCTCTCTCGCAAACTCTTTTGCTCTGGCGTAGCCGGAACGCCAAATAACTTCATTGAAAATATTCTCCGGGATCTCCGGAACTCTCACCTAGGCGATATCAGATACAGAAAAAGGTGTACCAGGTGTTTTAACCCGCAAGGCCTTGCACAACATAAGACCAAATCAAATCGAATCGGTGTCCAAATTGTTCGAGACGGCGGCATCAGGATTTTCCACAAAGTCGATAAACGGAACAAAGAATACTTAGCGATACGAAGAAAATTAGTATATACTGTATAAGTCTGCATATGTGTAAAGAGTTGATAACATTTAGATAGTAGTAGGAAACAAACCCACACCCACGAACTCGTATTTGTCTAAATAAATTGACGTATATTTTTAGCAATAAAAATAATATTATTTTTTTTTATTTCATAATTGCTGCTATCCTAATACCACTTCTTGAACATTTGATTACAGCTCTCATGACAGTACATTCAATGCTAAAAGTAAAATAATGTCTTTGTGAAATTTGGCGAAGGAGCCAAGAAATTAAGTACATTAAAGTTGTCTCATTTATTAATCATCACTACACGTGGAGCGTGTTGAGGGTAGCATTAGATACCCATTAACCGAGCGGCCATTAACAGCTGTGTCACCGCATTACGTTAGCTAGCGACGGTCATCCTTTACTGCCAACGTGTCCACGCTACAATATGATAAAAGCGACAAAAAGAATTCGAATGCATGACCTTTTTCTAGAGACTAAGCCCGAAATAGATATCCTCCTTAATCATCGAAATTCTAGTAAACATGAAAATTGTTCTAATTAATTTACAGAATCACATTAAAATGAATGATGCAAGAAGACAATACTATTCACAACCCTTTAGTAATTCCTCATTTATAACCTCGTCAATACCGCGCACACTCTCCAATATTTCACATTTCACAAAGCAATACACAAGGAAATAAAAAATTAAACACACTGCAGCGCAGCAGCGTCTCAAAACCATCAAGACTCTCATCATCTTTCATCGCCAGCACCCTCGCAGCCCCATCATAATCCTTCCAATTACGCATCACCTACGGCAGCTACCTAATCTACCTCGCAGCTCGCTGCCGCGCGCGCAACATCCTCTACAACAAATATCAATCAACGAACCTATTACCGGAGCGCAGCTCCTTATTAAGCGCAACACACTCCCAGCCGCGCTATAGATACGAAATCCCACTGCACACGCATCTGTACGTCCAATGACCCTCGCCCAGGCTCCGTAACAATGAAAGAAGGCCAAAGCGCAGAAGACAAAGCTCGCGAGAAAAATGAAATCGAATGACGCGGCGACGTAACAGCGTCCCTTAAGTATACAATACTGCCGCTGCTGCTGCAGCAGCGACGCAGGGCCGAAATCAATTAAGCTAGCCCTAGCGTTAGGTGCTAGCAGCGTGAGATTTAATTAGATCTTGTCGACGCTGTACGCAGCGGCACCTTGGTGAAACAATGGGCCCGAGTCGAGTAGGGAATATCCTTGCGTAGACGAAGTCCGTCGCTTGTTTATATACGTAGTCATGGGCAGAATACTTTTTTTCAAATGATATCGATATTAGATACTGAAGTATCTGGGATAAAAGATACTGAAATGTCTAGGATAAAAGATTCTAAAATAAAAGATACTGAAGTATCTGAGATATTAGATATTGAAGTATCTGAGATAACAGACACCGAAGTATCTAAGATAAATGATACAACAGTATATAGGATAGAAGATACTGAAGTATCTAGGATACAAACTATTGAAGTATATCTAAGATCTAAGATACTGGAATATAATTATAACACACAAAATATTGTGATATATAAGATACGAGATATTGAAATATATAAGATATCAGATACTGAAATATGTAAGATACCGAAGTATCTAAAATACAAAGCACTGAAATATCTAAGATACAAATCAACGCTCCTCATGAAGACTAGCACATTTCATATTTCTCACTTTTATTTCATAACTATCGCTTTTTTAGAGGTTCTATAAAGTTTTAGTATTTATCAGAGAATCTATCACTAAAAAGTATTAATTTTTATATTTTATTTTCTTTTTCAAAGAAAGTCACTGTACCTACATACTGTAAACAAAAACAGTATCCAAAAAAAGATAAATAATATCCAAAAAAGTATATAGATACTTCAATGCATAAGAATACGATTAGATACTGTTTAGATACAGTGATTAAAAATATGAAAATAAAAAGTATCTCAAATAGGGTATCTAAATACTTCTGTATATAGAATCTTTTGGGTAAAGACAATAATATAATAATGTATCTTTCCAACTTTAATGGTTTGAAAGTGTTATTCTTTGTTGCAAATATATTGTTAAGCTTGTATTGCTCATTTTCAAAGAAAATACTTTTCAGCGACATAATTTACTTTTTATATTAAGATATGTATCTAGATAAACGTACCTTGATTATTACCTATAAATATATACTCGTGTAGCACGAGTCATAGCAGTTAAGACTAAAATTGTAGCTTGCCTACTTGCTAGCTTACTTGGGAGAAAGGTAAGTATGCGGTACGGTAGATGGTTTTTGGATTAATGACGTCATTAATGGTCTAATGCGGCTGTGTAATTCTATGTGAGTGGAGTTTGGGCTTTTGGTTATGAGGATGTGGGTGGTAGTTCATTTTCGATGTTGTTTGTTTATAAATGAAGGATTAGTTGCGCATCCATTGTTACGTGAGAGAATAGTTAATATAGATTTAATGATGGATTGTGAGGATTTACCTAATAATTATTTTATCTTATAGAAAACTAATTCAATTATTATTTTTTATAAATATATCATTTAATATATTTTAAATCTTTTAGGGTGGATAAAAAAGACAATAGCTTTTAATAAAGACATGGTAATTATAAGAGTTAAATATAGAATTGAAATACTTTCAATAAAGTATTCCATATATTTAATACGATACAATATCAAGTAAGTTTATTTTTATTTTCCAATTCTTGAACAATATAAACTTGTAGTTTTATACATTCTTCAAATTAAATTTAAAATATAGTTGATATCTTGATCTTTATGAAACTGTACATTTTTAAATCAACTGCGTATATGAATCATGAAACCCGATACAGCGACAGGACAGGTACTCGATAACGGTTGTATTTCATCTAGAAATTGGTTTTTATTCACAGCTCTTAATAAAACGAAGATTATCTTTCACATTTCATAATTTGATTCGCAGAAAAGATTCAAATTTTTAATCCATTTAAAAATATTATTTTACAGCATCAGTATTCGCGTCGCTCAGAGGGCAAAAGCTTATTTAATCGCAATATAAGCAATAAAAATAAGAATATTTAATAATTTTGTAATACGTAAGTATGAAGTTGATAAAAATAAAATTATTAGAAAAAGACTTTTTCCACCTTTTTACAAGATTATAAATTCAAACCCAAATGCAGAATGGAACGTTGTATATATGGAATCGCTCTCGATTTCACATCACCGTTAAGCAACACACACAATTTTGTTTCTCATTGTTGCAAGTTATAAAAAAATATCGTATAAATAGCTTTTACGAGAAAATAAGAGAGAGAAAGGGGAAAAAGGGGAAAGAGAGAGAAGAAAAAAGAATTTCCTACCGAGCCAACGAACGATTACTGTGCGACCAGTGGACATTTATACACCGAGTTGCCGTATACACTGCAACCTATATATACGCGAAAAGAAAGGTATCTTACGTTCGGGTGCTTTACCCGAGAGGATTGCGCCGTAACGAGAAAGAGGCTTTCTTACTTACGTGATAAGCCTTTTTCCTGCTCCAGCGAAGAAAGAGCGAGAGAATGTCCGCCCTCGAGCGTACGTAATTTAAACTTCTTTTTAATCCTCCTTGATTGTGCTTTGATGGAATGAATGCCCACTAATATAAGTTCTTCGTTGAAGTTTATATTGTTTTTCTTAGGACGAATTTAATGAAGATAATTGACTTTCGTAAAGCAATTATGGTGCTATCATTCTACAGAGTGTAACTTATTGAAAATTTTATTTTTATCATCAAGGACTCAGTTTTCAGTCAGAACCTAGTTATATAATATATAAAATTTATTATAATTAAAAGTTGTTATGTTTAAATTGTAATTAAAAACAACTTTGAAATTTTAATTTACACAATACATATTTAATTTTTAGGTATTGTTATGAAAAACATCGTTACCAAAATTAGGTCTCCAATAAATATTAGCTTTAAGCCTAATTTTACTGTAAAATTTCAAAATAAATTTCATATTTTTCATAACTAATTAAAGAAAAAAGAAAGAAATTAAATTATTTTCAGGAAAAATTTCTTTTTATTTGTATTTGATTTTCATTTTTTTTAAATAAAGAAATTGTTTTAAACGGATCAAAACCTAGGTCTTTTAAGGTTTTTATTTTTACATTACGTGTACATTTATATGTCAATTTTGACTTTAGCAAACTAGTATTGTTATTTTTTATTTTATTATCATTTGCATTTTGAAAATACATGTGCTTTAAGATGATCGATTATTGTCGCTAATAGAACAGAGTAAACTTTATAGAAAGACGGTAGGAAGAGCCATTAAATTTCATTGCAGCACAATATATCCACAATTACGAAGAAGTCATTTTACGTTGTTACATAAAATTTAAGTGAAAATAATGTCGAGAGTAAAATTAATTTAATTTAGAAGCTATCTTTAATGACGTTCACTAAAAGCATCCACATTATTATTAGTTAGTGGAAAATTCGAATATATGGTAAAATAAGCAGTCGTAAAAATGCATTCGAATTTATATCAAATATATAAATTTATTTATTCATAATAAATATTGTAGGTACAAAAACATTTTATTTAACAGTTATCGTACGTATTACCTAAACTAACTGATAAACTATTATTTAAATTACATGGTAATTATTGAACTCTTTATAAACATTAATTAATAAACTAATTTTTAAAAAATGAATTTATCATTCTCTTGGTGAGCTTCTTTTATATATTCTTAAATGACAAGTAGACACCATCAGTTTACCAGTTAATCAATGTATTTACCATTCAAAAAGATATTTACGAACGTTCAAGACAGTTCGTATGCGACAAAACAAAAATAGGTAGGTCACGATGGTAATCTTTTTTTCTTTTAGTCACTCAAGGAGCTGGAAATAAACTCGTTAAGAACGAAAATATGCGTAAAGTGATACTTTCGCAACAGTTTAAAATGCTAATTGAGTATTTTTACGATTTAAAAGTTTTCTTTGATATGATAAAGTATTAGTGGATAATTATTTATGTAAATCATTTATGCAAATATAAATCAGTTTAATTGAATAAAATACTTTTTCTTGGATAAAATAAAAATTATACAGCTTGCTGTAATCTATAATTCAAATTGAATTATAGTACATTAAGTTTATTCAAGGTCGACTTTGTAACTTTATTTTAATGTTGGGTACTATAAGATTGAAATCTTTAAGGCTCTGTTCAATGTTAAAGTAAAATCCAAAACATAAACAGAATTCTATAAAATTCTATTATACGAGTTACACCTTTGTTTTATTTATACTAAAGTGAGGAAAAAATCTCTTGCAAACACACGGTACAATCTTTCATTTTCTATTTTATAGCCGCAAAGTGAAAACTAAGAATGCGTTTTACCCTTAAAAGCTCCATCAATCTCGTTTTCCCTACATTTTATGCTGATTTCCAGTCTTAATACAATGCTTGCTTTGCGTGACTCGGAAGAAAATTTCAAAACATGAATGACTCTTACATGAGTTGTAGAAAACGAGGTAATTTATCAGGTTAATATTATAATTTACGAAAAATATAAAGCATATAAAGTTATTTTTATCTCAATTACTTCCAGGAGTAGAAAATACTTTACAGTAATACAATCATGATTCTTTTTTTTCCAAAATAAAGTTTACCAAAGTTTTTTTTTTTCAATAATTTTTACGCACTACAACCCATCAAATACATTTAAGATCTGTAATGTGATATTCCAAAATAAATTGATTTTATATTCTATAAGATATTAGAATAATTTTATTTTTCTATTAGATAATATTTGTGACACCTTTACCCTCAATCTACTATTATTTTTCAGGGTTATTTCGATGCAATTATTTTACTTTCATCTCACGATCGACACAAACAAATGAAAGTACTTCAAAATAAACTTATTATCATCAATATCCAAACTCAAGCTCTACTTCGAAAACACCTTCATGAAACTTTCCCCTAGCGCACATTATTTCAAGTACACAACAATATGCGAAGCTGTACAACAATAGCGTGCGCATACTCATGCTCCTGAAGATCATCCTTGTAATAAAGGAGAGAAGCTCCTCAATCCGCATCGTTGCAAGAAGAGGGAAATCAGAAAGAAAATATTGAGGTAGTTGTAGCGTAATAATCTAGTTCAAAAGTTAATTTTATTCTAAATAAAAAAATAATGAGATTATTTACTGTAAAGTTATACTATATTACAACATAAAACTTATATAAATAATATGAAAGTCTTGAATAAACGTTGAAATCAAAACATTAAATAAACTTTTAAAATGGGATTGTTAGCTATTGTGTTTCTTATTTTATATGATATATCACAGTCACACGTCTTATAATTAAGAAAACATCAGAAGTTAAAATTAATCAAAACTAGTATTGCTAACTTAGTAAAGCAAATTTTGGGCAGATTACCTAAAACATATATACTTCCTCTGTATATCGCGTAACTTTGTTATAGCTTAGAAAAATCATTTAGCGCTTCATATCGGGATTTGGGTATGCGAATAGTTATTCAGTGTGAAATATTACGTTTTATAAATAATTGTAAGATTTTTTTTGAATTTTACATGAAATTATATCATCAATATAGATTTGATGTAGGGGCTACATGTCAAATAACACTGAAGTTATGATAAATATTTCAGCTTTAAGATAGCACAGCTCTTTTAAATAAACAACAAGTGGGCAATGTTGTTATACAGACTTTTTCAAAATTTGTCACTTTGTACCACAATTGCGGCAGAAATACAACAGAAAAATGTAACAAATATTCACAGAATGGACAGCAGGTTTTCTATAAAGAAGTGCAATCAAAAAACTCGAACAATGGAAACCTCGCATTATTTCGCCACAATCTCATTGAAATTATGATGCAAAGTACTTGACAAAACATTTTCACCCACGAATCCGATACAATTTTGCTGCGATTTCCTGACGCAATCATCTATGAGCAGAAATAAAGTACAAATCTGAAACAAACCTCGTGCACTCTTCTACAATCTATTACATGCATAAAAATAGCGGCAGAATCGCGACGGATTCGTTACCATTACACCTTAAAACACAAGGGAAAACTATAGCAGCGCGAGGCTTTAATTCCGGCGCGACGACGAGCTTCGTTACCCGGCGAAGGTCGCTTTATTTTTACGTCCTCCGCCTGATAACTCCTTCCTCCTCTCCTCCTCAGCACACACACACACACACATACAGGACAGAGAGAAAAAAATCGATCGTCCTCCCCTCCCTCCCCTCTGTACACACACGTATCATCGTACACCCTTTTCATCTCTCGCGTCTCGCTAAGGTATATTACAGCCCTTATTCCCTTTTACTCTCGCACTTTTTTTTCTATCTTGACAGCGATCGCGCACGGACGTACGCACGGATACTCGTTGTAACGAGAGAAAGTGCGTGCAGGGAGCGGCCGCAATATTATACGGACCAGTGGCTCGGAAGGCGATTTTAATCGGGGCCAGCGTCGCGGAAGCGCACGAAGTTGCAACTTTATGTGTCGCCGCTGCGTATAGCCGATGCGTGGGTAAAAGGTTAGGGGGTTGAGAGTGCTGTATCCGCTTTAAGAGCGCAGGAGTGTGCAGCTGGGCGCAGTGAAAGTTACTGGAATTATCTGATTTTCAGGTATTTTTCTATGAGAATGACCATTGAAACTTATGTGTTATTGAGATACTGATGCAGAATAAGGGATAAGGGAAAGAGATTTGTTTAAATAGTAGATGTAACGTACTATAGAATAGATTCAGTTAATTATTAAATAAGGTTTACGCGAAGTAAGCCAAAAGGAATTAAAGAGAGAATTAATGTTTGTAGAGTTTCTAAAAGGTAATTAAAATTAGCAGTAAATAATAAGAAGATTATATCTACAGATTATCCTCCTTACCATGTCCGAACTGTTCTACTTATGAGAGAGTTCCTATTTCTATTTCTACAGTAAATTAAAAAATTTACAGATTTTTTTGAGGATCCCAATAATTGTATGACATACATTAAAAAATGAGATTTTTAACAACTTTTCAAACTATTTTATACAACCTCTAAACAGTTATGAATAAAAACATATTTTCGAACGTAAGTAAGAGTACATACAAAACATCCCGTGCATTAGTCACATTTAAAGGCGTACTTTACTCAAGCTTAAGGTACAACTAAAACAAGTCAACTTTTTCGAAACGTTGAAATGCATGTATCCTAAGAGTTTGAACATAATCTGAAGCATGAAACATTTCGAATAAATGTTATCTCTAATAAATACTATATTAAAAGTAAGTATTATAGACGCAATTTTTTTATATACTTTACCATATAAATTATTATTTATTACTTTTATTTTTGCAATAAAAATAATCGTAATGCAAAATTTTTATTCGTGAGGATATATTAGGTAGAGCTTACTTTAAAATTGATATACCTGTATGTATTAATAGACATATTACGTCATTTATCAACGTTCTTCAAAGCTATTTCTACAAAAAGTTATTATTTGCCTTTATCTGAAAATAAGTTTCAACTCCACTTCGATAAAAATTACTAATTAAATTATCGATTCGATCACTAATTCAATTTACCACCCTACTTCTCTAAAAATGTTATCTTCCAACTTACAAAGTTAAAAGACCTTACCGTAAAAATTATTTGCTCTTCCCCTGCAATATCTACCAGCTTTGACGTAAATTCATCGCCAATTAATTTTACCCCACAAAGTTTACTAATTTTTACTCCTTAAATTCACTTATATCACCCTATCATCGTCATCCTCACCTCCCACTGTATCGATACAAACGTCAACGCACATCCATCTCCAATCGCCAGCGTCGCATGACACATCCACTTTAATCGCTCGGGCGTGGAGATTAAAGAGCCGCGCGGCTCGCCGGGCCTCGGCACACTTTTAACTCTGCACTGAATCTCCCTATATCCTCAAACCCCCCGCGGCCAAGTACTTATGCGCGAAGCTTTTCCACTTTCACCCCTTAAAAAGACCGACGACGATGACTAGGCCCCGAGTGTATTTAACCTCGGATGTGCGCTTTCCCTCCTCTTACTTTTCGCTTCAAAGCCATTGTACCGGCGACGACGGCGCAAAGAAAAAACAATCTTCGTCGAGCTGACGATGAAGCTCGCGCATACCGGGAAACTGAGCACGAACGCGTTACGTTGGTAGGTTACTATTTTTGGAGAGAGAGAGAGCGTCGTTTACGACGAACGCGAGAGAGTGTTATACGGGTTGTTGTCGTGTGAGTAGGAGTGAGCGAGTTAAAAAATTGATGTGCGCGCTGCTTATCGCGGTAAATAAGCTGCACTGGACTCGTCGTCGTTGGGCTTTTAAGTGCAGTGCTTTTGCGCCTTGAGGAGGTGTTTGAAGTAATTGTTTGCTGGATCGCTGTGAGGAGCTTTTTAATCCACTTTGTCTTGCTGCTTTACTTTGCAGCTTAGCCCTCAAAGTAAAGCACGATGAGTAATCTTTCAGCAAATATTTTTGTTTGTAGCAAAAATATTACTTGTAGGGCTTGTAATTTATTGCATTATCATAAGAAAGCTGCAAATTACTTTGAAATAATTACTTTCTCAAAAGGATTTCAATTCACTCTATATATTTTTTAATTTCCTTTAGTTTTACATTAAAATATTATTTAATCACGTGCTATTTTATAAATACAAATTTATATTTAGCAATAACATTTATCAGAAACCATTTTGTGTTTCAAGCAATTATAAATTTTGAAAATTGTTGCAAACAAATAATCATATAAACAAGTAAACACACACATACACGAGCGCGCACACACACACATATGCACATACACATACATACACACACTCGCACACACACCTTCCTCACAAAATCTAGCACACTCCAGATTATTCGAGAAATGCTAGTGCTGTTCAGAGGTCTCGTAAAAAACTGACACTTTTATTTTTTTCTGATAAAGTCTAATACTGGTTTTAGAGCCTCCAAAAAAAGTAGCTTTAGCCTGAGAATCTGAAAAATGCTAGAATTTTCGTAAAATATTCCTGAAAAGAACTTGTATCATTCAAGAAATCTTAAAAATGCAAGTCTTCGTAAAGTGCATTAATTTCAACTCATCCAGCCAGATAATAAACTACTACATCACAATCTCTCTAAAAAAAGTTACAACAAGGTAGGAAGCTCAAAGTAAAAAGACGAGCTTTCCTTCCGCGCTAAAAAGACAAAAGCAAGAGAAAAAAAAAGATCTTTCCGTCGAATTCCATCCTCATTCTTCGCGCTCCCTCCTCTAGACCTCTTTGTTCTCTTTCTCTTCGACCGTGGCTCGCTTCTCCACGCGCGCGCGCGGTCTCGAAAAACCTCGGATATACCTCAGCGGATGGCAGCTGGTGCTCTGGCCCCTCGAAATTGAATGAAGGCCGAAACCTTTCTGCTGTGAAATTGTTCGCCACTGTACGTGAAGGATGAAATTAGTTTATTTATATAAATATATTTGTATTTGTATTCTTTTTTTAAATTGTGTAACGCTGTCGCGTATTTTTATTTTAAATGCAATTTAAATAGACGTAGACAAATGTATTGTAATGGCAATGGATCGTTAAAAATGAATTATTGTTAAGTTAATTAACGATGTAACTGGAGCAAAAAAATTAGGGTTTATTTTTAATTTAATTTTTAAGTTAGAGTCTCTGTTTATATAATTTGCGAGAGAATAGTTTTAACGGACACGTGTCTGTAAAATTAACAGACGACCTTTTCTCATCCTGCAAAAATCTCTTTTAATGAGATGTAAACAATAAACATCCCTCACAATGAATCTTTGAGTCAGAACTTTTCACTTCTTAAGTTTATATAGAAGAGTAGTAAAAATAAACTGTAAAGTTTGCGATTGTTTCGTATGTTTATTCAATGTGTATACACAAAACGCTTTCTTTACTTTGTATTTTACAAGGATGTATTTTCTGCACTAGTTATGAGAATAAAAATAAATAAACCGGAAAAAATGTAATAAAGCGCTCGAGCTATATACTGTCATAATTTTATTATACTTGCTTGTAATTATAGACACGTATATAGAACAATGTATTTTTATGTAAAATAATAAATCATGTACTTGTCAACTAATTCAAAATATGTAAATTCATCTTTTAGTCGACCTGACGTTACACTGTTGAATGAAATACACGTACAAAATTTAATTCTTCAGGAAATCGTGATTACGTAATTCACGCAAAATTCAAAAATTGACATATATTTACTTATACATATTTATACTTCTAACTATTTTTAGTTTAATCTTTTCAGATTTAATTAATTAATTTCTAAGTTGTTAAGTGTTTTAGCATTTGTATTGATATATCTCGACTACAAAAACTAAATTTTGACCAATATAAATTAAAACATGCTTTTTATATTTTAGCCTTGATCAGAATGTATTAAGGGGATGTGAATGGGTTCCATACGCATGGCTTCCCATGGAAAATATTTAAAACGGTTTTCTGGTTACAAATAATAACGGAATCGAAATTTTGATCAGGCAATGATACAAATGCGGAGGGCTTAATAAGCCATTTTTTTTCAAAAAAGTTTGTTTAATCTTCAATTATTGTTTTAAATAGAGAACTGGATAATACAGATTCCTGTAAAAATTTTTGATTTTTAATTAAAATGGATTGCTATGCCCTTCATAATTATATAAACATTATCTAGTTATATTTTTAAGATTCTGATATGATCTGGATTCAGAAAACTGTTTGAAAAGAATCCTTCCACATCCCCTTAAGAAAAACTGTCCGAAAAATTTGAATAGGTATTTGTATGAGACGATCAACACAGCCTCATTGTTTAAGTACAGTATAGTTGAGGGGTCCACAAATCCCAATTTTCTAAAAAAGTATTTGTTTTTCCGAGCATATAATATTCAACCTTTACAGCTGCATTTCTCAAAACTTGATTTTTCGCATTAAAAATGGTAAACAGTAAAAGCTCTACATATTAAAAATTATTATAAATGATAGTGAATACTGGAGTTCTCGGAAATGTAATTATAAGTTTTTTACGTATAAAACGAATTTCAGTAAACCCTATAAAAATAAAGAAAATTGGTATCTTTCGATCCCTCATACTCCCTCAATATAAAAATGAACACTACGATCAACAAACTGCATATTCCCAAAAATTAGCAATATAACTACTTATCAAATGCTCACATGAAACAAAAACCTTCCATTAATATCGATATATACGTATTTCCGATTCCACCACGGCGGTCTCACACAAGCCGTCTCTTACTACTGCGGGCTCGCGGATCGAATACCACCGTGCAGCATGTGCAGCACATACGTCGGTATCGCGCGCGGCGTTTTAACGCGTCTTTCGCGGGGCCACCGCTGTCGGGCGGATCGGAGCCTTCGGAAATCCGGCGCACGGGGTGCGCCTCGAGCTCCCGAGAAAATCGTAAATTTACGGCTACTAAAGCGCGGGTACACGCAGTGTGTTTCGCGCCAGAAATACGGAAGTCAGGCGATCGCTCGTTGCAGATGCGGAGATTTTACAGAGAAAGAAAAAAGACAGAGATTCGTTTGGAGTTTATGAGTTTTTGTGCTGATTTTTGTGGAATGTGTAGTTAGGCAAATCGGTCCGATTTATTTGAAAATGATTCTTAGGTTTAAATTTAACCAGGATACACCTTATAATTAATGAAGACTGGGGCTAATTCGTATACTAATACTTGCTTTTAGAGGTAAAGAGCAACATATTAAGTGAATTGTTTATGATAGATATAGTCTAACTTTTCCATCTGTATCTAAATTGCATATATTATGTTTCATATAAAATCTAATGTCGACCAGAAGGTGTATCAAATATTTGATGTTATTTTTAGTTGAAATTAAGAGTTGAAATGAATTACGAAGCAACTTTTTAATTGTTGATAATGATTAAAAATTAGCATCAGTTTAAGCTTTGTAATATAAACACGTCTCAGAGAAATGCCATTTGATTATTATTTGTACAATACAATTAAACTATATTAAAATTAAAACTGTTCATTGCGTATGTTTACATATTTTACTTTCTCGTGATGCAAACTTTTACTTTGAGCAAAAATATGAATTATTATAATAAAGGGTTATATGTGTTGTGACTAATTGCAAGAGCGCATTCTTTATGAAACAGTAAAATCTAGTTATTACAAGAATAAAGTGTATACAAATTACGCAAGGTTTCCTCTACTAGCAATAAAATATTTCCTTTCAATTTAAAAAAAAAAAAAATAGTTAGTACTCTGATAGTGTTAGGTTCTTCATATAAAGTTTGATATATTTTCTCTTAAGGTTTAATGTGCTATAAATCACCAAAATTTTTACGATGATGTTTATGTGCGTGAAAAGTCTGCAAGAACAGAAATTAAATTGATTTGATTTTATTTTTGTTTTCGTTTTAGTAATCGACAAATAGTTTTATGTTAAATAAACTTGACTTGTATTTATTTTGGAAATTAATTACTGTTTATAATGAGCATGAATAAAACACTGTAAATACGTAGTACAAATATTTCTGTATCGCATTACTCATAATAACAATACACAACCTGCGCCTTTATTACATGAATAAATTATCAGTCGCATTATGCACGAATAATGATCCTAATATCGCATTCAAATGTATTCAATTCGTGGAATCCCAGTCAGCGCTTCAATTCCATATACAAAAAAGGAACCCTCGACAATCAGTCCTCGAAACAACTTTCTCTCCTACAAGTGTTCCATCGTAAAAATAAACCACTCGAGTACCACCAAATAAAAAACTCGCAAGACGGACGCGCGACGCGTCTCGGAATTCCCATACGAAAATAAACACAGCCGCGCGACAGCTTCTCGCGATATCACACGACGCGCGTTTTGAGGGATAAGAGAGGGTAAGGTCAGGGTTTTCGTATAGCTGCTTAAGAGAAGGGTGACCGATTGTCGATGTCAAAGTCGTCTATAGGGGGTGCTCGTAATTATTCAATGAATAAACTGTGGGCGCCGCGATTCCTGACGGAGGTATAGTCGAATGTCAGTTAGACAAGCAGAGGGAGAGGAACAAAAGAAGGAGATAAAAAAAGTATAAAAATCATTAAAAATGCAGAAACTTTTTTGTTTTCCATTCAATTTTAATGATCGGGGTCTTATTTTGTTCTTGAAATGTTGTTTGACAGTTCGACCAACAGAAAATTGTAAAATAATTCATGAGTGCTACAGAAAAGCTTAATATAACTAAACACATAAACTAGTTAAACAATTAACTTTTTCATAGCACCTATAAATTATTTTCAAATTTTCATTTGGACGATCTATCGAAAAACAATTAAAGAACAAAATAAGACGATCATTAAAATTAGATTGAAAACAAAAAGGTGTCTGTATTTTTAGTGATTTTTCTTTCAATTGACAATAATCGTGTTTGCAAATATCACAATTGTTGATTAAAATTTATTTTACGTACATGAGGTATATACTAGTATAAGATATATAATGATTGACACTAACAAGTTTTAACAAAATAGAAAGAAAAATGAAAATAAATTGGTCGTTTTGTAACCTCTGAACCTCCTTAACTTGAAATTTAATTTTCTATATTGAGAAAAATAATATCTAATACGACTCCTTAACCATCGGCTAAAAATATTTAGTCTCAAAAGTCTATCCTAATCATAAATTTTGACAGTTGAAAGCATATTTCTATAATTAAGGAATATGATAATCAACTTACTTATAGTAAACTTATTTCTTTAAATTTTTATGACAACATGTGAAATTATAAAAAAGTTGTGTATCTTGCAACACTATTTTTGTTTACTATTAAAATTGTTATTTTCTTTAAAAAATATTAAAAATATTCAGTTGGTCTATTAACATCACAAAAACCCTAAGAAAATAAAAATTCTTAATACTTCAGAAACACAGAATAAAGAAATATCAAGCTCAAGGTTCTAAACATAAATTAAAATTTTCCCTTCGATATAAATAAATATTTTTCAATAATTGATAAACATCAAACCTTTTCCAAATTTATTTTAATAAGTATAAAGGTGCATTTAAGTACAGTTTGAAAAATAGGATTTCTAGCGGGAGCTTTGCACTGAGTTGACTGTCACATCTCTATTTGCATTTCTTATGAGTTTAATGTCCACTAGGCATCCCAGTTCAAATCTCCCACTCAAAAACCTAAACTCTTAAAACTCCACCTAAACGCAGCCTAAAAGTATTTTTCCTCAAAAACTCCAACAAAAAATTTCAAAACGAGCTTCACAGTGCGAAAAGCAGAAAACTCGTCTGTTTAGAGAGAGATACGAAGTTTTCCCTCATTCATTCCCTCCTCGTCCGATATATCCCTGGGAGGATTGGCGCTCGGCGACCTCGGCGACGCGCCGTGCTCGGGCGACGAAATAATAATTAGCGTCGCCGCGCGGCCGGACTCGCTGCGCGCTCGCGGTGCTTTGCATATTTACGAGGAGTCCCTTGAAAGCCCGAGGAGGATGATGGAAAACTGCAATATCAGAGTTTCTATGAGCCACCGAGACACGGGCCGCTAACCGTAAAAAGCTGGGCTAGTGATTTTTTATTAAGTATTTTGTTTATAAAGGAAACTAATGAATAGTTAAAAGGAGGATTTGTGCTTCAAGTGACTGTGGTGGGTGATAATTGAAAAAGTCTTGGTTGGTTATTAAAGTGGTTCATTTGCATGGAAAGTGAGGATTTTTGTTATGTTAATGGAGAGGACATTTGATAAATCTGTGCATGAGCATAAGCAGATATTTTAAATATTTCGCATGGATGTATGTAACTGTTTTCACGTGGTTTGAGAAACTAACAGAGAATATTTAAAATTTGATTGAAAATTGATTTATTAAATGACTTTTTATTTTGTTACATTAATGCTAATGAGATCCCTGGTAGAAATCTAAGCTGGTTTCGAGGCAGATATTAGCTAGATTTTCTAAATCTGCTTTAATTCTGGTTCAGAAATCAGCTAGAAATCAGTTAAAAACGACATGCTTTTTAGCTAATTTCTAGCTAAATTCTGCTTAATATTCTAGTTAATACAAAATTGATAAACTAAGTAATTTATGTATTAATTAATAGTAATGGAGGTTAGGTTATTTGTTTACATAACGACGCGTGCATTTAAAAAGTATTATTTACACAAAAAGTACCAAAGCCCCGAGTAGAATTTAAGTGTCTTTATTAAAGAAATTTATGTTATAAATAATAGAATGCATTTAGTGATATAATTATTGTTATTTTAAAAATAACAATAAAAACAGAATAATGTAAGTTATGACGAAATTTTGAGAATTGGTAAACAAATATTTGTAGTTTTACAATGAAGTTTTATTACAAAATTTTATTTTCGACATCAATCACAAAATTTTTGTTGACTAAGTTATGATTGACTAATTTTCGGAAAGGAAATTATTAGTTATCAAATACTTTTAGTATTGTATATACATATTTCTATAACCTCGTAAGTTGTTATTTGTTGATAAAAATATTTATTTTGGTGGCATAGTATATTGAACATTCAAGAAAGTACAATAATGTATATTTTTAAAAACTAATAACTTTTCAAAACAAAATATAAATAGGTTAGATTTGCAAACAAAATACGTTCTTGCTTAAAGCATAGTCTTAAGCAATATTAGCTATAATTGGACTTATTAATAGCTTATTAATCTGGCTAATAATTAATAAGCTAACGAGCCATTCTAGCTAACTTTCTACCATGGATTATACACGTAAATAGTCACATGTTTAAATGTAAGCTACTTCTAAAGCACTCACTTAAAGCATGTCAATTAAAAGATATTGAAATGTCATACACTAGCTGTGAATCAGTCACTGTATAAACAGTGAAACTTTCTGGGTATTGAAATTTTCGCGTTACCATAACTATAAAAGCCAATTTCCTAATTAAACTTTCTATTTAATTATTTAACATCTATAATATCGATATGAAAGTCGGGTAATTCAGTTAGTTTGAGCCTGTTATTATCAAACAATTTATGTCTACTATTCGTCAGAGGTGTATATACCGATATTTAACACATACAATGGAATTATTTGATAAAATAAGATTAAAATTATTGATTTGTATATAATGGAAGTGTAAAATGAATTACTTTGATGCATAAGCATTAGTCGCCACATTTAAATTATTCTGCACACTATTAAGGTAATATGTAATTCACTAGAATCATTACTCATCATCAGATTTCACAGTAGATAATATCCCGGATAGGTCAGACTTCAAATATTTAAAGCCACGTTCGATTCTCTTCTACAGTATCGGAATTGTAAATCGTGTCGATCAAAAGCTTTCTCGCGTAGTTTGCACGATCGATCCGCAAACTTTATCTCTAATTTTTTATTCGCGGTTCTGAATAGCGCTATGCGCCTCTTTTATTTCGTTTTCAACAACTTTTCTATAGTAATACTTGAAACTTTCCTAGTACTCTCTCTCGTAGATTCTGCTTTCAAGATCTCATCCGTACCCCAGAGGCTCTTACACTTTATTTAGAACTAAAACCTGGTTCAACTGTGTAACATACGCTTGGACTACGCGCATTTGTTATCTTAAGTGTGAAAAATAACGTTACACGATTTCAAAAATTTCTACTTTAATAAATAATCTCACAAAGTACGGTTCGCGTGTATTTAACTCAATGCAAATAATTGCTATGTTAAGGTAGTTCTTTCATGAGAATCGACATAAAAAATAAGAATTTGTACAATAATTTGTTTACGAGATACAATGTCAGAAACGTTATAAAATGAAAGAAAGGTACTTTGAGTGACAAAAAAGAATTTTTGTATGAAAATTTCGATATTGCAAAATTAAATATCATTAGAGAATGATTTGACAAATGATCCTAACCTTTTTTATTTTTTATTCGATTTTAATTTGCTAGGACCCATCTTGTTCCTTGAAAGATTTTAGGAGGACTTGCCCATATAAAAATTAAAAAACATCGAATAACATGTAAAATTACATCCAATTGTTTCTAAGTTGATACACGTATTTTTGTAAATTCGTGCATGTATAAGTATAAACTATTAGCTGCAACTTTGCAGGTTATTCCATGCTTTTTATTTTTATATGGGCAAGTCCCCCTGAAATCTTTCAAAGAACAAAATAGGACCTTCCAAATTAAAATCGAATAATAAATAAAAAAGATTGGGATCATTCATCAAATCACTCTAATTTATGCGATATCAAATTTTGTAATATCGAAATTTTCATACCAAAATTTTTTTTGTCACTTAAAGTATCCTTCTTTTATTTTATAACGTTTCTGACATTGTATCTCGCAAACAAATTATTGTACAAAGGTCGATTCTCATGAAAGAACAACCTTAGCTGAGAAAAGTATGCCTGCACAAAAAGTGAGCATTTGCACTTAATCCTATACAATACACCTTCAAAAAGGAAAAAAATATTACTTTTTTACAATCTCGATGTTTAAAAGTTCTTCCCTAGAAACATTTTCACAAGTTGATTCTGAATCTAAAGACAACATAAATTTGCGATGATTACCCTAATATAGCTGCTTGAAATTTTGTAAATTTAGAATTTCTATAATGTGATATATAAAAATTCTTCGCTATTAAACTTTCAAAATTAAATCAGAAAGGTATTGTATCTCTTTACACTACATATTAAATAGTAATTTTAATAATAGCTGTTCTTCGATTCACTTAAAATCACATTTTTAAACTTTTTCTAAATCAATTCATCAAAAGATAATCTACACTAATTACCCCTCCAAAATCATCAGTTCACTTTTACACGTACCACATCGCTATACACGCAATAACCTTCCCACGCGTAAAAGGAAGACCCTCGCAAAAAATCCATCATCACTCCTCCTCCTTAACAGTCTCATCTATGCAATATATGCACGCCAGCAAGAGCAAAAAAAGAAGACACCGGAAAAGAAAAGCAAAACGCAAACACCACCAGCAGCTCTGTGAAACTTTTTTCGCCCGGTGGGACGACTGCACCACCTTTGGCTCATCTCTCTTATTAGCTCGTTACGCGCGCAGCTCAAGGACGCGCAAGATCTCCTCCCTCTCTCTCTCTCTCTTACGGTAATAAATTCCACAGCGCGGAAGCTGATGCGCTCCTACGGCCCCCGGCACGGCAGCCATGAAAAATAGAAGAAGGAGGAATATTTCGGAGACTGCGTGCGTCGTGCATCGTATTATCAAGGAGAGAAAGAGAGAAAGAGAGAATGAGCGAGGAGATGCTTAGTGTTGTAGCGAGGTGAGTGTAGAGGAGGTTCGAAGAAAGTAAAATGGGATGATTTTGCGGAATGGGTTTAAAAGCGCGAGAACGGAGAGTGCAGTGGATGGCAAAGGAGAATGCCTGAGGGAATAGATTCTGGGCTTTGTTGCAAAGTTAGACCATTAGAGTCTAGAGATTCGTAAGTATAAGAAATTACGAATTACTATGTGTTAAAGTACATTTAAAATTTTGAACTAAAACACAGTGGCTAAGTGTTCGTGAGAGAGTGAGAGAGAGATCATGAATTAATATCAGTTTCTTACTTTATTATATATCAGAAAGCCTTTTAATATATTGAATAATTCAAAGTACAGAAGCTTAAGAGTCTACTTTACTCGCCGATAAATATGTTGGATAATTTAGTTTTTTTCTCAAAAAGTACGCATCAAAATCAAATTTGCTTTTCATGGTCATTTTATTAACCGAAAATCCATAGTGGAACACTCGAATTATTATCATATAAAGTGACGGCCTGAAAGGGGAATTTGATTCTGATGCATATATTTTGAGAAAATGGAAATTTTCGAATATATGTAACGGCGTTTAAAATAGCTCCCCTACTTTTATCCGGACTGTTAGAGACAAACAAGTTTAATGCGTTAAATGTATGTTTTCTTGTAAGTAAAAGATAAAATTATTTAATTCGCAGTAATAGACAGAAATTCGAATATTTTCGAGGGCGAGCTGCAAATCGCAATCATAGTAATATAGTCAAACGATTGTGAATACGATGTTTCGATAGTTTACATCGCCGATATTAGCTAGAGTTGTTTAATCGCGAGCTCAAACAGGGTCGACTTTGAGTTAAAAATCTTCAATGTGTAAATTTGTGACGATATGTATAAGTGTTTAATTTGTTAATTTACAGCGTCTGAGATGTTAACCTTGTGCTTGATTTGGTTAATGAGAAGGGTTCATTTTACTTGGTTATTTGTAAATTATTGCAAATACAATTTTTGTAGACGAGCATTGTAAAAGTTTTATTAGTGATAATTATTTGTGAATTATTATAAACTAAGTCTTATGAGGAGGAGGTGCTTAATCTTGGAGTAAGGTGAAAGGCATACCGGAAATTCGAGTGAAACAAAATGGGATAATTTTGTGGAATGGGTTTTAAAAGGCGAGGCAGAGAGTGCAGTGGATGGTGAAGGATGGTGCCTGAGGGGATAGATTCTATACTTTGTTGTTAAGTTAGACCGTTAGAGGCTAAAGATTCGTAAGTATAAGAAAATGTACGAATTTCAAAGTATTTAAACCTCATTAAAACAAATTTAAAAACATTTTCTTTACTTATTAATAAGTATAAATAATTAATTATAAACCTTTTTAAAACTACGCGTACTTTCTCTTTAAGGAGAGATTTTTTGATGTTTTAATGTTTTTAATAAAGATTTATTTTTATAATTCAGTTAAAATTTCAAAATCTTTACATAACATGGTTTTAAATATGATAAATTTATTTCGTGTGATTTTGACAAATAAAGCAATCTTCTTGAAATTAAACTGAAAAGACACGGAAAAATGTCTATTTTGACGAAGTCAAATTCATAGGTTTCATATGGTTGGCAAAACGTGTTAAAAAATAAATGGAAAATTTATTTTATACTGTTAGATTTATTAAACGGGCACTTCTGCTGTTTCACTTTGATTTTTATAACAGTGCAAACATTGATCGGGATCGAGTATGATCGTTGCTACCGATAAAACTCAATAAACAAGGGGCTTCTGTAACTGAGAAAATTGGACTGACGGGGATTCGAACCTGCGCTCACATAACGGATTCGCCTTAGGAGACGAGCGTCTTACCAACTTAAATATAAAAGTCATCTTTCATGTATATACGGAAAAAAGTCTTTTCAGTTTAGTTTTAAGAAGATTCAATATACGAAGGCAACATTTTAAGTAAAGAAGAAGGTAAGTATTCGAGCATCATCTATCGTAAAGTAATTTTTAAAACTTCTGGCATATAATAGTATATTATGACACTGTTGTGGGAGATGGTTTTCTACCTTGCTCGAGGGTTTTCGCACGAGCGAAGCGAGTGAGAAAATCGAGCAAGGTAGAAAAACACCTCCCACAACAGTCTCATACGATATTTTATAGCACAACAACCTCAAAATCGACAATAAAGTTGGCATTTTGAGGTTAGTGTGCTATAAAATATATTTTTTAAAATGCACAAAATCATATTCTATAAAGATTTAAAAAAAATTAACTTTACCGTCTTTGATACACATGTATATAAAGTAAGATACATAATATTATATACATATTAAATATCTTCCAAAGACATATAATGTATTTACGCATTTTAATCTCGAAAACTTTGCATTTAATTCAAATATCAAAAAAAGGTATCTTAATTTCAAATTAGAGTCTAGGCGTTCGTGACAGAAAAATAGACCAATTTTGTATAGTATACCCTTGATAGGAGACATACTTACAGCCCTAAGCAATACGAATATACAATAAAAATTACGCGCAGCATTATGCCGTGTCAACGAGGCAATATTATGACGTACCCCGGTACGTGTAATTTTTATTGCATATTCGTATTGCTTCAGGCTGTAAGTATGTCCCCTATCAAGGACATGCTGTAAAAAATTGGTCTTTTTTCTGTAACGACCGCCCGGTCTATTATGTGCAGAAAATGTCGACCCTTTTTCAGCTCATACAAGCTCATGGGTAACTCGGGAGCGTCAAAGGGTTAATGAACACCATAGAACCTCCTCTTACATTATAAAACATTGTGTACAAAACTTGTTAATGAATAATAATAATTAAAGACAAAGATTAACAAAATTCGACTGATCAAACATATTTGGACACCGAGATACGAACAGCTTAAAATCTGATTTCCTTCTTCCTTTCATTCATCGAAGGGAACGAATGCGGAAGGAAATATTCGCGGCAGTGCGGCTCTGTGTGACAGGTGAACGTCGTGGAATATTGATCGGACAGGCAGGGCGACTTCGGGAATTTTTCATATGGATGTGGGTATCTCTGGCTCTTGTATAGCGACTGATTGATCGAGGCTTGAGGGATTTAGCCTGTAGCCGGAAACTCTTGGGTTTCGACGCTAATGGCTTAGTGTTCGCCTAATCGGGTGCTAAAAGTAAAAAATACCTTGAGCGTTGCGGTATTTGCATGGATTGTGGTGACTTTTATTACATCCTGATGTATCTTGATCTAATCAGACCGAAATTTTGTTGCATTTATTATTTTGAATATAAAATATTAAATCCTTCTTATATAAATAATATTGTATATATTATATTTTTTACATTTTAATCTATTTTTGTATTTGGCCTTAAATGCAGTGAACATTAATTTAGTCCAATATCCTGCAATATTTCTTTTTTTTTAAATAAATGTATAATCGGAAAAATTTTATTATTATTTTGGTTTTTTAGGGGTCATTAAATTTCATCATGGGGAAATTTCACTATAACCATTTTCATTTTGCTAAAATCTCTACTTTTTGCATTCAGTTATAATAATTATTATTTTACAAATAATTTACAATTTTAATCGTTAGCTATTTGTACATTTTATAATATTATTTTTAATATTGTAAAAAGAAGAATTATAATTTAAACTCCAAGCTTTGTTCTGTTAAAATAACAAAGTACAAGTTTACATCCTTTGATAGCGAATTCGCAAAATTAAAAGAACAAACCCGTATCTCATTCTACAAGAATGAACCCACATCCTCATCCAGCAGCACAATAAACCTACTTTCCGCGCGCTGACACACCCACTCGTATTCTTCGATTACTTAAACAAAAAAGAGGATACGAGGGAAGAAAAGAAAGTAACACTGGTAATTAAACCCTGTAAACGATGTGCGAAACATCGCGTCATTCTCACCCCTATGTCTTATCTCGAAATCGCGGAACTAATTTAATGCGCGATAAAGCGAAAATGGTGTGATGAATAGATTAATAATACATGATAAAAGCATAAATAATAAAAATATAAAGTATAGCGTACAGCATATTAAATCATTACCAGACATTATTTATTCTACACATTGAATGAAGAATAGTAAATGAATATAAGATATACAATGTCCTACCAGATATGCCTTTTACTACTTATATGTGTAACCCATGGTAGATATAAAACAGTTTTTCTGAACAATATCTGAACTTTTTTTTTCAGTGTTTCTTTACTCATTTCTTTTGTATAAAACTATACTTAAAGAATATAAGTACATAATACATAATGTTTATTTCCCAAACGTAAGTATTTGTTAAAAGTAATCAGTTATTAATCTTGAAATTATTAATCCTCTAGCACAGTTTACATCATCCATATTGTCATTACTAAGTAATCAATTGTTTATTTATGTACAAAATAAGTCTAATAATTAATAACTAATATGTATTATTAATTATGAATAATTGTTTAATAATTTTGGTTTATAACTAAGTTTCTTCAAAAACTAAGCACGCTTAACAATTTGATCAAAAACTGTTTTAAAAAGTAGTTTCTTTTTCTACCATGAACATGGTAAATTTTTACATCAGTTTCATCGTCAATATCACACATTGAATGTATGAATTGTCAAAAACGCAATATAATTCGTTTAAATAAAACTTAATTACGTGAGATTAAAATGCAATCCAAACAAATATACATTACGTCCAACCAATAACAAAACCTACCCTTCAATCAAAAAAGTCCCCTCAAACCTAAGTACCCCAATCATACCGATCCTCAACAAACACCGTATAACCCCGCACTCACTCAAAATAAAGCTACCGACAGCAGCCATTTTCCCCGTCGAACGCGTGCGTAATTCCCGGTCGCGCGCGCCCCTGCCGGTGGCAGCTTCTTATGGCAGGCGCATAAATTTGCAGGCCCGAGGGCACACGAAGCGAGCGAAGCGCGGAGGTAGCCGTCGATGCGGCGTTCGCTCGCTCGGACTTAAAAGTGAACCATCGATCGCGCTGAGCGCGCGGTTGTAGCAAAGTAGTAGCCGTCGGCTGGTGGCGAAAGGGGTGAGGCTTGCGGATCGCCGCGAAGAGTTCGACGATGCGACGTCGTTTTACGTGTGAGCACGTTGCGTGGAAAATGGAGGGAAAAGAGGGAGATGGGTCGAACGGGGATGAAGAGATGTTGGAAGGAGTGGTGAATAATGAGAAAATGGAGAATGAGATACGTATGATGTGATATTCTTTGGAGTTTTATTTTTGCATTTTTTGAGGCGATGAAACGTGGTAGGAAATTAAGCTGTTTATGCTGGTTGACTTATTAATTTTAAGGTAAAGACGTAAGCTAAAAATTACTAGAAATTTGTTAAGAATTGACTAATTTCTAGTTAAAATTTGAGGTGGAAGCTATATGTCGATATCATACAGGTAAAATAGAAAGTCATTATCGATCGGTTGATGTTGATTGATAAATTTGTTATTGGTGTTATAACCTCAAAAAGCTATATTATTTGATTGATTTATTTTCAAATTCTATATTGTTTTAATTACTACCAGTACAACAAGATGATTTATTTACATACGTTCTCGATTCAGTTTGATGTAACCACAATTAATCCCATAAAATAATGCATCTGTGTATTTTTTTAAAATGAATTTTATTTTACCTAGAAAATAGCTCAAAATTAGCTAAAAATCATGTCGCTTTAAGGTTAGTACCAACATAAATTTTTGAAAAATCGAATTTTTATTATTGCTCTTTTCAACAAAGTAATACACAACAACAACAAATCATATATTATATTATTGTATCTACCACAACATCCCAAGAGAGACCAATAACGAAATTAACTTTTATAAGTCTTATTTTACTCAGAAAACATGTAATTTCCAGGTGCACGTGGGAATTTAAAAAATAATTTTATTTGAAAATGTTATGAGTAATTTAATATGAAATATGTCATTTATAGATTTTAGACCACTTTTTCTAACATTATGCACTTGTAACTTAAGCAAAATGTCTACTTTGCAAATTCCCACGTATACTTGGAAATAGCATATTTTCTGAGTAAATAAGATGTATAAAAGTCGATTTCATTGATGTTGACACCCGGAATCCTGTAATAGGTATAACATATATTATCGTTCAGAAGAGCCATTTGAAGTTAATATTTTGTATGCATTTTAATGTAAAAAATATCTTTTTGTCATTTTGAACGTGGAAAAAACCTTAACTGGTTTTGATAATTAAAATTTTGGTTCATTTCAATATTCTTTATTGAAAAACATAATACGAAATCTTTGAGAGGTTTGATAATTTAAATTTTGGTTAATTTCAATATTCTTTGTAGAAAATGTAATAGAAAAGATTCGATTTTCAAAAATATTTAAGAGAGTTCAAAACTTTAAGCAGAAATAGGCTAATTTATGACAAATTAGCTAATTCCTGGCTGAAAATATAATTTAACAATAAAGTTGGTTTTAAATTTGATGAAATTTGATAGGGCAAAAGGAAAGTGAATTAAATACTTTATCTTAATTATTTGTAATGTTGGTTGCATGAAATCTTAAATTCAACAAAGAAGATTTGAAAGTCTGACTGAAAGTTTTTTTGCATTATAAATATCCATAAACGCAAACTTAAAAAATTATTTTCTAACATAATATTCTGAAAACTATAAACCAATAACTATCAGTAAAAGTAGGTCCAAGTTATAAAATTTAATGACTGAATTCAAGCGAAAGTATTTTAGCTCATGAAGAAAGTAAATTTCTCAAAAAGTTTTCCAAAAACGTAAAATTTTAAATTGTTATAGTCTTCTGGAATTGCAAAATGTAAAAAAATAACAGAAATCTAATTAAAAAAAAAGAGAAATGATTAATTTTCTTATCATAGCAACCAGATACATAAACACTAAGACTCCAAGAAATCTCAAAAAGAGACAGCATCCTCGCACAAAGCCGAGAAGATTCTCACCCAATAAAAAGAAACCAGCGTGAGATCGAAAGAAAACGAGGAAATGGAAAGTATATAAGAAACGTGCTCATCGTCAAAACGTGTCGCAGTCGGAACACTGACTTTATTCTCTTTCTCTTTTTTCCTCGGTTCTCCGTCTACTTTGATCAGAGACGCCAGCGCGGCAACAGCAGACACACCCCGAGGAATTTCGCGCTCTCCGGACAGATGGCGATTTTTATGATTTGTCTATATCAGAAGGCGAGCGTCGCGCAGCTAGCGCAGATGTTGCGACTTTTATTTTCGCTGTTATTGGAAAAGCGTATTTATTAGCTTTAACTTGCGCGAGGCGTGGAGCTTCCGGAGTCAATGCGGGTGGTCGTATCTTGCGTTGACCAAGATGGGTAATATTTAGTTCTAGATTCGTTCAATGAACTGTTTTTGTTATCTTCTCTAGTTATTTTAGGTTTAGAACTGTTTTAATATAAAAAATATTAACTATTATGTGCGTGGTTTTAACAATGTTGCGTATTTTATATAAGCACTGTAGTATTTCTAGTGAATGGATTGATTTTTAAGTTTCTGGAATTCCGTCTTATACTGAGAAATAAATATTATTGAGATTAATTATTAACAGGTTAGTTCAAACGTTCATAAGTTAACTACTACAATGTAGATCAATAATACGATTTGCTTAGTGTATTTTTGCTTCCTCATAGAGGAAGCTTTGTGATGGTATTTTACTTGGAATACAAAAGATATTTAAAATCAATATTTTAGAAGCTTTGAAATAGGCAGTTGCTGGGGGATATACAGGAATAGTAACTATCACGGTGCTTATAAAAAAAAGTAAATGAAGTCGAATTAAAGTATGCAAATTATAAATACAAGTCAATTCTGTTTGCAATATTAGAAAAATGAAACAGATTGCAGCTATTTATTATGTGATAAAATATTAATAAGTCATAAGTCTGTGATACACCACGATGCTTACATTTAGAATTTGGATGCTAAATAACTGAATTTGTAACATCCTCATAGTAAAAATAAAATATAAATATTCTAAAATAATATGAGTGAATAATAAATACACCTATAAAGATGAAATTCTTTTTTATATGGGAAACAAATGCGCAATATTTAAAAATCATTTGTACACATGCAATAAATGAAAAAGCAAGTAGAAGAACCATATTTAGTCCGACAAACTATACAGTATAACCATGTACTTTAATTCTATTCTAATTAAAAGCCATTGCAATATTAAAAAGTCCGACTGTAATATATTGCACGCGCAAAACATACATCAATGCTAATGAATAATGCAGCAATTTTATTTATTACGCTCAGTTCGCCTTCCTCGCACAATCCAGCTGCGCCCCTCGCTCTCCGGAATATAGACGCAAAATCCTTCATAACTAATTAGAACAAACGTCAAGCGGGCTAACCCTAGCGCGATAAATCTGCTTCGCTAAAATGCTACACGCGTAATACATGTGTTACCCCACCGGCAAAGATTAAGTTCAAGAAACACGTTAGTTCTCTCCGTCTCTGCGTCTCCTTCGCTTTCTCAATCTCCCTCTCCTACTCGTTTTCGCGTTCCAGCTCGCCGGTCTAGCTTTAACAACCCCCGACTTGCCTGTTTCATGCTCTCTTTGCTCCTCTCTCCCTCGCTCTGTCCTTCTCTTTCTCCGTTGCCTTTAAGATGGATACACGAGTTAAAGCTTACCTGATTACGAATAGAGCAGTTATTAGGAAATCGCAAGGTGGAAAGCGGTGTCAGTTGCTACGCTTTGGAGATTCTGTTTATTTCATTTAATATTATTACAGGTGAAAATGTATGAGGGTAAAAATGCTTGTTTAAAATGGAAATGAAAGGGAAAATTAATAGAAATAAATTAAATGCAAATTATTTAATTAAAATCTTTACAGTGAAAAACAATATAAATCTTTAGAAAGTAAGTAATATAATATTCTTATAAATTAAAAGCTAATATTAAGTAAATGTATGTATCTATAGACGTTTTTGAAGGCGTACATTAAGAATCTAAAGTCAAAATTCAAAATGAATGATGGCGTCAATATATTAGATTTGAAGTAACCGCCAATTTGCTATCAATTTTAAAATAACTAAATTCTTATTGTTTTTTTATTTTTACAAAATATTAATATTTTACCTAAACAACATTTTGCTAAATAAAAAATAACAAATGTGTCTCTTAATATGGCTGCTATTCTGACTTCATCAATTTTTTTTTAGAATTTTTAACTTCAGATTTAATCTAAGAAGTAGGTCTGAGGTCAAATTTGACTCTAGAGGCGGTTTTTCGCGTTCATTAGTAAAAGAAAATCATACATTATACTAGAAAAGAAGTAACTTCAATTTTGCTCGTAATATTATTTCTTGAATATATAATTCTGGTGCATCTTACAGCAAGTTCACTGGCGTTATCGCTGAAAAAGCGTGCTTCAATGAATATTGTAAAGCTTCACAACTAATGAGTCGCATGTCAACACATCTGATTAAAAAATATTATCATACCAACATTTTTAAGATTTTAATACAAAATTTGTCAAACATCTTGTAAACCTTAATGAGCTTACTTATACGTGGAGTAATTTATTACTAAATAAATTTCTTTTACATAATAATCTAAGGTGGCTTTCTTCTAATTTTTTATGTTGTTTAAAGATTTAACCTTTCTATTAATAATATTTATTTTTTATTTTTTATAGTGAAGCAATTTGGCTTATTCTATATCACTGATATATTATATACAAAAATAAGTTATTCACATTAACAGCATTGTTATATATCAAAAATATAATACTCTTCTACAATAAATCATTTCATCGAAACCTAGAATTAATTAATGAAATAAAAAAATTCTGAATTTAGGATGCACAATTATTCTATTTTTATTACATCAAAAACAGTTTTCGACGCAAATGTCGTATATGGGTTGTTTAGAACCATAGTGAAATAAGTTCATTTTAAACATTTAGCAACCGTTCACTGAAGTTCTGAAAGGTCCATATATTCGTCATTATCGTATACGTGCAATAACCATTTTTAGTAAAACCATTTTTTACCTATGCTTAATAAAAGCATTCCAACAGTTTGTAGTATTTTCTTCTTTACCAAAAGTTTCTTTAAAAATTATAGATTACAAAAAACCTGTATGAATAACTTTTTGAAATTCACCTCAGAGCCTCCTCAATTCATTGACTGAAAACTCCCCCGACTACAAACTTAACTAAAAAACACTAAACTACCAAAATCCAATCCCGACAAACTTATCATCCACCACCGCTCCCTCTCCCTCTTCCTCAGTCAAATCTCTCCACATCATCTCATACGATACGGCGCTATGCAGACGACTTGGCTGCAGCCCCTAGCTATACGCGCTACACCCTCGCCAACTCCGTACATCTATACTACGCGTGTATCCCACGGCAGCGCACTCCCTCGACCTAATCTGGCGCTTCACACTCGGCTAGACCGAGAGCAAGACGCGCCGTTTACGCGTCGCTGTGCCTTGACTCTCCCGAGGATCGAGAGAGAGCGAGAGTACGAGTGGTGCGACGCCTCCCTCCTTATTTTCCGGTTCGAGGAGCAGAGCCTGCACAACTCGCTCTCGCAGTTAGCGTACAGATACTTTTTTTTTTTTTTTTGACGTTTCAGTTGAGTTATCGGTGTATTATATGTAGGCGTTGTTTTTCTTTCTTTGGTCGACGAGAAGGATGATTGAGGATTGATTTTGATATTTGAGGAGGGCTGGCGAGAAAAGAAGTTGCAGTTGGTGGTTTAAGGAGGGGAAATTTTTGGTTCAGAAAATTGATTTTCCTGTGCTGGACTTTTGATTGAATTCGTGTGATTTAGCGGTGGGGGTTGGTGGGAGGAGTTGTGAATGATGGAGATAGGTCAATGAAGCTGTATTATTTGATGCGGTTAGTATTTTTGAATTTTGCTTTAAGAGGCTTTCTGTGTTTCCGTTTCCGTGAAAACGGATGACTTGTTTTAAAAAATGGATTGAATGTGGAATATATTTGATATTAGTAATTCGATTTACTTCATTATTTAAATTTTTGCTTGCATTATTGCCATACATCGATTGAAATTACATTTCTGATTACGGCCTCGCATGAAATTTTCCGCTGTAAAATTTAAAGGTATTCTGGAAAGTATGTACAATATTTATATAATTCATGTTTATTTATCATTTATTGGTGTTAATTGAAATATACAAATTAATAAACAGTTAATAAAGAATGAATAAAATTATAATTGATAAATATTTTATTGATGTTGTTTTATTATTTTTAGTATTAATATTATTAAAAAGTAAAAAAAAACATTTTCAAAGTTAAATACAAAAAAGCTCTACCACACTTTATTTTCTTTTTCTATTGTTTCAATAAAATATACGTAGTTTCTTTGCGGAGAGATTTCGCACGTCTTTAAAAAGATAATCTTTCTATTTGATGTTCTGTTAAATACAGTTCACAGAGGAAATGCAATTTTCCACGGAGAAAATAAAAGGACGAAATAAATAAAGGGTAAATAAAGAAAGATAAGGAAAGATAAAAAAGGTTTGGACGGGGCTAAAATAAAGTGTGTATAAATTGTACCAAGGAGGGTGCCTTCGAGAAGTTTCAACCACCGGAGGAATCCTTCACTCGACTTGGGGAAAATAAATCTGGAAGGGAAGGATGATTCTTGCTTGGAAAGCGAATTTTCCGAATTTAGTTACCCGCGCCGAAACGTTTAGACCTCGAATGAGTGAGATAATAAAATGAAGAGAGGATACTTTCAAATTTTTAATTTTTTAACCAATTCTCTAAAATACTGGATTAATCAGAAGTATAGAATACAGAATAAATCTACTAAAACTTAGAGCAATGTCATCAATTTTACCAAATTAGAAAAAGTTCGTTTCGAGATAGGGAAGACGAGAAAACACTATTGAAGATGAAATAAGTTTGCATTTCAAAGTTTAAATGAAATTCGCCTACAGTAATACGAAATTAGTTTGACAAACTTCAAGTCAGGCAGAATCACTGCACTGGTTGATATTCAAACATTGTCGGGAATAAAGGGTAAGCTATTATCGAATCCTTCATTGAATTAGCTCTAAAGGGATTTCATTTTTAGTTGAACTATTTGAGTTGATATCTGGACTTTATGGTAAGTGATCGAGAAATGAGGAGACTCCAGTTTGATCAATTATTTTCTTCAAATATTTGAATTCCAGATTGATTTTAATACGTACTAATTAAAAATTTACATAGATAAGGAGTAGCGAAATAAAATTGAATAATTTCACTTCTGTTTGAACTTGATTGTACCTTTTTTGTTTAATGTAATTCTGCAGTGAAAAGGCAAAACAACTGAATAGTGAAATTTTTAAATTGACATTTAAACTTATGCTGAATACAAGCATAGATTATGAATAACGAAAAGTAATAAATTAACTTTTGCAATTATTGACTTTTTTATATAAAAGTATAGTATACATACATACTAAAATCAATTTTAAAGAAAGTAGACTTAAATTTTCTTATTTCTGACATTTCTGATATATATTTATCTGTGACTGAGTTTCATAAAACTGTCATATTTTATGCCTTCGTGCTATATTTGCTGTTACAGTAATAAAATGTAACGTACTAAACGTGAATTCCTAAAATTTTATTGTTTTCTAAAATACAACTTCGACTTAGGTAAAGTGGACATTATTATTATTGTAAAAAATCCAAAGAAATCATTTAAATATCACTTATATGTTATGTTACCTCAATGGCAACCTCATAATTTCACGTTGTTATGAGTGAATAAATCAATAAAAACATTCAATAAAATGTCACATTTTTAGTCATCTACAGAGATACGAGAGTGAAAGATGTAGTTTTAAGTTTTAACCAAAAGTGTACAATGTATTGCAACCAAAAGTTTAAGTGTATTTTGTAAGCAAAATTGTAAATATTTATTGTCAGGTACTAATTATTTTTGATAGTTTCAGAAATACACGATGTCATTTTGGCAGTTTTATGGATATGACATATGACAGTTTTGTAAAAATCACAAAGTTTCGCAAATTTTTTACAGTGACTTAATTGTCATCTGTTTCTTTTTCATTTTATTAAAAAGTTGAGTATTCGCAAGTCCAATATTATTCTTTACCCAACACAACTTACACCTTCTTACCCTACCCACCCAATACCGGATTTCATCAAGCGTCGCGACTCCCGCGCAACCTTAAATGCTCGTCATAATTATCCGTTAGCATTCTCCACCGGTCTCTTGCGCTCTAATGGCAACGGCTGCGGCTGCGCCTCAACAAGCCGTATAATTAATTCACGTAAATCCTCGCGCACGAGCGTATTATACTCTCGTGCACGGTAGGTGGTAGCACCGTCGTCGTCGTAGTGGCGCGGCGCTCGGCGGAAGTTTAGCGACTTGACAAATAGGGGGTGGACCGCCGCAGCCGGCGTAGATCATTTATACAGGGATATTACGAGAAATCTATTGCGAATTATGTAAAGGAACATTTGTATTCATGCGGAGGATGAAGTGGATATGTAGTATGTGCAGTGGACTGGGATTGACCTATTTTGAGAAATGTCTTAAGCGCTGCTGAGAAATGTGTTTTAATTGATGATTCAACTGATTGCGCGGTGATCGATGATGTAAGTGATAGCGCGGCGTATTAATTGGAGTGATGGATTATCGATGTAATCATTTGCTGGTTATTATTAGCAGGTTAATTAATGGAATAAAAATGTGTTGCGTAATTGCGACGGAAAAGATCGAAAGCGTGCTCAATCATTTTTCATAATGTAATTATTTCATAATGATTCAGGAGAACTTGTGATGCTCTTGCTAGAGAGCCATTTTTTAGAGCAATTACTCACAGCTGAGAAATTAAAAAAATCACTTCCTTAAATCATGCAAAATGTTTTAAAGTTCAGTGCATTTCAAATTTTTAGCTAACTAGAATTACAGTGTTGACTTATGGGACTTCGTCGAAATATTTAGTTTCAGAAGCAGCTCAGTAGGTTTTAGCCCTTTTTCTGATGTTCATTTCACGCCATGAACTTTAGCACCGTACGTTCACGAAAGAACTTTATAATTTGACAGTCCCTTAAATAAGAAAATGTGTAGTAATGTTAATTAAAATTAGCAACATTGACATATACTGTGCTAGCTATAAGTTTCTATAGTTCTTCACGCATGTCTTGTTAAACTAGACATGGATCTACTTACTAAACATACAAATGAGGTGTTCATTTCCGGAAACTTTGTCGAATATCTAGTACAAGTTTTCAACTATCATATATTAACTTAAATTGTTCTCTACTAAGTAATCATGTATACCTTATATACCCTTCACTGTCTTTTTTATTACTTACGTTAAATTACTTTTTTGCAATGTACCCATACGTAATGTTTATATATTCTTGTCTTAAAAATGTATAAACATTACGTATGGGTACATTGTAAAAAAAGTCATTTAACGTAAGTAATAAAAAAGACAGTGAAGGATATATAAGGGTATATAAGGTATATATGATTTTTGATTTTAGAAAATTTCCGATTATAATATTTTTGGACCGTGAAAAATTAGTATTCAACTAGATTTTTATTGAAAAATGTTTATCAAGTATAAGAGATACATTCTTTCGTTTCATATTAATGCTTTTATTATAATATATTACACCCTCAGAACAAGTAAAAATTCTTTTAATTTGATTTTTGTGCACAAAATAGCTCATACAAAAACCAAAGTTCTCATCACTTTAGTGCAAGGTGTACTGCATATATTTCAGCCTCTGCCATACTGTATGAGTTGAAAAATAGAAAAAATTTCTATCGAAAAGGAAAAAAAAATAAATTCAAACCCTTGATAAACATAAACTAATGAAATTTTTAAAATTAATATAACTAAAGTAATGAGAAGGATTATTTTTGTTAGCTCAAGGAGACCAATAGATTCTTAAATTAAATGAGAATATGTACCGAGCAATAAAGTCACTATTATCCATAAATTTTTATTAGTTTGAACTATGATTTGTTCGATTTAAATAAATATTTACTAATATAGAATACATACTTTTTGTAATACTTTTTGTACTTTTTGTACTTTTTGTAATACTTTTTGGTCCAAGGAACTAATCAGAATCTTGAAGATGTATTAAAACAAACATTCATTAGAATTTACAAAATCTTTTATTTACTGACCAGATTCACACTTCACACAATCTTTCTTGTTTTTATCGCAGTACAGTTAAAAACACAAACTCAAAAACTATTGCAAAATGCTCCAAACATACCCGTTCCTGTTTAGATAATCCCCATTCAGTCCCCAGAACAATGACCCGCCAATATCCAGTGATTCCCGGTCTACAGCAGCGACGCAGCTTTCATTCGCCGCGACAGCGTCGGCCGACATATAAGTGTCCATCGTCGAGTGCCCAGCAACTCTACGTCCGTCGCGCATACATATACGAACTGCGGCGCGAGAATTCGCACCACCGGTGAATGGACTTATATAGGCAAACGAGCTTCGACTGAACGAGGGCCAGTTTATGCGCGAGTTACGTGTATATATAAATCGCCGATTGCATATGACGCGCGAGGGTTTAACGCTGTGCACTTGTCGGAATACTACTGAGAAGTATCGTGGATAGCGCATGGTTTGATTTGCCAGATGGCGATTCTGTCTTTAAGCTTTTGTTAGTGCACAAACGGTAAATGAAAATTGAACACGCTTAAATGTTTTTAGTATGGAATTTCACTGCTTAAATGTACAGTATTATCGACTCGTATGAATAAATACAATGCTACAAAGATGGTTTCATTATATATCTTTAAATGGAGTAAAATTTTATTTTAAATTTTCCCTCTTGACACAAACACGTTATTTTCGCAAAAAGCCGAATTTTAACACGTTTAAATGATATCACTTTATTACTGAACGAACATGTATCAAACAATATGTTTCTGAGACGTGTTTATACTTTGAAGGTTATATCAATACTGAATTACAATTATTAACAACTGCTAAAGCTGCTTCGTAACGCTTTTCATCTATTTTTTATAACTCAAAAAACAAATCGATGGCTCTTAATAGAAAAGTTTTATCTCACATCTTACGCGTTACTGTTAGAAAAGACCTACCTTATGACTTTCAATTAGAAACGTCATATATTTATTGAGGTTGTTAAATTTCTTATTTTAACTTTGAGGTTATACAATTATTATATGATAGTTTAAATTATAACTTTTATTGATATATTTATACTCTATTGATATAAAATACTTGTTATCCGTACGAGATATTCAATCGATCTATAATAAATTTTCAGCATTGAATAGATCTTATGAAGCAACCTTAAAAAATATACGACATTCTAATCGTAACACGTATGATAGGTCTTTTCTGTTAGAACCTATCGAAATAACAGTATAAGTTAGAAAAGTAATATTTATTTAACAACATTTTTGCGGTAATCATCAGAATATACACTATATGTATCGGTAATATACCGGCTAAAGGAGTTTTGTAATAAGTAGTATCATAATTAACTGGTCAGGCGTTTGCTAATACGTTGAATATATTTTCGGTAAAATATAATTAACAGTTTTTCTGATGAAGTAATAAGTTAAGTGGATTACAAACGTGATACTGATGAAAAGGTTAACGTAAATACTTTATTGATCGAAACAAAAAATAATAAAAATTAAAACAAAAATAATAACCCAGAGGGCGCATTTGATTTAGAGTATACGATGAACGTACGTACGGTCCACTATCCCTGGTGAATATCTATAGAATATATCTATAGATATCAGTGTATATAGATATACCACCCTGGAGAAAGTGACCGTACGCACGCTCATCGCACTTTAAATCAAACACACCCAACATACTATTTTTCCTCATATATCCGCGTGTAATTTCATCTGCTTTGACCGCGTTTTCCTCAACTTTCCACTAGTAAGCGGATGAAATCTTTTTTATTCTATTCGTGCTTTTTCATCTCTTCAGTATTTTCCATTTAAAATTACATGAACTCCGAATCAAATGCAAAGTATAATAATAATTTTCATTGCGCAACATTATTCATGTACCTACCATAAGTATATTATTATTTATTTTTAATTCTTGCATTTTAAAATTATTCTATAAAATTTGTAATATAATTTATATATTATATAAAATGAATCTGTCAAGTGTATTTATAACATTCAATAACATTACATTCCATTTTGTATTATAAAATATTATTCAATATCAAAGTTTGTATTATTTTATTGTTTCTTTTATATGAACAGGTACAATGAAGTCCTCTTCAAGTTTAATCCCCCACCAGTTAATAATACATAAATTGGAATACATCGAATTATAGTATTCGACACATATATATTTTAAAGTTTATCCACAGTTATTTGGATTGTTTTGTTGCACACAATGGGAAAATACAGAAATTCATCGAACCGTGTTAATCTGCATTTCTCGCCGTTCAATACTAAGTAATCTACTTTATTGTTATGAACATGCAAATATTGAAACAGACTTTTCAAAACTACTGCATGCACAGGATTTTAACTCTATCGATCAACTGAAAACATGCATAGGTACCTACTGCTAATAAAATCTTAATTGATGTTACTATATTTAAAAATATATTATTTATATTAACATTTAGCCTGCACTTTTGTCAAAATATATAGCTCGAAACAGTAAATAAATTAAAATTCAGAGAATTCAAACAATTACAGTAAATACACAGAAGAAATTATCAACTCAATTTAACATTCATTGAGTGTACCATGTTCAGCGTATTTTACGGAACTGAACATGTACGAGTTCAATTAAGAGTAAACAATTCGTGTAACATATGTTTTTGTAATTGAAGTTTCATGCCAGTTAATTTCAATAACGAAATTTCCTCCAATTAAATTACGCAAATTGCATTAATCTACTGTTCAAAATTGTGTAAAGTAAAAATTAATTTTTACTAGAATTAGCTTTCTGTTATTTACAGAACAATGCATGCAAAAGCTGAGCACAATTACTGCTAGCACAATTCTTTCATAAAGTTTTCTAATTATCCAAATCCAAAATATATCCTTAATTTATAAATATTTATAATTTCATTTAACTAAGTGGCACATTGACACTGAATTAAGCCTGTACCTTTCAAACCACAAATCCGCCACCGATTTCCAGCAGACCAAAAAAAATGGCCAGTCACCAAATCCCCTCCGCTATACCAATTAAAAGAATACAGCCCTCGCAGGTGCAATTATCCTCTCTCGTTCCGCCTCACTTTCACGCCGCGGCGAATGAATTTATCTGACCTGGCGATATCGAGCGCCAGATAGGCTCGCTTTCGCGCGAGCGCGGGGGGCCGTAAATTTCGAGTTGCCGCTTATTCAAATCGAGAACTTCTCTATAATTCACGCGCGCGGAGCATATATAGGTACGGGGCGTACAGCCGAACCCGAGGGCTGCGCTGTATGCTTTTGCGTTTCAAGAAAATGGAAAGAGACAGAGGAGGTTTCATTGTTAAGCGCGCGAGCGGAGCCGGGGGAGTTGTACGAGCGTGATGTATCGGACGTAGGTGCATTGGTCGTTGAACCGATCGGAATATGCGCGGTGGAGCGCGGAACGAAAATCGCGTGTAAACGTTGCGTGGTTTGTGGGGAAAAAGGGGGGGGGAGATTTTTCAGTTTTCATGAGTATAGTTGAATATTTCAATAAGTAGTCAGAGTTAAGTTTCATAGTAAAATAAACATTTTATAATAAAAGAAATGACTAGTAGATCAAAGACCATGTGAGATCAATCTTCTGTTGTGGAAAATTTATTTGATAAGTATATGCTTAAGATAGCAGCATTGTCTAAGCTTATAAAACCAAGTCCTTCAATGTTCAAATTTGAAATTATCTCACAAGTAAAAAAGCACACTATAAGTGTATCTCCATAATTATGAGTTTGTTAAGTTAGTTTTTTAGTAAACAAATAATGAAACTGAAATGTCTGAAACTTTAGGCAATTTGGGATTTGCCTAACTTGCATTAAAATGTCCACAGTACCTTAGGTAAAACCCGACATGCAAAATCAATGTGTGATTTATTAGTAGCTCGAATAATTAGTGTAGAACAATAAATATATTACATTTATTAATAGAAATTTACAAAGCATCTTTGCAGTCACAATATAATTTAATAGAATAAATATAAAAGTATAAATATAAATAAATGAGACACATGCGGTTTACTTAAGCACTTGTAGAATTATCTGTTTTTAAAATTTCATTCAAAATTCGTTCCTCCACATTAGGTTTTATCTAGTCAATGTTCGGCAAATCGAGATTTACCTAAAGTTTTCGGCATTTCTTAAGGAAAGTATAAAAAACAAAAAATACTGTCTCATTTTATAAGAAATATTTTTAACTTTAAAAATCAAAATCCACTTTAAGTTTTAGGTTACTCCAGTTTGCCCTATATCGATTTGATAATTGACATTATATTTTCTTTAGTAGTTTGAGTTTTAAGAAGATATTCAGATAATACGATAGGCAAGTAACAATAAATTTATATTTTTATAAGAATCAAGTGTGCTTCATTTTTAGTTAGAACCAAAAACATATTATTCCTTCTCTCTCAATTTATATGTATTTTATTTATATGCCTATACCTTGTTCTATAAGATTCACGAGTGTAATAATTTTTTAATAAATAATTTTTTTATTGTTAATAATTGAATTAAATAAAGTATATTGATCCTATACAGATGTGTAAAATAATAATTTAGTCACTTTCAATAAGTAGACATGGTGAATAAAAACCTTAATAATTATTGGACTCGCTAAATTTAATACCTGTGACATTATCCCGGAGAAATTTCATCACACAAAAGGTAATATAGGTAGCTAATAATTAATGAAGATCGATTACATGAGCACTTTATTCGTGGTAGATATTTATAGATACCTTCTGTAAAATGTAAAATCAGAATATATGATAGCAGACTCAAACTTATTTTCTGCTACGTCCATTAACCGCTTAACAGAAAGATAGAAGCAATTTTAATAAGAATATTTTAATGAGTGATTGGATCACGATGAATTATCAATACCATGAAAAGATTTTAAGCGATTTAAGGAATAGCAATATAATATTAGCTTCAACAAAACGAATCATTTAAATTGGGAATATTTAGATTTCATAATTGTAAGTATCAAATATTTGTACCTTATATCTTAACCATACTGAAAATGTTACGTACAATCTCGCGACAATACATATTGTTTTAATACTTAAAATTTATCTGTCAATAAAAAATACGTACGTTCGTAAAATAAGTACGTTCGTAAAATTTTAATAAAGTAAAAATTGACTGCGTAAGGCGAAAAATCGATAATGTCTCCTGGTAGAAACGTTGACGAAAGATTAGCGGTATATTAGCCAATTTTGTGTGGATTGGGTATTTTATTCTTAACGAGTTAGCTAGAAACCTCGTTACCTGGCGACGCTTTATCGGTAGGGACTAGCTAAGAGCTCGGTAATTTCGTAAAATGATTTAAAAGACAATTTTACAATAGATTATTAATTTTACCTATCCTGACAAGGTATCAGTAATTAAGACATGTACATGATGTCAGTACATATGCGCACAATCTTATGTTAGTTGATACATATACATCAGAAATATTTATATACTTATTTGTGTGGAAGTACGTACTCGTTCCGTACAATCTTTTATCCCTTCACGATATTAGCTAACGCAAGTAGCTAATCGTTAAATTCTTAGGACTCTTAAGGACTCCGACCTCCTCTTAAAGAAACTTGGTTCCTCGCACAATTCAGGGTGATATGAAGAACGAAAATTTTTTTCGACGGTTATTTGACTCCTAACAAATTATGCTAAGTACTTTTTCGTTAATTCTTTTTATTATATTTTTTCGGAGACCCAACCAATTTTTTTAGAAAAATTTTTATTCATATTTTTTATTAAAATTGTTTGGATCTTAGAAAAAAATAATGAAAAATTTGTAACGAAAAATTGCTTTTGTAATAAACATTCTTTACGTGTCAAAAGGAGTCGCATAATCGTATGAGCAACGTTAAAGTTCCTTTAATAAATATGTTATTGAAAATAACAATAATAGTGATTTATTGTGACGTGTAGGATCAATATTTTGAGGTTTTACAACAGTAAACTTGAAAACATTACTAGGTATTTATAGTATATAAATTTTCAGAATGATTGTTTTAAATATAATAAGTTTACTGGACTCTTAATATGATGAAATGACTTATACTATAATTGTTTTTACCATAAAATAATATTTTAAGAACAAATATAGTTATAAACTATTTAAAACCTACTTATTTAAATATCTATACAGTAATTACATTTTTATTCTAAATTTCAACTTTTTTTAAATACATTTAGAAAATAATGAAACTGAAAGTATAGAATCATTTTACTACGAATAAAGTAAAATTAATTAAAAATGTGATACTATTTCATCGTAAGACGAACCTGAAGAACAGATAATTTCGATCAAGAAATCGATCTGGAAATAACAATATAATGTCAGCATCGCATTAAGCTGCTGTAAACTACCCTATCATCTCTTCTTCGCTCGTAATTTCGCAATTTCCGAACGCTCGAACAGCGTAAAAATGGATCTAGAAAACATCTTTTAGTTTCTTGTAAGATACTGTTACAGTGTAATTCAATACGGTATAAATATTCTGTTTTCCACAAAAAAAATACTGTGTACTTTTATAACAATAATTGAATTTTAGTATATTGAAATGTTGTAATAAATTATAATTGTAAGTATATAGTTTATGACAATATCAGCACTTAACGAAATTTAAAAAATTACTATGACTAGTATAATAAATAGTATATCTACGTATCCTTTTTCTAAAAAAAAACTAAGAATAAATTCAGAATTCTTCTTAGATATGCCGCGAGCTGCGACAAAGATGCTTGAAATGCGAAAATTCGTTCGTAAATGTCAAAATGCTGACATCGTCCAATAAAATTTTCGTACCTTTTCACATTTTACACATTTTATCTGTCAGATAGAAAATTCATCTCATTGTTCAACTTTCTTTGAGAGATTTTAAACTATTATAAAACCGATTTTTCATTTTATAAATCATTGAATGGAAATATGAAAATTGTAAGGCGAATACCTATGAACATAAAAAAACTGTCAATGACAATTTTTTCACATATTTTTATAACAATCTTAAAATTTTCTTATTAAAAAAAAAATAATCTCTTATTACCAATTAACTGGCATTTTATGAATTATTCAATGGGACTGTGAAAATTTTACTAGGTATATTGACGACATGAAACGGTAATACTTAGGTTAACATTTAATATAATAATTGGTATCAACTTTTGACGTATTATCGCTTTTAATAATTTCTTTTTAATTTTACTGATTAAATGTTTACTTATTTTTAACTTTTCTATTTTTAACTGAACTCATTTCATGAATAAATATATATTTTGGGAATTTCCTGAAAAATATATTTTGGGATTTTCCTAAAAAAATCGAGTCGATTTATAAAAAATTGCTTTTGTAATCGCGCGATTAGTAAGTGATAGATATGCAATTTAGGCTATTTTTGAGATAACAAATTGCATAAAATAATGTTCTTCTTGGTATATCTATGGCTGGGCCTTAAAGAGTCAAAAAAGAAAAAAATAGGACATACCGATAAACCGGATGATCAATCAATTATTTAATGGAACTATGACAACTGTAAACATGTGATTAGTAAGAAAATACGATGTATCGGTTTTAGTACACATTTTTAATTTAATTTTATTGGAGAGAAAAGAATGAAAAGAATAAGAAAAATTTGTCTTTATTTTTCAAGTCATGTCAGTTTACATTCTACTTCTTAGTTGATCTTTGAGGACAGTCATTTTTGTAGCATACAACTTTACAGTATTATCAGTATTAGCGCATATAAGTATAAAACTAACATATTATATCTGATAGAAATATAGCTGCATTCAACATATATTTATTATTTTTAAGTGATAGTAGCAACATTATCGTGACCACGGGGGTAACACTTTAATTCAAGGAGCAAATAATGAATTATTTCCTCCGTAAGCAAGATATTCTGCTCTGATTACCGATAAAAAAATGCATTCAATTTATATTTGAATAATATTAGGGATACACAAATCTGTATTTAATGTTCCTATTTTCATATTATAAAGAATTTGTGGTTCTGTATTTATACGCACTAAAAAAGATACCACGGTCATGAATGTCTTTAAAAATTAAATAAAATCGTAACATATAGACGAGATATGTAATATATGATATAGTTTGTTCTATTTGAAAAATAAGAACAAGTTTTAGTGATCATATTAAATATATTTATAAATGAAATAAAAAATATCAGTATTCCAATTGACACATCGCATAAACAGCTTAAAAATATGAATAAATACTAAAAAAATAAATACTAAATGAATAAATCTAACAGTTTCCTAGAATCACCCAAACATGATAACTGTTAACCCATAGGCGTACCTTTGAAACATTATTTTCAGTATTTTTCAATAACAGAAAAATAATTTTTCCCCAATTTTTTTTCTTTCCCTTTTTGAAGCTGATAGACATATTTAAAGAATATACAAAGGTTTCAGGATGAAGCAAAATGTATTTTTATCAAGAAAAAGTCGTTTAAAAAAAGAGTGGCCCCTCAGAGATACCCACGCGCGTGTTCACTGGTTATTAACGCTTTATCAATCTCAGTTTTAATATTTAGAAAAAATGTTAAACGTACTAAACCATATCACCCATAATTCGGCATCATAAACATATACCCAGAAACCGCAGAACTATAGTTCAACCTCCTCCCATCCACAAATCCGCCTACAACCAACACAGCAGCATACAAGAAAACTTTCCCCAAACCCTGCAAGATGCAAAACACACTCCTCACCCCTCAAGTCCGATAATTAAGCCTCCACCTGCATCCACCCCTACCTCGAACCTCAATCCTTCGCACAATGAGTAGAAGCAACAACTTTCGAGCGAAGTTTCACTTACAACGTCACTCCTGAGCTAAAATCTTCCCCTCTCTCTCTCTCTGGCCTGCAGCATCAAAACTCACGCCCGATTACAAGAAGCTATATAGCGATGAATCCTACCTGCGAACCTCTCTCCAGCTTCCAGCTTCCAGGATCCTCTTCCCGGCAATCTTCCAACTGTTGCCGCTAATTAACGAGACGCGAAACTCCGCAGCGCGCACTCTTGTACGCCCGATTAATTAGCCTCGCGCTCTAATTAATCCTAACTCCGACTCCGGCCTCGGTCATGTCTTCTTCTGGATTCTCAAACCGTCAGGGCAGAGCGTACAAGCGCGCAGTAAAACCGTACACACCGAGACTTCGCGCGCGTGACACCTGTAGCTGTGCGGTATAGCTTACGTAGCCTGCGATAGCGGTACACACTGGTGCAGCTTGCTCGGGAAGACACAACCCGAAATAAGAGGTACACAGACGGCGGATCCGTATATAAGCTAGGATGTGGAGCAGAGCCGGGTGTCAATGTCAACGAGATAAAGCGCGAGGCGCGCGCTGCTACGTCCGGCACACATATGACACATCGCCGTCATTATTATTACGCGATGCCTCGGCGTCTGCTACCGCCGACCGCCGCACCACTGTCTTCTGCGCTTTCGTTCACTGCGCGACCCACTTGCGCGCTATATATTTCTCTCTATATCTGCGTTTTACGCTCGCTGTGCACCGCGTGAGTTTGTTTACATCGCGAAACCGATAACTGCGCCTCGATCGGGAAAATCGCCCGGTGCTATATAGAGCACGTAAACTTAACTTCACTGTGGCATCTACATCGGTTGCTTTTAGTTTATCTACATTTACTACATGTACCGAGAAAGCAAAATTGTTTTATTCCTTTTTTTTTTTCTTTTTGAACGAGCGACTAGTCTAGATGCACGTCCGAGCGCGTGCGTGTGTATGCGACACACGCGGGCAGCTGAGCGCGCGGCCTGCTACTGAGCACGCCGAGCGATAACACGTTGGCGCGAAGCCCGCCGCCGCGAGAGAATGAAGCGTGTGCAGAGAAGAGAGCGCTCTGCGCGCGCGCACTTGTGGCATAGTCGAGGGGCGCAAGCTCGCCGGCCGTTGTATCGGCGAGTAGGTACCTATAGGCTTCATAGTTTACCGGCTCGAGAGCGAGATATGAGTTGGTTGAGGTAAGGGCGATGCGATGGTTGAATTTTGATTTCCTGAAGAGAATGGAATTGTAGTGATGAGAATTTTGGGAGTTACTTAGATGCTTTCATGAGCTTCGTGAATCGGAATATGTATAGGATTTTTAAAAGTGTCCTGTACGTAGGGGACATTCGTACGGTATGAACATTTTTTAGTCTTGGCTGCCATCGCTCGGTGAATATGGTGTATGTTGTGGTTGTATTTTCAATTGACTGCTATCGGAGTTAAATTACTGATTAGCCAATTTTCAGCGAGTCAAAATTACTTTCGGAAACTCAGATTCGTCACTTTTGTATTTTAATGGACAAATGCTTTTGCCGATTACATTTGGTCTGCACCAATTTTTTTCTTCTTCAGGGAGGTCCATTCAAAAAATAAATCTTTCTTTGGAATATAAATGTTCGTGGCTTCAATCAAAAGCTACATAGTTAAAATTCGCGAATTGATGTTCATATTGGATTTTATTTGACCTTAGCCAATTTTCTCTATTAAAGGGTCCGTCAAAGAATAAATCTTTTTTTGAAAAATCAATTTTCGTGGTACAGCTAAAATAGCTATGGATGTTCATATTGTACGACCTAACCTATGTACTTATATACACGTGTGGCGGTATGTATGCGTGTATGTGCACGTGAGTGGGTATGTGCTTAAGTGTATGTGGGTATATATGTATATATGTATGTTGTGAAACAAACCAAAATTAAATAGCTATAAGGTGACTGTACCCAATATGGCTCGTACACCGAATATGACCCACGGAATCAAATTATATCTTGCAAAAGCTCAAGTGAATTCGTTACTGTAATTTTCAGTAATTAATTATATTTACTACGGGGCGATATATAAATTACATAAGGGTCACTAGGAGGGGGGGAGGGTGTACGAAGACCTTACGAATACTTTATTTAAACAGCGTCATGCCTAAGATTCTCTAGCACTTTTCTATTTATCTTCAAACTTAAAAAATTAACAAAATAGTCATGTATTAACCGCTGAGATAATGTTAAGATAACTTTGAAGTAAAAACCTAAGGTTAAAATTTGAACAGTAAACATTATAATTAAATTAATACCAAATCTTGAAATAAATATACCATTTATTTCCCCACCCCTTTTTGAACAAGAAAATCTTACTTAAGAACGGGGGGTAGAGGTCACTAAAAACTTACAGTTCCATATGTGGATGTAGGGGAGGAGGGGGTTAAAAGTACGGAAAAGAGCCCTTACGTAATTTGTACACGGCCCCTATGACATTAAATAAAGAAATTGGCCTAAGTCGACACTGCCTTCGATATTACTACGTATCGTTAGCATATTAGTTGCATAGATTATTGTATCGTCCAACTATGTACCATTTTAGTCTAAAAAAAATATATCTACACACTCATTCTACTTAATACAGCCCATGTAATACAAAATATAAAAGTTTTGTATCTAATGACTGCCCTTAATATTATTTAAGCTTGTTAAAGATAGTAAATAAATATTTGTTCCGAAAGATACTCACACTGTTAACCCTTGCGATGCGGTGAAAAGAATGTACTATTTACATACGAGCCGAAGACGAGTACTGCAAATACACGAGGTCAGGAAGACCACTAGCCCTTGGTGCACACCATATTTTATGCGACACGTGTATGCATTTTTTCGAAAAAGTCTCGAAAAGTACAAATAAGTAAATCAACAGCGGGCAATAAAGTGGCCTTTTTTGAACGCTGTATTTTTTGCTCACCGGTTATAAAACCAGCAGTTTAGGCTGATTTATCAAGCAACTAAAAGTAAATTTGCTTTATTTATCTTCTTATTTTAATAAACTTGTTGATTGAAACCAGTTAAAAAAAGAAAACTTACCATGTATTTTTCACTCTATGGAATTTCATATACAATACACAGAAATACGCGTGTGCGTCAATGGTAAAAGAAACACCATAAAAAGTACGTAAAAAGTATTAAAAATGTGAGTGCTTAATCTAGATTTAATAGTCCACCTGTGACAACAGGCGTTGATAATTTATTATGGAAACAGAGCAACATTTTTTCAGATTGTTTGAAATAGCCGAGTTTTATGTCTATCTCGGCAGTTGGCCACCTGGGGCAACGAAGCAGGAAGGTTCGACTTAAAAAGAAACGCGCAAAAAACATTGGCATCAAAATATTATATATTGATGAATATTTATAAAATCAGCGTATTTTTGTATAACAGTTATCAATTTGCAAATAATTGACCAGATTATTAAAAACTAAGAATATCAATTTATACTTTTACAAATTATCTACATAGTACTCCCTTACATCAACTCTGGAAAAAAACTTAATTTTGCTTCAGAGAAAGTTATTTCACCTCACCGCCTGCTTTTCTTTATGGAAGAAAAACTTAAAAACTTAAAAATCTTAAATGAAAGCGACCATTGTACTTTTTGTTTCCTGAAACAGAAAAAATTTGTGATAGTAAAAAAAAGTTTTGCTGTATGTGTGTTTGTGTGTGTGCATATTTGTGTGTGCGTGTGTATGCGAGTGTGTGCGTGTGCGTGTGCGTGTGCGTGTACGTGTGCGAGTGCCCGTGTGTGTGTATATATGTGAATGTGTGTGTGTGTATATGTGCGTGTGTGTGAGCGTGTGCGCGTGTGTGTACATATGTGTGTGTGTATGTGTGTGTGTGTCCGTGTGTCCGTGTGTGTGTGTGTGTGTGTGTGTGTATGTTTGTGTGTGTGTGTGTGTGTGTGTGTGTGTGCGTGTATGTGTGAGTGTGTGTTACAACAATACTTTTTTGTTTTTCGATGTTTTTTTTGTTTTTATAGCGGTTTTTCTATTTTTGGGTTTTAGTTTTTCAGGTTATTTGGTACATAAGAATTAATAGCATCGATTGACCAAAAAAGCATTTGAAAGAGCATAAAATGACCTAACTTTTCCGACCTGAAAATTTGAATAAGGTTATTGCTAACCAGGTTACTGCTTTATTTATGGTTATTTGTTATTCCATTCCTTTGTTATAATATCTTCGAAGCATATTGCGGAAAAGTTTCTAAACAATTTGAGATTATTAGGAACATGGAGAAGAATGTTCAGTAAAATTTTTGATTCTTAACGTTGTTCTTTTATTGAGAAATAATAATTTAGTACACAAAATGTATTTTCTTTGTCCGACGATATCTCAAGTAAATCGGCAGGATTTTATCTAAAACTTTATACAAAGGAAGCTTTTTACTATCTCATGACCTGTATGATTCTTAAGATCAAGAAATCTTTTTGAGAGTTGTTTTCTGAGATATTACGGTTATGTGTATTTTTAAATTTATTTTTGATCGCTTATATCTCGAGAATGGCGCAGTCATTTTTTACCAACCAGGGCTCATCTTGGTCTTTATTGGTTAACATCAGATGATTTCTAACTGAAAAATGGAGTCAAAAATACCTTAAATTTTAACACATTTTTTCACATGATTTCCTTTCTGTTAAGCGTTTTAAATAATATTACGCATCATCCGTTAATCTACTGAAACAGACTCTCCCACTTTCTCTTTCACTCTCCATTTGTACTTTTTCCCAGGTAAAAAAATATTGGTGATAAAACAAAAATTTAGACAGTTATCATATTTAACTTTTTTACACTGAAATAAGTCCGAAGGGGAGCTACGACAATTAATTATTTTTATTTTTCAATTGAGAAAGTACATAATTTTTTTTAGTAAGTGTACGTGGATAGTAGATTTCGTATATAGTGGAATGCATGGATAACGGAGTGCGTAGATATTGGGACGTATGGATAGTGAGGTGCTTCCCCATCCTCTGGTTTTACCACTTGCCCTATTTATCCAGCCTCTTCCTCCTATGCTCATAGTACTTCCTGTCCTCCTTCCAGAATCCTTCCACTTCATCTTTCTTTTTCTTCAAATATATATAGATATATCTCATACGTGCATTTCACAATAGTTCTTATTCCCACCCCCCTCCGCGTCCCCCACCACCCACCACAGTACACCCAGCTATATTTTCTTCATTCTTTTACGCTCCCGGTTATTCCTGACTCCTTCACTTTATTCTTCGATACTCTACTTCGCAGAAAATTAAGAGTTAATTCTGCATCTCATTTTTAGTGATTACAATCATTCATTTATCAAGGGATTTTATAAGATTTTAATATGATATTAACATTAAAAATAATGTTGTTAAATCATTAAATATCAATTTTTGATGCAGTATAAAATATTGAAATACGTTTTGAAATTTCATTGTGTTTCGTAACGTTAAGAGGAGAGCGGGGGTTAAACAAAATATGATGGTGTGTGGGAAGGGAGAGGGGGGGGGGGGGCAAATATAACGAAAAACAACGTTGCGTAGTGTTTAAACGCTCCCTGAACCAATTTTAATGAAGTTGTAAACAGCATGTAGGGCATATATTCTGTAAAATTTTAGACTGTTATTTATCTTTATATAATCTTTATGTATAAAACGTTACGCCTGCCTGTTTATATATTTGTTCGAGCTAATCTCGGAAACTACTGAATTAAGTCTTAAATTATCACTACATATCTTCATCTCTATATCTATATCTAAAAGTGCAACGTCTACATATTTATATGCCTATATGTACAGGCTAATCTTACTATTTAAACCAAGTCTTCGCGGAGAGGGCAGTGGCTGCCTAATACATAATCAAGTTATTGCTTTAGCAATGGCTTAAGTAATTATTTAAGGAAAGCCGCTGCCAATTTATTGGCACTCATATGGTCTTAAGATATAACTGTCTGAATAAGATATGACATTTTCCTGTATAACAAGAAAAAAGAATAAGGTTATCCATAATTTCGGGTCGCAAAAGAAGGGTAATTTAATGTTCTTTCAAATGCATTTACACTGAAACAATATTTTTATCGTACCAAAAAATTGGGAAATCTAAAATACAAAAATCAAAAAACCACTCAACAAAACAAAAACGTATCCAACAATCTATAAATTTTTTTCTTTTCTTTAAAGCAATGCTAAAGCAATAACTTGATAATGTATATTATATCCAAAAATCAAAATGTCCAATACTGAAAAATGTTGGTACTTATGCCTAGAATGTGTAAAAGAAATTTCAGAACCCAAAGTGTCATATTTCAAGGTCTAAAAATTAATTTCTTTTTTAATTTTTTGAGATTTTATCAACTTTGTTTGATTTTAAACTCAAAAACTAGCCAGTTTGGAAAGAAAAAGTGTAACAAAATGTTTTGTTGTAAATGCGGTGAGGAATCTAAAAAAAATTTCGTAGACTCTTTTCTGATATTTTGTGAAATCATGCATTGTGATGTATTGCTTTCGGATTCCAGCTAATTGCCATAAATATTTTTTATAATAATAATCTTAAAATTTAGTTTTCTATTTTACCTTTCGTTCTAAACTTAGTGCGAAGTGGTCTGAAGCTAAATTCGGTACACAAAGGAATAATAAGAAATTTTATGCAAATAATAGTATAAATATAAATTCTGATAAATCTACTTCCGCATCGCAGCTTATAATTTTTGTTTTAAATACAATTTTGAATTACTGCTATATCACATTAAAATGTACATTTCAGGACAATGGTTCCATCTACTGCGCATACAAAATATGTAAAACAATAACTTATACTAAAATAATATTGTGTTATTTTTTACGAAATTATTGTTATTACTGCTTAATTATTTTACTGTTATTGTGTAATTACTTCAGTAATTGTTAAAATAATAACTTTATCATTTATTAGGGAGCCACCTATCTTCGCGAGGAGAGCTCTGAAATACCATGTACAAAAACTGTTTTATTGTATAGAGATCGTTAAAACGAATTTAAAAATAAAATCTAAGTACCTTATATGTAAGGAAAGCTGAGGAAAAAGGAAATAAAAGTTGAGGGGGTAAGTAGGACAATCCGAGTATGGTTAGACTCCCTATATTGCGCTACAGTAAATCCGTAAATATTATCTTTTTTATTATTTTTTTAATCGTGTTCTACAACAAACTCCAGATAATGGTGCTAGTTTCACAGGCTAGAATGTCTGCCTTGGATATGATTCTCTTTTATGATTATAACTTATACTGCAGTTAGAAATATGGAAATAAAAGATAAAAGTTGATTTCAAAAATAAATGCAATAGTAGTACAGTAGAACCTCGGGCAGTGATACGAGTTGAGACCAAACGTTTCGGGCAGTGATAATAAGGATAATCTACAATAACACACAGATATACAAGCATATAAGCACAATATTCGACGACTTAGTATGTCTAAACTTATAAAATCTTTCATCGTATGACTGCATAACTTTCTAATCAAGATAATCTGTTCACACGATCGGAACAGCAACCAGAAATCGTACGAGTACTTCCCATTGTAGAACACCCTAATGATTTTTATTACTGCCCGAAACTGAAAGCGTATCATGCCTGATTTATCACTGCTCAAGGTTCCACTGTACTTTAATTCATGAATGATCTAAAAACGTAATTACAAAAGTTCCCTTTAAATATAATAAGTAAATTAATGTTCAAATTTAAAAAATTTTTTTATAAATATTTATAAAATCAACGTCACCAGCACCTCACCAACTGCACCAGATACGCTACAAGCCCAACTCGTATATGTATAAACAGCTCGAGAGATCACAGAGCGAGAAAGCACTCAAGCTTTCAATCGATCGATGCACGCAGACGCTCGCAGATGCAAAATGCAGCTCGCGCGTACCGATAAGAATGGTCTTATAATCGATGCTGCAACGGCGGCTGTAGAAGCAGCAGCCCCGCTGGATCTGAAAATAGTCGTCCTAGAAGATGGACGGAAGATACTCGGCGCAGTTGTGACGAGCGCGGATACACGAACTACTGTATATGCGCCACAGAGAGATGAGATATTCGACAGGAAATGCTCTAATTTTAGGCGAGAAGCGCGCTCTGTGTGTGAGCGAAAGTTGGAAGACGCTTGATTGGAGCTCGACAAGCGCGGCGTCCGACAAATTGCCGCGGTGATTTCGGACAGAGATTGTGCGTCGTTGCGATTTTTGTTTTTAGTTTAGTGTGCGGGTAGAGCAGTGATTTATCGGGATACAATTTTACGAATCTGTTTCTATTTATGTTTTTTTGTGGGAGTAATTGAATGTTTACGTTGTGGAAAATTAAACATTTCTATACAAGAGAAAATAATAAGATCATCTGTATAATTAAATGAATGATTGCTGAATGTACTTGTTAATATAAATATCAATTTCTGCTACAATAAGAAAAAGACTGCTGCCAATTCATGGCATAGTGCGTTTCTTACACATAAGAATTATACACGTAATTATTGTGCACAATTTAGCATCGGTTAAATATATCTATATATAATTTGACCAATGCTAAATTGAGTACAATAATTAAGTACGTGTATAATTCGTATGTGTAAGAAACGCTCTATGCCCAATTCATTGGCACTTAGCTTCCTCAAATCTTATTAATTATTCCAATATATAAGTATTTGTTTTATTTAATTCTGTGTTGACTAGTCCAATAATTTGAATTTATAAATTAGTTAAGTTTATCATCTACGACTTTATTAATTTATTAGAAAAATATAAAAACGGGAAAACGTAATAAAACAAAAAACGAATGGATGAAACTGACAAATTTCTTTTGGATTTCAAATATTTATCAAAAGATGAAAAAATGCGCTTCGATTGGTAAAAAACGACCGATCAGAAATTTTTAAAAAGAAAATAATAACCTCAAATATCTTCAAAAATAAAATATCTTATGCTCTGGGCAAATAACTTAGCCAAAAGATACTAAAAAGCAATATTTCTGGAAACTTTCAGAATTATTGCTGCAGTTTCACTTGGCATAGTGCGTTTCTTACACATAAGAATTGTACACTTAATTATTGTGCACAATTCAGCATTGGTCAAATATATCTATATATAATTCGGGTCAGAAAAGATAGGTCATTTTCTGCTCTTTCAAATGTATCTATACTATATTAATGATATCATTTCTAACATACATTTTATTTAAAAAAATAAAGAGAAAGAATTTTTGCAGCATTTATTTTTAACTGCCGTACTGATGTTAGGTACTCCATGAACATTTCTTTTAGTTTTATCTTATAAAATGAATCGCTTTCAATGCAACTTTAAACGTTTGTTCCATGAGAATCTATCCCTGCTTAAAGAATCCCATTTTTATACAAAAGTTCAATTGCAAGAAGATAAATGATTCCGAAATCGATGGTAATACACCTTAGCCATGTTTTTGACTTAATATTATTGATTAATATTAGCATGTTTTATAATATCGGTTTAATGTATTTTTTAATCTTTTAATAGAAGATTACATCATTAAAAAAACTGCAGCCGATTGTTGAATCGACATAGATTGTAAAATGCGCTATAAACATTAATAATTATTGTAAATCATAAAGAAAGTGATTCATATAAGAAGTATGGGTAGTGTTGAGATAAAAAATAAACGGCCACTATTTATATAAAAATGTATTATATTACTGTAAAGGTTTCAAATAAAATAAATCGGTTTTAATGGAAAAGTTGTATAGTAAAATACCTGATTACTAATGGGATAATTTAAGCAGGGATATGGATAAAAAGGCAAAGTCCAAGTCTTGTTGCCGGAAAACAGAAAGGTAAACAAAATTATTGACAAACATTTCTCTTAAAAATTTGATTTTATTTTTAAAGCAGTTTCTGAATAATAATTATAAGGAAAGTGCATTAAATAATAAATCCATTTTTAACAAGACATTATCTCTTATAGAGATGGATGTATTTACAGTTATAAAAGTGAAATCCCATCGAAAGATGTACCAACTTCCTGGTGAAGACATGCAGAAAAATCCATAATTTCTTTCTGGTTTTGATCTAATACAGTTGATTTATTGTTCACGATATCGCTTTGCACCTGTAACTTAAAAACATTTTGTAAACTAAATGAGTTTTATATTTAGTCAAATTTAGTTCATCAAATTTCCTAATCTTAAGCTTGAGAAAAATTTATTTCGAAATAATACATTTCTAAATTCAATGAGAATAAATTGTACTATATAAAAAAGAATAAAAATAATTCAGTTATTTATGGGTCAGAAAATGATAAGCAATATCTTATAGAATCTTACATATTAATATTTTTCTAAATAAATTTGTATTTTAGTACGATTTAAATTTATTATGAACTAAATCCATGGCAGATAATATTTTCAATTTAAGTAATTGTTGGACATTAGGTCCATAATGTAGAATATAAAAGAATAAAGGACACGTATTTTTTTCTTTTTCGTAATACATGCGAATTAAAAGAGCTCTTTGAATACTCGTGACGTCTCGAAAATCTGTAAACTTTAAACGACTGTACCTCTTCTAATTTGCATCTATTTAAAAAAAGGAAAAAAAGTGTCCTTTATCTTTTTATATTCTACATTACGGACTTAATGGTTTTTTGTATGCCAAGTCCTAATTCTATAATTACCTCATTAGTAGACGAAACTATATAGTTTATTTCAACAATATTTTCATTTCCACCCAGAATTTCATCAAGCTTTTGTAAGTATTTTGTTACGGGGGGTAGAATCGTGTTCTTTTTGATATTATCATTATATTCTCTTGTTGAGTCAATAAGACCCAACCTTATTAATAATCCATGTAAATTATCTGTTCTCCTTTTTTTTAATATTTCTTCCACTAATTGTTCTTGTGATTTTCTGGTAAAGTCAAGGTATCTCAGTTTTTTAATTCCCATTAAATTTCTTGAATTCGAAATTGCTGAGCACACAACGTATAATCGAAGTTCAGGACACGATAATCTCGATTCCTCATCAACAAATTTTGTAATTGAACTCATTATATCAGTTTCCTGATTTAGTTCGATACGTTGTAAATCAAAAATAGCATCAATAGGGCCAAGAGATGAGGCTTCCTTAATTAAAGTCCTGGCATTGCTCTGTCGTGAAAAATCGAACTCTTCCTTTAGAATAATTTGTACTCCATAACTGCGCCAAAGGTTTAATTTTAGATGTTGATAGCTATTTTCACATTTGAATGCCGAGGCAATAACAAAACGTCTTGCATTTCGAGTAATCAACCAGTCTATTAACTCCAGGCCAAAAGTTGTCAAGCCTTCAATAATTAAATAAGATTTGCTTTTTGGGCAATATAGTCGTGGTATTGCCAAAGCTTGATTTTGATCTATTTCCTCAGAGCGAACTTTAACAACAATCTATAAAAACTCAAAGAATCAATATTAGATTTATGAATATGTCTACATATTCTACTTACTATGTCATAAATGTCAAATAATTATTATAGATATTTGAATATGAATAATAATAGAGACATGGAATGAAGGGGAGGTCAGTAGCTCAAATGGTAAGATACCTGTCGCTTAAGATTCCCAGCTTAATCACACAGATGTTAATCACGCAGTATAACGAATGAAAAACAACAGATATTAAATAGTTTCCGGTCTTTAGGTGATGCTAAACCCACCCTCCACCGACAATTCCGAGGACTCACTATTTTCACTTAATTTTCAATTTTTAGTAAATATGTCTCTGAAATGATGTTGTCCCAAACAAAAACAATAACTCTTCAGAAAGATATTTTGTAAAAATTGAAAATTAAACAAGAAAAGTGATTCCCCGTTTTTGCTGCTAACCGGACGGTTTAGCATCACCTTGAGCGAATTCCTGAGTGAGTAAGTGAGCGACTTTGTGAGTCAGTGAGTAAATGCATGATCGTTAGATTGTGAGTGAGTAGGTAAGTAAGTCGGTGCATGAGTGAGTCAGCGTATAAGTGCGTGATACGTGTCAGTACGAGAGAAAGAGAGAGCGAGTGAATCAATGAGTGCGTAAAATAGTGAGTATGTGCGTAATTGAGTACCTGAGCTAGTAAGTGAGTTATACAGTGAGTATGAGTGAGCACGCGATTTTATAAGCGAATGATTGAGTTAGAATGTAGGTGAGTTAGCGAGTAAGAGATTAAGTGAGTCAATACGAGTAAGATAGGTAAAAGAGCGAGCGAATTAATGCGTGAGACAATACGCGAGTTAATAAGTGAGTGCATCTGTGAATAAGTGCGTAAAAAAGTAAATGTAAAACTAAAATTCTCTTTTAAATTTATTTTATCCGTTTGCATATAGTGCTCCTCCTAAACAATACTGTGCAAACAAATTAATTTTGTCATTTTGATTTGAGACTCACAATTAACGATCCCAAGAAACAGTTAAAAAATATAAGAAATTATCTACAAAGTAAAAGAGCATAAATGCCACTTGATATAATTGATCCGTGAGATAAACCGGTTTTTAAAGGTATCGATTTATTTATGAAATAAATATATTTCAGGTCATTTTAATTTTAAATAAAAGATAAATCATAAAGAAGACTCACTAACCTTTCCTAAATTTCTCCTTGTAAGGCAATCATTGAAAGCCTCAGATAGTGTGGTTCGATTATATACGTTTTTGTTTAATGGTTTTACAAAACCTGCATCTATACCTTCTCTTAACATAGTTGCTAGCGTCTTCTTTGTTCTTAAATCAGATGTTATGATTCGTTTCGGTACAACAGTATATAAACTAATTGATGATAAGAAAATGTTCAGTCCAATATTTTTATGCATTTCATCATCACAAAAATCGCTAATCATTACAACGCGAGATTCTAATTTTGCCATAGTCAAAAGTGTTCTTAGCATATTCACTGAACTCGAATTGCAAATAATAACATCCATTCCTAATCCTTGTGTTTCCGTAAATACATTATCTCTGAGATCATTAATATATGATTTGAATAAATGGCTATCTAAGATGTTGGGATACATGGAGAGAATTAAATCTTTTTCAAATTGTGTTTCGTAAATTAAAAAGACTTCACAATTTATTTGTAATGCTAAGTGGAGAATAGCTAGGCCAAATGCATTACAAGGATTCGTAATTATTATTCTTTCTCCCTCTTTTATATCTGCTTTGAACATTAGAGTTGAATATGCTATAACATAGGAAAATGGTACAGTAGCTGCATCTTCAAAACTCCATGATTTTGGTATCATCCACGTAAATACTGAATCAGCGACAACTAAATTTGACATGGAATTTCCACATGTTATGCCCATAAGTCTATTGCCCTTGGAATCTGTACCTGAAAATTCAATCCCTAATCTCGGTTGCGTTAATCTATTTTTTCCAATCCTATCAGCTGGATCTCCATAAAGGCTTCCGGTTGCTATAAGAATATCTTGAGGATTTAAGCTTGAACATTCGACTTTAATAATATTATCACAACTATGAAGGATAGGTCCTTCCGTCCAAGTTATACTCATTGGGTCGTGTGAATATATTTGATTTGCCGTCCAATTAATGACCAATTTTGGATTTTGCCTTACTGACGTATGTCGTAAAGTTGCCCATTCTTTTTCTGGTGTCAAAATATTAATAAATAAGTCTAGTTCTGATTGTACTTCATAAAATCGATTTTCAAACATATCTTCCGACATATTAGGATCTTGAATATAAAATATACGAATACTATCCATCTTAACGGTTTTTTCAAGTAAATCTAAAAATTCTGTAAAGTTTATATTATCTTTACATTTAATAATAATGAATAATCTTTCGTTTACAGAAGAAAATTTTAATTTCTTAATTTTGTTAATAGTTTCTACGATATTTTTGGAAACATTTATAAACTGAAATGGTTTCAATGATTGATTTTTGCGGAGGAGAATGAAGCTTCCATTAGAAGATTTTTTTATTAAGATAATTTTAAGGCCCACAGATTCGGCTGATTTGACGTAGGAATTTTCTTCATCACTACTAATAAACATTAATAAAAACTTTCTATTTTGTAACTTTTTCATTATTTTTTTAAGTTTATAATTATCAAAATCTTCTGTTAGTATTGTTAAAGATGTGTTAAATGTTGCATCTTTGTATAAAACTTTTTCAACCTTAAATAAAGAAACTTCAGGGATATCACACATAATAATGTTCTTTAAATTTCTACTTTGGTCCGATTCGTGATTTATAATTATATGAATTTTTTTAGGTTCTTGTGAAAATGTATTCTCTAAAACTACTTGTAATATTGAGCGCAAATTAGAAACTAAAGATAAATTTGATTTATCAATATTCGGTACAAGTTTTAAGATGTCGGTCGTAAATCTGTTTTCTTCCACTTCTTTAGGCAACACTGCAAGTTGAAGACCTTGGATCTCCAACCCACCAGCCGATAAATAACGTATTTTTTTGTCAACAAAAACTGTCAAATCTGAAAAAATATATATTTTATTATTAAACGGATATTACTTTTCATAAGAGCTGTAATTTACCTTCTGAGTTTATAACAGCAATATTATGTTTTCTAATATCAATAATAATTTTACAAATTGATAAAGGTGTTTCGACTTGGCGTACATCGTTTCCAAATGTATAAAGCTGTAAAGCTCCATCAATAAATGTTACCCAGTTATCAATCCATTTGATCGAACCCCGAGTTCCATCATTCAATGATTTTAAAACAGTTTTAAAATCTCCAGAATATTGAAACCCACGCATTTGCATTTCAGTGTAAAAGTCGTTTTTATTAATCTCATACTGTTGTCCACAATAACTGGATTGCTGTATCTTAAGTGATTCTAGGTGAGGCGTTATCGTTCTTTTTATTACACCTGATGCTAATATTATCTCGGATTCGCTTATTTCAAATTCTCCAGTTCCTAAGTACAATATTAAAATACTTTTCACTTCAGGTTTCAATCATATATTTAATTAAGTAAATAGTATTTTTAATCTACCTCTTAGTACAGCAACGGTAAGATTAATGATACAATTATCAGGGACAAGTATCAATCTTGTATGTATTTTTATTTTCTCAAATATTACGCCTGGTATCAGTTTAGTCGTAAAAGAATGTAAGATCTCCCAAGCTTTAATTAAGCCCAATGAAAGGGGAATGATCATTTTTCCATTAATTAAATTTCCTTGAAGATATTTATTGTCCATTTTATTTAAATCTATTTTGAATGTTCTTTTAAACTCTGTGTTCTTTTTAATAGGCTTGTAAGTGTGAATGTACCTAAGAAATATAAATGAGCAGAATAATACTGATGCAAAAAATATATCTTTATATTTTTAAAGATAAAACATACACTGATATTTGATATTTTAATAATCTAGAATGAGAGTGTCTGACTTTGAAACCTATAAAAAATAATTTTTGAGGATTTTGTTCTCAATTCGCTAACATGTAACGTAAAGGTTAATTTTGGGATTTTACAATTGAGAAATTAAAGAAACAACCAAGTATTTATAATCAAATTTTTTTCAGAACGATTGCTATTTATGCTGAATATAAATATAAAAAATATTATGGACTCATAAAGAAAAAAAACTTTTTTTTGGGTTTAACATAGTCCTGTTCCCTTTTAATAACCTATCAAATTATTGAATTTTATTAATTTTAGTAAGTGCAATTTATTTCTTGGTATAACAATTGCAATATGAAAATTGTACAGTATTTAGTAATTTTTACTTTATTATAATTTAACCCCAATTTGCTCCCTTAAATGAATTTTGAAGAATAAATCTTTTGAAATATCCTACCTATAGTGAGCCACTATTTGTTATCTCATAATATTTTTACTATAATCTGTATGGTCATTGCTATAAAGAAATTTTCTCGATTATACATCGGTTAAACTCATCTTTGTCTAGACACGATACTTCATTAATTAATCTTTTATAAATCAGAAAAATTCAATAATATCTACAGAATTACAATTAAAAATTATAACAAATGCCATAATTAGTGTACGAGGGACAGTCTGAGTAAAACGCAAAAAAAAAATTTTTTTATGTATAAAATTATTTTTTCCTCAAAAGCAACTATTCTGGAAATTTTCTTATTATTCATACTTGATAATATCTGTAATTTTACCGTTACAAAACCTCAACTTCTTGCTCCTATGTGACACAATATATTATGATTGTCAATACTATATTTTAGATGACACGATCAACAAAATTATTTTTCAGCAGTAATTCAACTTCTTACGACTAAAACTTTTACGGTTTACTATTAAAAATTTATTTTACCATTTTTTTAGAAATCGAAACAATTTCTAAAAAAATACTAAAAGTTTTTTTAAAAAAGTAAACCGTAAAAGTTTTAGTATTTGTCAAAAAGAGTCAAATTACCTTCGGAAAAAAAATTTGTTGATTGTGTCATCTTGAAACGTGCACACCGTAAAGTTTTTAAATATAGTATTGACAATGGTAATATCTTATGTCACGTAAGAGCAAGATTTTGAGGTTTTACAAAGGTAAAATTGCAGAATGATTGGTTTAGAAAGAAAAATTTGTATCGGCTTATAAAAAAAAAGTCACTTTGCGATCTTAACTCAGGCTGGCCTTCTAAAAAAATAAAACTTACCAGTCATCGCTATGATCCCACCTTATAAGAGAGGATATCGACGGCGTCCCCCTACTGACTGGATACTGAATTCTTGGATACAAATTTGATATCTTCGGCTGTTTACCGGCATTGTACAATTTGCCCAAACCCCTTAATAAGAGCTCTAAATTATTAGGATGATTCCTCTTGGTAAGTGCAATATTGATACAATGGTCCGGTAAGGATTTCTTAAGAATAGCTTGTAACAATCCATGCGGTGCAATTTCTACACAAACAGCATTCAGTGGTATTCGACGAGTTATTTCTTCAAATAATACAGGACGCAAAAGATTATTTGTATGATACTCAGCAGAACAAAGACGTGCATTTGGGGTGTGCCACTTTTCACTAGGAACCGAAGTACTTAGCCATTTTGAGCTGCGAGCTCTGGGTAATGGAATGATGGTTTGTAAATATTCGAGAAGTTTTGGAGCTGCATCTGCTATGTAACGACTGTGGTAAGCAATATTGCTGCACGGTACTTCTTTTGCAAATATACCCTTAGCCTTTACATCAAATAAAATGTATGTTAATTTACAAAAATTAGTTGTTGGTTTATCTATTATTAGTCAGGGTTCAGAGAATAGTCTTTGTTTAAAAAATTAAAGTTTTTGTAATTATAATGCATGGGAGTAGTAACAAACAAAAATTTACAGATACTTATTTTGAGGCTACTTTAATTTACTGGGTTCAAAGAAACAGCTTCAAGTTCAAGTAAAATAGTTCAAGTAGAAATTAGTTCAAGTGAAATATTTCAAGACACAAATACTAATGGGCATATAAAATCCATTAAATTAATAATTATTATTTTACTTTTAATTTGTCGATGAATTCTTTCATGGACTCTACAGGTCCACTGATCGTCGAGCTAGTAGAACTATTGTGGCAAGCAACGTCAATATCAGTTGGACAAAGAGCTTTAATATCATCGTAGCCAAGACCAATGGCAGCCATCGATCCATGTATTAATTCCGTTTCAACTGAAGCCAATCCACGTGACAGGGCGGCCAAAACAGTTTGCTCAGCAGTGAAGCAGCCGTCAGCATATCCACATCCAAGTTCACCGACAGAGTGGCCAATCAAATAATCTGGTTCGAGTCCAACAGACTTGAGGACATCCACCAAACCTACCTAAATGAATGCCCAGAATTTTGAAGTATAAATTGTTCTTCATTCAACCTTGAAAGGGCCACGTTATATTTGAACTCCAATGAACACCTCGAATTTGAATTCAGTGTCATCTGAAGCTATATAAATTTTTTTTACAAAGAATTTTTTTTATAATTTACGAAACTTTTATCATGAAAAAATCTACATTTAAAAAGTAAAAAGAAAATGTAAAAAGACATTTTTATTATGTATATATAGTATATATATATATAGATATATCTATATATAAAGCGATCGTGTGCAGAAGCTCCGCTGAAAATGGTTGGAAAGCGTGCATCCTTAAAAAAGTCTAAATCATACAAACAAAAAATTTTTCTCTTTAGTATAAAAATACCATGCGTATGAACCAAAATTTGCAATAAAAAAGTGTGAAATGAGTAATAGGTGAAACTATTATTTTTTTAACCTGCCTTTATTATGCAATAACAATTTTGTATCGTTATAATTCAAAAATATTTGAGATTCATTCGTTAAAGAATGCGATTATTTTTAATTTAAGCCCCGGAACAAGTCAGTTAATAAAGAATTCGATGAGTTATCTTTCCCACAGTTTTAAAAAGTGATTTCGAGAAAGACGAGTTTAAAGTTTTCGGCTGTATGGAGCAATTCCATGTTATCTTCTCGATGCGCGGCACTCGTAGCTATTTTTCGAGATCCAATACTGCGCTATAATTCGAGAATTATATTCTCTAGATGTGTAGAAAGCATTTTAAACAAAATTAACTCGATTTTTTGGACCGTTTACACAAGACTCCCCCATAATAGTTTTCTACCAACGCAACCGCCATTATGATTATGCCAATATTCTTTTTTCAATTTTTACTTTAGAGTTCGGATTCAGAATCTAAGGCTTCAGAGACCTTATCTGCACAGACTTATTTATTTTGCTTTTTAATTTATAAGATATAAGCCTAAAGTTAAAATTGACCGTATATGGGTACATTTGGAACATACCATCTGGATGATATTACCCAAATGAGAGGTCCGACTTACTAGCAATGCGATTTTTTTTATGCTTTTTACATCTATTTATATGACACCTCGAAACATACTATAATAACAAATTATACTATAATACTATAGTACGCACTATAGTACACACTAATAATGCGTGTTTTCATATAGGTAGAGGGAGAAAAACTACTTTAAAGTTGCCGGTTGTACTAGCCTGAAACTCGGTTTACTTGAATGTGTTAAGAAATTACCTGGATGGCAGCAATTCCAATGAAAGAATGAATTATGTTATCAAACATTTTTGGGTCCTTTTCAATAATAATCTTGTAAATGTTGAATCCTCTAGGTTTTAAAACACTATCACATCTTCTTATTGCTGCTTCAAATACAGGTATTTCTAACAAAGATTCCCCTGAAAAATATGACTGTACAATATATTTGCAAAGCAAATGTTATTTATATAAATAAATCTTTAAAATTAAGTGCAAAATCTAAGCTAAACTCGTATAACTATTCTAGCATATACGACGTAAAATTTACTACTAATAATAGGTAACTAGTTTAAATACACACTGTGCTAATCTGTAGGTACATTTTTGCTACAGTAAAAAGTTAAACTTCAAAGTCAGAATAACATACAAACATAAGAGAACACTCATCTCGACCAATACATTAGGCAATAATAATAAAAAGGCCATAACTATTTTATAGAGCTATTTTAATATTCTTCTGGTTTTCACTTTTTTTGTACTTACCCATACCAATCCACTGTGATCCCATTCCAGCAAATACCCACCAAACATCTCTTTTTTCTCCAGCATTAAAAAGAATATCGTGGGCTTTCGAACAAGGCAGATGTTTGCTAGGAATTATAGTATATCCACGGTATAAATGACCATCGATGTCTGATTCAAAAATATCATAAAGCATTTGTGACAATTCGGAATTGTATGGTATACTTTGAACCTAAAATTATTATTATGTTCAATAATAATTATAAACATAAGGCGATTTCACAAAAAATTAAAAATAATTTGTTTTCTTTACTGTTTAGTTGACTTAAATATATTTCTGAAAGCATTTGCATAACTTACGTAATTTAAAATTGTTGAAACTGATTCTTCAGTACGACCAGAAGCCACAATAAGTCTTGGAAGGTCATCTCTAGCAACCGTCTGATTTTTCTGTTCAGTGTCTGGTCTTTTAAGAAGAACATTTGAGAATAAGCCACAGCTAGAAGTTGTATTTATTGAAGAATATTTTCCATTCCAATAACTTACTTCTGAAGGAATACATAGTTTGCCCTCTTTTAAACCCGCTGCTACTGAATTTAGCTTTTCGTAATTTATCGTTGGTGGAATTTTTCCAGTTTCTGATGCTATGATTACCTGAATTTAAAAAGCATTTAGGGTAAGTGCTTAAAAATTAATAAAGATGTGCCGTGATAAAAATTATAATATAATTATACGAATTTAATGAGCATTGTTATGACGGTGATATATGTATATTTATAATTTATAAGCTATAATTTTAACCATTAAGTTGACATGACTACACTATGTAAGATATTTTTATTAAGGTAGGTGCAGATGCAGGTAATGTGATACCAATATGAGATCGCGCTTTATGCGTTATTCTGGGGCGCCGTAAGTCCTACAGTATATGTATTGTATAAAAATATGTAGAGAGTCTTTAGTTATAAGATAGTGTCATTTCGTGTTTACACACGAAAGCATCATAACACTGATATCATAGCAGTGCATGCATGTGATAAACCACTTTTGTCAGCGTGATACGAGTGAAAAAAAATCAAATAAGACATAAAATTGTAGCTTTCTTTACGTACTTTAAGATGCATGTATTAGTTTTTTCCATAGAGTGCATTGTCAATGCGAAAATTTCATCTTCCGTTAACGCTTATCGGTTATCAAACGTTAACTACTCACATTCCTGTGAATATAGAATTAGACAAACAACTTCAGAAAGCTACAAATCCCAACGAAATGTTTGATGAGTATATTCTACAAAGCGGTGCACTATGCATATATACGGATGGCAGTAAAATCCCTACTTCTAATTGTGTAGGTTCAACTTGTGTCTGCACAGAGTTCAATATAAAAATAAGTAAAAGTGTAGACAAATTCGCCTCCGTTTATACAGCAGAGTGTATCGCGTTAAATGAGGCACTCGATATGGCTTTAGAAAAGAAGGATCGCAATATTTTCATATTCTCGTATTCCCTCTGTGCTCTTCAGAGACTTAAATATCCAAATATAGATATTAGATTAAATAATTATATTTTAAAAATTATTAGAAAGTACAATAAGTTCATTCAGGAAACATCCAACAGAAGCACTATAAAGTTCTTCTGGATTCCATCTCACGTAGGGATCCGAGCAAATGAAGACGCCGATTACCTAGAAAGATTTGCCACAAACTCTAGCGCTCCCGACATTGTCAATATTCCTTTCACCGACTTATTTGAAGAGTTTAGAAAAACGACGATAATGAAAACAATAAGTGGCTTAAAAGAACAAAGCCTCTCAAAAGGCAAAACTTACTTTAATCAATATTATAAAGATGCACGTTTACCATGATTTTCTCACAAAACTCTCGCCAGAGTCAATATAGTAAAAATCAACCGACAGAGCTGACCATTACAATCTCGCCGCTTCACTCGCTCGCGTTGGAATAATTCGCGACACAAATTGTAAATGCAACGAACAACACGAAACTTTAAATCACGTACTCTGGCAGTGTATACTTTACGATACTCAAAGAGTTAAATTAATAAGAAATCTTTGAAAAGAAAAGTTGCAACTTCCCTTAAGCGTAGAATCAATATTATCTGATCCCAATATCCCTGCCTCTAAATGTATACTTACATACCTCAATAAATGTAATTTATCGATCTAAAAATTTACTATGTATGCATCTTATTTCTAAGTTAAAATTTTTTGTATATTCTTGTAAATAATCACTGTTCAATTTGTTTATGTAAATCCTTGTACAGCTGAAATAAACCTCAAATTAGGTTTCAAATGCTAAATAAAAAAAATAAATAAGTCAATATTTAGCGGTAAGAGTCGATACTGGCAGAGTTACTTGTTGCAATGCAGTATGCACGGTCATTGAAGATAAAGAAGGAAATCACAAGACAAAAAATTAAACATTCTTTTAGCATATTTGTTTTCCTACTTGGATGATAATTTAAATAATACCATTAAATTATAACCAGTTTTCTCATTTGAAAATGAGGTTCTGATCTTCAGGGTGTAATGATCAATGTGAAGTGAAGGCTACTATAAATAAATAAAAATAAATATTGTTAAATTCACCTTGATAATAGAATTTATAGTGTTCACGGGAAAGGCATTTCCAAGATTCGACTTAACTGCACCGATAGGCAGAGGCTTTCTTCGTTTACTGTACACTGCATTAATTGCCTCAAGCTCGTCTGCGTCAGCATACTTGATGCCGACGCCACTTGCTTCCAAGAAAGAGATGTCATCTGGTAACAGTCGGCTCTCATTCAGTAACTGTTTCATCAAATTGATCTGAGTCTCGGCAGTGGGATAAGTCATGGTGTTGACATCGAGGCACTCCGAGTGAGTGGTTCGCGCATTCAAAACCTCCATATAAATGCGCTTGGCATCGCTCGCACGTTGCAGGAACAGAACTCCCATTCCATCGCTGCGAGAGTGACCATCGGCAGCATCATCGAAGGATTTCGTTTTACCATCAGCAGATAAAACACCTAAAATCACAATAATCTGTTCGTGTAATAGACGTCTGCAAACTTGCATTAAATAATTTAAGATATCGAGTTTTAAGATTATATAAACAATTTATAACATTTTTATAGAGCAAAAAGGCTATTACGGTACCCATCCTGGGCTAAATCGAGAAAATAAACATAATTGTTTGAGAGGGTATGTCACCGATAAAGCCTAAAATACGCTGTTAAGTGTAAATTATTTTTTATTAGCTTTGGTAAGTAGATATCTTTTTTAAATATTATTTCATAAACTGTTTTATTTTATAATTAATCTGACGAACGATAAAATTTACATTGCTGAACGGTAAAAATTGCCCTAATTCACTGTAAAATTTACCTTACTGAATGGTTAAATTATGATGAATGATGTTAACATTTACCGTCCATCAGGATAATTTTTCTTAAAGTCAAGATTATTATAATCATCTAAACAGATGTACGTAGAATGAGACTGGGTACAATAATTGCTGAACAGCAACGACGACCATCTGTGATCTGGAAACCAAATGTAATCTTACATGATATTGACCACTGTATGTCTAATTCCTGACTTATGTTCATCATATTCAATAATTTGTATTATCACCTGTATTTTTTGTCTCAAACAAAAATAAATACAATATCTATCTATCTATTTTTACGCTAATATGCATCAGAAATTTATATCTGATACTCCATAAAGGATGATAAAGACTTGCCCAATATTTTCATCTGGTAGGAAAGATGTGGATACAGGTTGAGCATGCAGCCAGCTACGATTGCAGCATCGCAGCGACCTTCCTTAATTTCGTGATAAGCGCGTTCCAGAGCCACACCAGTACCTGCACATCCGCCATCGATATTGAAACTTGGTCCAGTTAGACCCAGAAAGAATGAGATGCGATTTGCAATCATTGCCTTACTGGTGCCTATAATGCCGAAACCATCTATCTGAAATTGGTAATATGTTCATCTTTACTTATTTTGTCAGCACGTATTCACTGTTCTATCTATGTTCAACTTATTTTATTTGAACAGTTATAGTTATTGAGATACTTATAACTTATTAGCACTATCATCTCGAAACTGATAAAAAGTTAATCAAAAGTTTTATTTTTATAATGGTATGGTTTTCTTTCTCATGGAGGAAGCTATGTGATCGCAAAAAAAAGGTAAATAAAATCATTATAGAATAGTATATTGTGTACCCAGGGCGCAAAGTGGGCTTTTTTAGACCGACTGTGGATTGCAGTACGTGCCAAAGATGAGTGCCCTTGGTGCACACCATATTTTTTATAACGCATGTATTGATTTTTGCGTTTTTCTGGCATATTAACGGGGCTAAATATATATATGTATATATAATAGCAATTTTCCGAAAAATTTTATCGGACGAAAAGTTACTTTTGCTCCCGCTTTTTACTTTTGCGCCCGTTTATTACTTTTGCGCCCGTTTATTACTTTTGCGCCCGTTTATGCGTATTAGCGCCTGCCGATCTGAAAAATGGTCTGTTAGGCCCGCTTAATAAGTACAGAAAAACGCGAAAATCGTGCTTGTGTTACAAAACATGTTTTGAGATATCAGGTATCAAAACACACTGTGCGTGTGCGTGAGTATGTGCGTGCGTACGTGTGTGTATGTGTGTTTGTATGTGTCTGTATGTGTACATGTGTGTGTGGGTATATGTGTGTGTCTGGGTGTGTGGGTGTACGTATATTTGTATCACGGAGAGAAATAAAAACTCGAATCCACTGAAACGAACATTTATTCTACGCAAAACAAGAGTCTATCTTAGTAGTCACGTGGGAAGAAGTGCAACAACTTACAAAAATGTAGTTAGATCTTTTTTCTTAATTTTAAATTCTGGATTTTGATGTAAAGTAAATTTAGCTTCCAGAGAAAGAGTAGGATCTACTCCTTTCTTTTAAAGTAGTTTCAACCTTTTCTTTGAGAGATTATATTGGCGTGCCCAAAACAGACATTCATTTATTTTATTTCTCTCCGTATATGTGTGTGGATGCGTGCATGCGTGTGTATTTGTGTGTGTTTATGGATGTGTGCGTGTATGTCTGTGTGTGTGTATTTAATGAAGTTCGATCAAGATGTCGCATGAGTGGCAGGCCTAATATTGCGGATTTTTAATGCGCAGTACACTCGAGGCAGATGTGCGCGCTACGTATGTGTGATACCCGCGCACACTGTGACCGACGTTACCAAAATAACCGTTTCTCGCATGTATGGCTCGAGTCTACTGCACATTAGAAAGCCACCATATTGGGTCTGTCACACATGCCACATCTGGATCTAGCTTTTAATCGTAGCATCCTATGTACATATCTACTTTGCATTATTATATGTCTTAATGATACATATTTCAATGTATTAAGACTAAAAAGTATGAATTAAAATAAATATAAAAAAGTTTTTTAAAAACGCTTTTATTTTTCAATGTACAAAAAGGTATAAAATAATTAAGATATATTAAATTGATTACTCTATTTTTCTGCTGTATAATTAAAAAATAAATATAAAAGCGTGGGGCACTAGCATACATGATACGTGGTAATTAAAAGAAAAGCCTGCAGCTATAGCAAACTTTCTATTTAACTATAGAATCCCTTTTGTTCAAAGAAGATAGATCAACACAGATAATGGTATGCATGAAGCTACATCGAACTGAGAAAATGTTGGATGATTATACAACAGAAAAGTACATTTTACAAGGAGAGTCCACGATCTGCCGGAAGCGATTTTCGCTGAGGCTTCAGTAAGTGGTTTCTGGTACCTAAAAATGATGCCTAGCATCCGTAGTTTCATCTTATAGTCCCTTGGGATCAAGATATTACCTTTTGTATTAAAAATACGCGTTATTTCAGTAAAAGATGGTGCCTATACTTCGAATCATAACTCTGCAAGTTTCTTTACTAGAGAAGTGGTATAATACAATAGAAAATTTTAATAAAAGAGCTTTATTTTAAGCTTTATTTCATATAAACATATTATTCTGATGCAACGTTATGAGTAGTATTTCATGCATTTTTCGTCATCATTTTGATTGTTCATAACTTTGCAACATAACAATATTTTTATATGATTCAAAGCTTAAATTAAAGCTCTTTTATTAAAATTTTCTATTGTATTATATCACTTCTCTAGTAAAGAAACTTGCAGAGTTATGATTCGAAGTATAGGCACCATCTTTTACTGAAATAACGCGTATTTTTAATACAAAAGGTAATATCTTGATCCCAAGGGCCTATAAGATGAAACTACGGGTACTAGGCATAATTTTTAGGTACCAGAAACCACTTCCCAAAATCTTATCGATAACCGTTTCCTGCAGGTCGTGGACTCTCCTTATTAGTGCATTGCAAAATAAAGGCGTTTTTTAAAACACATTTTTTTAAATATATTTTATTTAAAAACGTAATGAGTTTTGTTTTGATTAACATTACTGCAACCTGTAGGAATGGCAAAGGATTAAACATAATCTAAAAATCGGAGAATAGCGCATGCGCCATTGAGTAAAATGACCCATACAATATTTTTGAACCAGACATATTTGTCTGAAAGTTGGCAAAAAGACAAAGAACACTTTTTTATTTATTCAAAATAATTAAACTATAAGGTCTGTGGAATTTTTTGAAAATGTCTTGTTTTTTATTCAACATTAAAAATTCAAAAAATTTAAAATCACCCAATTAATAAACATCTTGTAATAGAATACCTCAATATCAGTACCTACGCTTTTTACAGTAAGAGTAATATAATCCTTATTGGATACTTTCCAGTATCGCATCTAATTAGAATTTAGAAGTATCCAAGTAGAATGTATTCTGTTATTGTATCCGGTACCTTAACTATCCCACTATTTACATCGAGTAATGTTTAAATAATGTTAAATTCTGTTCTATGTTATTATAATAATGTTTGAATAAGAAAAAATATGAATTTATTAATGAAAAGATTATAAATTAAAAAATATATTAATTTAAAAAAATATCTAGCTCTTAGAACTGTACCTATGCGGGGCCTGCGGCGGCTCAGTCGGTAGAGTGTCGGATTCCCACGCCGGTGACCCGGGTTCGAATCCTAGTCTCTGCCGATTGATACAAGCACCTCTGTAAAAATTACATGTGCTTTGTTTACAAACACACCGCAGACCCCCGTCGCCGATTAGCACCACATGGAAGCACAAACATGGCGACGTTAAATAATATAAAAAAAAAAAAAAAAAAAAAAACTGTACCTATGCCAATAAATCCTTCGTAAATATTTGTCGAAGTTGGAGAGAGTGATCATCGAAATGCCACGTATTAGAAAAGTTCACTGGAGAAAATTTAAAATAATACCCGAATGTCTTTAATAAATACCAGGATGTTCTCTATACAGCCATCCTGATGTCATAATGTAATGATTAATCATTCAAATTCAATAAATATTAAATAACTTACCCGTCTATATGGACAAAAGAACGCCTTTAATGATTCCGACAAACTTGTAGCTGCAATGACGGCTATATTTGATCCTCTTAAACTTCTAGGGTTAATACCAGCATCAAGGATAGCCTCATAACTATGTTCTAGCAATAATCTTGACATTGGATCCGTACCGTGGGTTAACTTATTATGAAGTCCGAAAAATACGCGATCAAATTTTTCGATATCATTGCATTTGCCAATACGCTGTGGAACTTTTGGATTGTCTACAAAGAAATCAAAACAAAAACTATATTTTCTTCTGCATTTGTAATTTTAGCAGATGAAGCTTTGTAATAAATGAAGTTTTTGAGAAAACATATTATAAATGTGCTTTGAGGCATTTGGAATTGAAATATACTATTATTAGAAAATGTTTGTATGGATGTGCATATGCGCATACATGCGTATGTATGTGTGTATGAATGTACATGAGTGCGTACGTACATGCGTGCGTTCGTGCGTGCGTTCGTTCGTGCACGTAGAGGAGAGTCCCCCAGTATGATCCCTCTCCCAGTATGAGCACCCATGGCTATTGGGCTCATACCGTTAGCTGGCAGTAATTTATATACTGGATTAGATGCATGTTATAGTTCTATTAAATATTATCGGAGGTTTTTTTTATTAAATAACAACTTCGAAGATTCTTGCGAGAATAACGAAAACACCGTTAATTTCCGCGTCAAAAGTTATTTCCTGACAGTTAAATACAATCCCAGTATATAAGTTAACTAAATACTAATTATTTCATATACGATATTATTTATATTAAAATAGATTTAAACAGCATACTGTTTTATAACTTTCGGCTACCTTTAAAGCATAATTTTTAAGCATTTATGGCAAAAATACGCTTCTATAACCGTTATGTGGCCATACTGAGAGACACTTTGGTTACAAAACTCAAAACCTTCATTTTTCGTTATTAACTAATACTTAACTCAGATTATTAACTTTGATCAAAACTAATTTACTACGTCAAAAAGGTTCATTCATACAACTAATTCCATTTTGATATTTTCATCTTTACCTTGGCAAACAAAAGGTATAGCTAAAATTGGTATGGGTAGTCGTACTGGGGTACTCTCCCCTATATATGTGAGTGTATGTTAGGGTGGTTCAAAATTCCCAAAAGTTTTCAAATATCAAAAGTAAGCCTCTAAAATAATGGTATTTGTCAAAAAAAAAAGTTTCCTGCAAGGTGGTTGCTTAACGTTAACATTTAAATGTGGCTACCTGGAATTTAAAGGTTTTTAAAGAGCACTTATGCAATTTTTCCGTAAAATCGCGAATAAAATAACCAAAACTTAATTATTCATTCTAAAAAGACTTTTGGCATTTAATTATACTACTAGAATTGAAAATCAGTTGCGTCAAAAATAAAAAAAAAAATTTTTTTCTTGATCAATCGTATGTCATAATTTTGACTTAAAACCAATTATTTTTGGACTTCCCAAATAACCTCAATCTATGATGATTGTTCAAAAACCAAAATTATTTTGAATCTTTGTTCCAAATAGTATCAAGAGCAAAATTGGCATACCATAGAATATCAAAGTATGGAAGTTATAGCAGTCTCTGTAATGCATCGCTTTACTAACATTTTAAATGGAATCTCTTATAGTTTGATGTAATCTACTTTAGGTAATATACGTCATAGGTACTTGTACGCAATTTTGTGTGAAAGCTGATATAAAGACCTTTAATTTGCATTTTCGCAGCAATTCTAAAGACATTCTGATCAGAAATTATGTATAATTGAAATTTATAAAAAAAAAGGTGGTAAATAAGAGATTGCAAAATATTGAAGAAAGATCGGCTCGTATTTGGAGGCTCCCATTTACCACCTAATTTTTTCTATAAATTTCAATTGAACATAACTGTTGACCAGAATTGCCCTTAGAAGTACTGCGACAACGCAAATTAAAGATCTTTAAAATTGCGTAGAAGTACCTATGACGTATATTACCTAAAGTAAATTACATCAAACTATAAGAGATCCCATTTAAAATGTTAGTAAAGCAATACATTACAGATACTGCTATAACTTCCTTGTTTTTGAACAATCGTCATAGATTGACGTTATTAGAGAAGTCCAAAAATAGTCGGTTTTAAGTTAAAATCTTGATTTATGCGACTGCTATCACGAATAAAAAATTTTTGATGGTTAGGACGCAACCGATTTTTAATTCTAGTAATATAATTAGTTGCCAATAATTTTTTTAGCGTGAATAATTAAGTATTAGTTACTTTATCTCTCGATTTTATGGAACAATTGTATGTGCTCTTTAAAAACCTTAAAATCCAGGTAGCCACCTTTAAATGTTAACGTTAAGCACCCAGCTTTCAGGAAACATATTTTTTTGACAAATACCAACTTTTTAGAGACCTTCTTTTGATATTTGAAAACTTTTGGGAATTTTAAACCATCCTAATGTATGTGTTTGCGTATATGTGTGTATTTATGTGTGTATATGCGCGCAAAAAAGTACGACGGCCAAACTATGCGTCGGTGCTACGTGTTACGTTAAATACGTTCCTTATTCACCCAACGGTAAAACCATTTTTCCGAATGTGCCCCTAAATAACAACATTTCATAGGCGTAAGAATGTCAAGTCAACAAATAGTCAACAAAGAGATGACTTCAGATGCGATTTTGTTTCTTACGCCTATGAAAAAGTTGTTATTTATCCCGTGCTTCAAATAGATACACGTGATTTTCTATACTCAACTAGTCATGTCAGGCACGCTAGACGTGCCACAATTTTATGTCCACAATCCTTACGTCCATACGAATTAGAGGAAATAGATATTAATATATTTTTTGTACACAATATTTTTATACACAATATTTTTATACACATTTCTTATAATATAAATCAGATGATTGCTACTCATGCTATGTAGTTTTAACTTAAGTATTAAATAATATGCTTAAGAAGAAAAGATTAGATGATGATTTCATAGCCAAATATATAAATCAAAGGATCCTAACTTGAAAAATATAAATGATTGTCAATTGTAATAGGGACAGGCACTAGTAGTCGGCCATCTAAGGAAAAACTTGTATTCAAGCTATTGAAAATAAATCAGATACATCTTTGTTTATAAATTACTGATTCTATTATACTTTAAACGTATTCTAGTTTTTGATAAAATGTTTATTTTTGCTTAAAATATTTACAGGATTATTATAATATGTATTTTGATAAAATATGACGAAAGCGCAAGTAGTCGACCACCGGAATCTAGTACTCGACCGCTTGATTGCTAGTAGTCGGCCAGCACAATTTAAGGCAATACATCGTGCTTCAAAAACATCGTTTATTCTTTTTAATAGTTCTATGATTTAAGTTTAGCTACTAAGATTGAATAAATATTAAATGAATGAAATGAAATATTAATTAATCGTAATAATCATCACAAATAAAAGTGGCTTTGGACATGGGTTATCGACCAGACCCAGCCGACAACTAAAATTCGTCAAAAATTAAAAAAATTCCAGTAGACGGCCACCTATAAGCACATATCGACAAAGATATATCGAAAAAAAATATTATTTAATGATTCTTAAACTGTTTTAACGTCAGAATTAGTTGTTTAAATGGCATAGATCATTAAAAAATTATTAATCTAGCGATATTTTGTCTACGGGTTTATTTTTTAAAAGAAAATAGCCAAAGTGGCCGACTACTGGGGGATGGCCGACTATTAGTACCTCTACCCTATAATATAAAAATTTACATGAAATTTTAACACATTTTTTCACTTGATTTATTATCTAAAGTATTTTTAATAAAAAATCATGCACTCACTCAATCATACACTTACACGTGCCCTCATTCTTGGATTCATGTACTCACTCACCTACTAACGCATGCATTACTCATATACAATCTGATATATTTACATACGCACTTACTCACTCTCATATTCGATTACTTCCTTGCATATTTGCTCACTAAATCACTCACTCCTTCACTGCCATACTTAGGCATGAAATCTCTCACTTACTTGTTGGCTCGTTTACTTATTCAAACACTCGCTTACTCAACTGCTCACTCACTCACTTAAGCACTTGAGTTATGTCGCTCTCGTGCATTCGCTCTCTCACTCACTTAATCAAATCCTTACAGATTCACTGATGTTCTTACTCACAGACTCAATCACGCACTGTCACCCCTCCCCCTTCTTTTTATTGCGTTACAAACAGCCATCACTTTTTTAGGCACAACCGCTCTAAGGGAGAGCCTTATATTTTCGTCATCGCAAAAAGTGTAATATCATGCGGTGAAACTGGCTGAAATTTGTAGAGGTTACTTATCACATTATAAGAAACTAACATAATTATTTTCAGCCTTATCCTATGAGTATATTTCCATATAGGAGAATTTTTAAAGATATTGAAAAATCGAATTTTAGCTGTATCTTGAATAAATTTCATATTTTTATTAAAACTTTCACGGTAAAGTTGTAGATCGAAAAAATACATTTTTTTGTATTCAATATTTTTTACGTTAACGTTATTTAAATAAAGTTCGTCGAAAGAAAATAAAAATAAAGCACAAAGAAAGGTAACTAGGTTGGTAGGATATCATTAAAATTAATGTTAACTTAATAAAATAAATTCATTACTTATATCCCAACGTCCATGGTCGGTTGTAGTGCAATCAACTTTGTTTAATAAATTTTCCTGAAGCATTGTTACATTATCGGAATTCGGAAATCGCCCAGCTATTCCTGATATCACAACTTTATGGTGCGATGTGCCACCGTCGAACTGCCCCATTTTATTAAAGGCTTGTGAAAAACAGTTAACAAAACACTTTAATTAGATGTTACTCCGTATATCACTCTGCACTGTTTCGTACGTTATTGTCGCCCGACGAAACTTAACTGATCAATGGTTATTCGTTTCAGCAATATTTACGAATGCCCGAAGGAAAAACAAGTCGCGAAATGATTCACCAATAAATTTAAAAGACACATTTGGATGCGATTTCGCGATTTTGGAATCATTTATCACTTATATGTAAATAAGAATACGATCAAATATAACTGAAAATCAATATACAGTCCAACCTCCCGGCACTGATAACCTCGAGGTGAGCTCTCTTCCCTCACTGTTACTGAGGCACGTACCCCGGGAACAAAGATGTTACCTATAACCATATATAACCATATATAATAACTTATATATAATTATATATGGGTTTTGACCATATATAATCATATATGAGCAGAATTAAATAATAAATTAACAATATAATGATTAATTTATTCAAATATCAATCAAACAATGATTTTTATTGAAAAATAATAATTTATTATCCCTATTAAAGAAAATATTATTATTAAAAAGAAAGTTGCCTTTGATGGGACTCGAATCCGGGATCTTAATCGTTACCCCAACTTGTACTGTTGAAACTATAACACTAGAAGTACCTGAATAGTGAAATTAATTCTGCGGTCACCAGAGAGTAGAAATCCCGAATAAAAATTCAGTTCAGGCAGTAATTAGACCCTTATCAGGTACCTGAGAACTCAGCTAAAGTCCTGATCAGGTGCCTGTACAGGACCTTAATAGGTATGTAATGGTGAGCAGATCAGGGCCTTCGCAGGCTGTGCTAATCGTCAGGGAATGGTCAGGCACTTATTAGGCCGCCTGAACAACATCGAAATTGGCAGCAAGCAGACACGACAGCTGTTGGTGCACAATAAACGGTATATAAAATACGATTATTGAGGTTTAATTGTTTGAACTTTATTTAGAAATGATAATCTTTCTAGAAAAAGAAATTCATAAATGTTCATTAAGTGTAATTATTCGAGATCTTAAAATTGAGGTTGAAAATTGTGACCGAAATTCAAACTCATCTTTATTGTCAACCTTGATTTTGAATCTATTTACTTCCTACAATACTATTTGGAAACTAACATAAAAGATATATAGATCAACTAAAAAGTGCTATACTGTCTTCTTTTATTTTGAAATTGTTTATTATTAATAAAGCAAGTTAATTTAATGTACTTTTATGTTTTAGTTGTTGTTACATTATACTTTGAAATTAAACATTATAAAACTCTAATAAAATTTATATATCAATAATGCAGTGCCAAGTGCTTTGAAAGAACTAAAATTATTGAACTTGCCTTGTAAATTTGACTGCGCTCTTACAAAATGTTATGTTAATATTTTTGAAACTCACTGTTGACTAACATGTTACAATATAACACACTGAAAATTACTAAATTACACTAGTTTAATTGGAAGAATACTTACAAATATTTTATCAATAAAACTCTAACTAAGTTATTTTAATAGTGATTCAAATAAAATCCAGCAACATTTTCTTTCAATCAGAGAAATAAATATGCTAGAGTTAACAAATATATAATATTCTCTTTCTGCTATACGAGTATAACGTACTCACCAATTTTTAGCTTCTATCTTGGTATAGTTTAGAAGATACGTACTATGTTGCATTTGGTTACTCTTAAAATAATGTATATGTTCTAGCATCCAGATTCTGGTTGCTCGAACTAAACTGTGTATTGCTAATGCAACAATACTTTGTGAATGCTCTGACAGCTATATTATATTGCTATGACAACCATACAATATCACTGGCAACCCTAATATAGCTAATACAACAATGTGCACGGTTACTCGAGCAATACCGGTATAGTTATCATATCAATATAGAAGTGTTGATGTGATACCCAATCATTTTTCTCATTGAACAGTATACTGTTTAAAAACAATATTCTCATAAGTGACTCTTTCAAAGATAAAGAACTCAATCACTATAATTTAATTAAATAAGTAAACAGGTAACCTGCACTTCGTACTATTTCTTATAGGAGCATTGCTGCAGTTCTTCAAAAAATTAGTAGTCAATGCCCAGATCTAACATGTTAGGGGAGGATGGGGTATTGCCGGTCACCTAAGCAAACGTGCTTGTTATTTCCACTTTCAAATTGTTTCTTTGAACTTTAAATAATTATTATGTTAGTTCAAACCATTGACTATAAATATTTATTATTGGTTTAATATAAAAATGTAAGATATCGAAGCTATAAGTTGAAATAAAAAAAGCATTTTGACCGAATTTACTCCACATCAAAGGGTAATACCGGTCAGCCTTGGTACAATTCCGATCACTATTAGAAAGTTACTTTTATAGGTGAAAAATTTCTTTAAATCAATTATATGAACTTTCATATGATCCGTCGCATTATTATTCGCACTTACATAGTGAAACATATAATAACATAACCACTGTTCAATCAAATACACTTAATCAAAGTTACCCTACCTGAGAGCGCAGCGGAACGTTTTCTTAGTCTCACTTTCGGGAGCGTCCTATAAATAACATTGTGACCGGGATTACCCCCATTCTGCTTAGTAATTTAAATTGAAATGACAAAAAAGTAATAGGTTTATACTCTTTTTTCTTCACTACTTCGTATTCTTAGATTGTTCAAATTAATAAAGATGAAAAAAATAACTGCATAAAACAACAAATAATATGCATAAAAGCTTATTTTATAGAGCAGATTTTTTATAAGAAATGTAGGCTTATACTTTGATTGTATATAATTCCTTAATAAAACTGAATAGAAGGTTGTTTGGACATTAGATTAATTGCATTTTATGTTGCGTTTAATATACTATTCGAATTATTACCTAAAAATGTTTAGATTATTGAAAATAAGGGTGACCGGAATTAGCCAGTGACCGGCATTACCCCGTTCTCCCCTACGTATCTTCTAAACAACTTTACAATGATAGAAACTGAAAATCTTTATTATATTAATATTCAACATTATCATGAATTTCAGTGTTTTCATAAATTTTATAGCGCTTCCGTAATTTTGAATTGTATTTGTGTTGCAATTTAGTTTCTTTTATTATGTTCTACTAATCCATTACAAAGATATGTGTGTAACTAACATATTTTTTAGGTTATTAAGGTTTTAAACTCATTTTTCTCCTCGTTTTGTGGTTTCTAATGTCTTTGTCCCATTTTTTTAACTATATCTTAATTTTTTCGAAAGGGTTATTGTTTTGTGGTTTCTGATGTCTTTGTCCCATTTTTTTAAAATGTATCTTAATTTTTTCGAAAGGGTTATTGTTTTGTTTTAATTTTTGTATTTTATTTGTTCTTCTTTGTGGTAATTGTATCTTGAAAAAAAAATATTCTGCTGTCATATTTTATGCTTCTATGACATTTTTTATTTTATCTAACAAGTGTTTCTCCTCCCTTTTTGTGGTTTCTGACAATTTTTTTACATTATTTTTTTGGTAGTATTACTTTATTATTTTGGCATGTGTGAAATGTTGAATGTTATTTTTCGTTTTATTTTGTTTATATTGAAAGTCATTTTTATATTACTAAATATAAAATGTTCTTGTAGCATATTTTAATGTTTTTATTGCGTTTTTTATGTTGACTGATCGTAATTTTTGTTGTTTCACCTTTAATTTTTTTTAGTATTTCTTTATTATTTTCATGTGGTTAAAAATATTTTTTTTTGTGTTTCATTTTGTTATTTTTTGTGATTATTATTTTTTGCCATGAAAGAAGATATTTCTGGATATTGCATTTTTAATAAATAAAATGCATGCTATTCATGTTGAGTTAGTATTTCGAATATCTGGGTGTATATATATTTTGTTTGTTTTTATTTAAGTCAATGTTAAAATAGATCAGCTGAAGTTGTATAATTAAAATATTTTTAAGTATTTTTTCCATTAAAATAGCGTAATTTACCATATTTTAGTTTGTTGTATGTAGCACGTAAGTTCACAATCAGTTTCACTAATTTTAACATAACATTTTAACATAAAAGGACCTTGTCAGGCACCCTGATAAGGGTCACATTAGTTACTCAGGCAGCCTGAACTCCATTTCTACTTGGAATATTAAGTTCTGGTAAAATTATGCTATGATCAACTATCTTAGGAATTGGTCCTGATCAGGTGCCTAAATAAGCCTAATGCAATATGTAGTGGTGTACTGATCGGGGCCACGCTATGTTTTCACTTTATATACAATTATATATTGTTATATATAATTATATAAGGGACTTAGAAAATTTTTGAAAATTGTTACAGGTAGTAAGATGCTTATATATTGTTATACATGATTTTATATAATCGTATATAGCTATATATAAGTGTATATGAGTGGGTTTTTATATCTATATATGAATATATACAATTACATATAGTCATATATAACTATATATAACGCTATACAAGCTAATTGCCACTAGACTTGTATATGCTTATATGTGGTTATATATCAGCATATATAGTTCTTTATAACTATATATATTTATATAAGGTCAAAATCTATATATAATCATATACAATCGTATAAAATTATGTATGATTATATAAAAGCATATATCAATTTTATATATAACTATATATGGTTATATATAAATCATTTTTTCCTGGGACACCCAGCGTTAAAATCATTTTTCCGAATGCGCTCTTAAATAACAAATATTTTCATACGCGTAAGAAACAAAATTGAGAATGAACACATTCAGAAAAATGGTTTTACCGTTGGGTGTATAGCGCGTCAGCCAATAAGCATCTGTTCTGTAAATAATCATTATCCATTTTATAAACGGCAAAAATATTTTGACGCCATCTGAGTTGATGCAAGTTTGTACACCTTAAATAGGTATGTATATTATATGTTATATTGTTATGAATTAGACATGATGAAGAACGTTGCATTTTTCATGGTCACCGAGGCTATAAACTCTTCTACAAAAGTGCACTCATGGACTTATGGAGCTATATTTAAAAAAAAAGATTATTTTAAACACATATGTATTAATAATAGTAGTATTTTTATAGTATTTTCATAGTATTATTATTGATATGTATGTCTCTAACAATTGAAAATAATCCTTTTTTTAATGTAGCTCCTTAAGTCCATGACTACACATCTGATGAATAGTTTAAAGCCTTGGTGACTATGAAAAATGCACCGCCTGATTCAGAAACCCGTGGTAAGTGGTAAAAAGGCTTAAATTCAATACTGTAGATTAGCTAATTTTCAAGGAACAACTATAAAGACTACTTAGAGGGGTCTAATTCATGGCAAAATCACATATAGTATACATATTTAAGATATAAAAACTTGCATCAATTTAGATTATTCCGTCGAAATATTTTTGCCGTCTACAAAATGGATAATCATATTTTATTCATGACTTATCTATAATAGCCACTTTATTGACCTGCGAGGCAGGACTAAAGTAGCTTTTATATTTTACTCCCATATTTGCGGGATTTATTTTTTTTTACTTTTTAATATGGTGTTAAACCAACAGGGATCAATAAACTTGAAAGGCGAGATCGAAGCGCAAGCGTCGGTGGTTTTTGTCTACATGCGAGAAGCGTCGTAGCTTGTTGCATGCCTTGCATCGCTTGCCATGTAAGTTGTGGACGCGTGTCAGAACGAGCTTTTTCGCTTTGAATTGCCGGAGCGGCTAGCCCAGCTGTCTGCAGGCCGCATGTCGAGCTAGTTATTTTTTTTAGACATGTTCCACCATATGTAAAATCTGAAAAAGTTCAACATGACAATTTGATGTAAAATACACATAATATCATTTTTAGCGACTACGTAATTCATATAGCTCGAGAAAATGCAGTTCAAAATTTTCAAATGCTTCTAAAAATTTTAATTTCACAGTCAAAAATTTCTTCAAAAATTTTCTTTTATATATTTCTAAATTATTTTGCTTCTTGTTCAAGAATTTTTTAAATCAGTCGAAATTTCATCAAGATATTAATTTTATAATAAAAATGACAATGAAGTTCAAAAACGTTGTTTTTCGAAACCTGCCAAGTCCTGACTTTTAAAATAGCTACCAAAAATATTAAATATTCTATCTTATAAATATTGTTAAATTTAAAAATAATAATAATTATAATTAATTTAATTATGCAATTTTTCTTATATTGTATTAATATAATGTAACATAATATATTTTATATTAAAGAAAGAATCGAGTTTTCATGAAAAAGTGTACGACTGATTAATAACAACTTTTTTTATTTGACGATTGATTTTGTTACGTTTATGAAAGAAGTAGGAATAAATACACATTTTAAAATGCTTATAATAATTTTAAGTTCAAATTCGCAGTAGGTATATTACATATCCTTAATACTGAATTGATCAAGAATGTTACGAACATTGTTTGTAAATGTAAACAATTACAAGGGCACGGCATTCACCTGCCTGCAAATGATGTATTACATTTGTACTTAAAATATAAATTTTTTATTTAACATGTCAATTTTCTTATTCATTTATTTTCGTTTTTTAATTATTTACAGAACAAAACAATCCAAGACCAACAAATATTGGATCCAAACCTGCGAAGTTCAAGAAATATCAGATCAAAACCTGTCAAGTCAAATATAAATATTAGACTAAAACCTGACAAGTCCAACGTTGCGGACCAAAAACTGCCAAGTTAATTATTAAATCTATATATTTTTTAAGATAAAATTCATCGATTTCTCAAATACTGTATACAAGTGTTGTATTCCAAAATGCAATCGATATATACTGTTATAATCCCTGTACCTCTCCTTCTGTGCCTGCAATAAGTTTTTTGCATTTTTCTCGAAACTCCGTATGAAAGACTTGGTAGGATTTGATTTCCAATGCCTCAGATATTGTACGAATAGTGGTATAAAGATGTCATAAAATTGGGACAGAGCTGTCCAAAAATATTACTAAAGTATCTTTTCATATAATCTCTAACTGTCTAAGATGGTTTAACTCTCTAGATTATCAAGAAGTTTCTGAATTTTTAAATGCAAGATTTGACGTGAATTTGAGATAATGTTGCACAATTGTGGCACCGTATTTGGCAGAGGTATTCCAATATGTCACTAAACTAAACACTAGATTTAAGATAAATTTGTAGATAATGTCCCAAAATTATGATACCGTTGTCCCAATATTGGTACCCTGCAGTTATTCCAAAATACCATTAAAATGTATTGGCACTTAATCTCCACCAGTCACAAAAATTTCATCTCTCTAGTTTATCAGAAAGTTTCTGAATTTTTAAATTCAAAGTTTGAGAACAAACAAACAGATAAAATAGTACGGCCGGTAAGTTAAATAAAATCGTTTAATGAATTATACAACATTTTATATAAATAAAATTAAATTTTACCAAAATATGCTAAGAATTTGACAATTTGTAATTAGAGAAACTGTGTATATAATGTATATATAATGTATAAATAACTTGGGATAACTATGTGATTAAAATACTTTTAATTTGCCTTTGTATTCATGTGCATACGTTTCTCACTGACTTCAAAAACAAGTTCTAAATCAATTCGATACTATATTGTTTTTTCAAAGAGAAATCATTGTTTCGCTAAATTTCTTGTTACTAAAGCAACTTTGAATGGTCAAATATTCGATTGCAAATGTATTATAGAAGCATCTAATATGCGTTAATAAGGGAAAAATAGCGCATAATTTTGCGTACAAATAATATGTTTATTTTATAAATAAAGGTTCAGCTAACAAACGTATATTAAAATATATAAGCTTCATTTAATTTAATAAACGTATCTGTAGTATTTTTCCTGAATAATTTTTTCTTGTAAAAAAATGTATATAATGCGTTTATTATCTATTAATAATAATCGTTTAAAAGTCGTATCAAATATGTTGAATACGCATGTTATAATAATAGTTTAGAAAACATAGTTGTGAATGTGCTTATTAAACGTTAAAATGTTTGTAGTAGGATAATCCAAAATTTCCCGAATCTTGAATTTTCTTTTTGTAACCCCTTCAAAATGTTGTAATTGGTTTAAAAATGAGATACTTTGTCCGCCGGTTGTCTTAAGTTAACATTAAGAGGTCTCTAAATATATTTTGGGGTCGATTTAGTGCAAATCAGGCAAATGAGTCTATTATAGTGTTTAGGACATATTTGAGGAGTGGGCGTGACAGTGGACGAAAAGTTTTTTTTGCTTGCCGATCAGTAAACAGCTGCTTTGCACTCGCTTTAGCAGCATGAAAAAACGCGATAATCGTGCATGTATTACAAAAACTATTTTTAGAAAATGTCTGTAAGGATATGTGTGTGCGTGCCTGTCTGCGTATAACATTACCCTGAATATACGCGGTGAAAATTAAGATTGTGGGCAAAGAACTCAGCCAAGAGATAGTAAAAAGTTTTTGTAGAGTTATATAGATGTACCTTTTCGTAGATATTTAGATCAAATGATGCCGATTTACTCCAATTATTGTAGGAGAAAGAGAATCGATTTTTTTCTGAAAATACATAAATTATTCTTAAAAGCGTAGCTCTTTTAAAAACCTCGTTAAACTTACCCATTCGTTTTCTACGCTTTACATGATAATCCCCCGTTAATAATAGAAAGTTTAATTATTAAAACCTATTGATAATTTTAGTCTATACTTAGAATATTTCAAAGAAGCTTAAAATTTAAACAGGTTTTGAGAGCATCAACAGCATTTATGCAATAATTTGCTTTTGAAATAAGGTCTCTACTACGTGTAATACTTTAATCTTTATAATTATGATTTTATATAAAGTATATCTATGTTGTATTTAGTAAAAATACTGAAAATAAATTTTAAAAAATACGTACGGCTTACAATACGAATTTAATAACCAGCATACATAGGATTCATGTAAAGTGAGTTACTAATGCATAATGAGCGCATTTTAATTCCGCTCCATTACTAAAATATAAGTGATACATTGAAAATTATACTTGATTTATAATGAAATTTATAAATATATATTTTATACTTTCATACTTTTATGTCCCTTAATAAAGTTCACGCTACAGTGTTTTATCTCTATTAAACATAATAGAATAAAATTATAATATATGTATGTTTATATTAATAATTAACTTAAAAAAATATGTGTTTTAATCCAAAATTTCCATAAATGAACTTTAGAGTTTATCAATTATGTAAGTATATTTTGTGCAAAAATAAGATTACGATATTCACAGTTAGAATTTTATTTTTACCTTTTCTAACTTCATGTATCTATTTTTTTTAAAAGGTTTCCTTAATTCACATAAACAACGAAAAAAACGCTGCTGCTAACTGCTTTAGTACAATGCTTTCTCAAAGAGATTTATTGTGAGTGATTTTAGGAATAATCGACAATGTTACAGACAATATTATAGACTACAGTGTTAAGCTACATTAAAATAGTGAATTGTTGGCTCAGAAATTTAAACAATTCTATACTGAGTTATTTCTGATAAACTTATAAAATTTTAATGAAAAAATACAAATGCGATCAAAAGTTATGGCTACCACAAAATGTGACTATATAAGATGCATATTCAACACTTTAAATCATATTTCGTTTACAAAAATAACTTTAAGTAATTGTTACATATATAAATTGTAAGAAAATTACGCCTTGTTTATGAATAAGAGCAGATTTTTTTCAAAATTTAAAATCGTATTTATTTAACAAAAGCAACTTTAACGTAATTGTAAGATATTTTTTTTGTTTAAAGACATTGTAAGATACACCAATCAAAGGAAATTACATCTGCTTTAAGAATGTATGCATCTTATTGATACATCTACGCATAAAACAATACAAAATAATTGTTGTTTTTATTTTAATTTTGCAAAATAAAAACCTTTTTAAAATCAGCTGTAAGTTTCGACTATTTATCTCCAAAATCTAATCAGTTCTATGTTGGGTATTATCTGATATACCTGCAAAATTTCAACCCGAAATAGAATGGCCTTCAAAAGTTATGGTGACCACGAATATTTACTACATACGTACATACACATATACACACACACGCCCACCCACAAGCACGCACGCACACAAACACGCACGCGCACACACACCGAAATTAATCAAAATCTTGGTTCAAAAAAATTATCATTATGAAGCCTTCTCTTTGAAAAAGCAAAAACACAAAATCACAAACATCGCTGCACCTAATATGTTATTCATACACGTGCGTGCACTCTTTCTCCCTGAACGGCGCTCTAATAACGCCGGAATGATAAGGCATCACTTGGTGCCGTGCCTGCCCCCCTCCCCACCGGTTAGAGTGGCAATTTTGTTAAATTGTCCGGTGTCAGTGGCGCGCGGCAGCTACGGTCGCGCGACTCGTAAAACCGACGCCGCGCTACTCGCGCATATAAGCGCTTTATGTATAAAGTCGAGCGCGCAGACGCTGCGCACACCGGACGATTTGCAATTAGCCCTTTGTCTTTGATGCGCGCCCGACACATCACGGTAAACGCAACTCGCGCACTCGCTCGCACATCTAACGGAGTTATGATATTTTCATGCTCGGGAGGAGGATGATTTTGCGTTTGTTTATTAGAGGAAAGGACGTAGTTGCGGGCGGAGAATGTTTTTTCAATGAAAGCTTTGATTGTACAAAGGGGAGGTTTTTTATATTGGTGCTTGATATTGATGTATTCAATTTATTCAATTCAATTTATATAATAATTAAAAAGTCGGTTTAAGTTAATATATATATATTTGGTAGATGGTGGATTATAATTCGATTGACAGTTACTTGGAGACCAATATTTTGTGTTAAATATTTCAGTGGTATCTTTTTATGACAATGTACCGAAAGACCATTGCACACAGAAAGGCTTTTTCCATTGCCACCATTCGCAAACATTTTTCAAATTTTCAAAATGTTGTATCGTGATAGATTTGTTTATTGTTTATATTCAGAAACTTCGCATTGGAGGATTTAACAAATTTGAAAAACTCTGACGACAATGGAAAGTATTTTTACCGTTCGTGTGCGTGTACTAAACAACTTTGGTAAAATGAAATATTCCAAACAAAAAGTCATGTAGGTCACTGTAACAAGTTCCAAAATTATAGAAAAACCGGTACGGGAAGGTCAAACGCAGTGCGGCGCAAAAAGCATGGAAATAAGGGATCAATCATCAACAGATAAGTCGAAAACACTAATTTAAACTATTGTACACGAAAATTGTATGATTAGATGAACAATTTAAGCCTTGTTAAGCTGAAATTAATTCAATGGTCTCCAAGTAATAAGCCGTTAAAGTCTCCTATAATCGCGTTTTTATAAACTTTCAGTACTTTTTAACTTAGAACTAAGCGTTCTAGAAAAAAGTCGTAAAAACTTTTATGTTTAGAATTCTACAAATAATCTAAAAAAAATCCAGATCTAAGGGGTCGATTTTTTAAATTGATTATTAAAATTGTCAATTAACAATTAAAGGCACCACCTTCAGTTTTCAATGCCAAGAAATTCGGGTTCAGCGGGTCAAAATTCGTTAAATCTTGGTGCCAGCCGGCTACCTTAATCGGCGACGAATCAACACAGTGGCCGCTGTACAGTATCGGTTCCCCAAGAATCTGTTTTTTAAGGCTTTTTTTTATTCAATTAAGATCCTTCATTAAAACTTAATATAAATATTCCAATTCAATAATACTTTTCACCTCACCCTTTGTAACCATTCCATCATTCCATATCATACCTAATATCTTCAAATCCATACCATTCCACTACCCACAATCATAACATTTCCTGCACTATCCAAACTATCCCCCAATAACCACGTTCACCTACACATTCACTGAATCGAAAATCTATCGCCAATCCCTTTTTATTACCTCGCATATCCAAAAGGTCGAAGATAGCCTATACGAGCGCGAGATCGTATTCGCTCGCGCGCGCAATCACTCAATCATCGGCAACGACGCGCCGTGGCGAATGAGGAAAGGCATGGGGCATTGTCGAGAAGAAGCTCGCGGACTCCCTCGTGTATAACAATGGGATTTGGCCCGCGAGAAGGGAGTTCGGCAGCGGACGATATTCGCGTGCGGCATGCGATATCTCGCAGCGCGTGTAATACGCCGTCCCGAAAGCTAATCGGTACCGCTTATGCTCGTCTCGCTCGGTGTGTATGCAGGTGCTTCCATACGATTCAATCTCGAATGGGAAGGCTTTATGAGGTTGATACGAATCGATGGAATTTACTCACCTTTTTCACTCGGTAAGATCGCACGGGTTATACTGTAGAATCTATGCGGACAATATGATTTTTCGGCATTTTTCTTTTTAAGGTCCCCCAACTATGTAAGTCAAAACAAAGCTGAAAAATAAATATCTCAATATACATGAATTTCTTTATATGTAAAATAAGAATAGCACAAATGAATTATTTTCATATTGTTTTAATGCAATTCAAACGAAAAATATATATAAATTACAAAGGAAACATCAACAATTGACTCATGTAGTTACGATCAAAAGTGAGATTTACGATCTTCGCATTAATATTATTTCATTACTGGATGGATCAGCTTCTAGAAATGAAAATATATGCTTTATCAGGGTTTCATCTAATTTTTCCTCGAATTTTTCCCAACTTTTCAGACATTTCTCGCGACTTGCTCAATCACTAGAGCTGAAATAAACTCATATTCATGGATGTTTCGGTGAAATCGCCATATTCTATTGAAATAAGACCCGAAACGCGTGAACTTTGGATGAGTATAACTCAAAATCTACATGGTACAGCGTCCTGAAATTTTGAAGGGATATTCTTTCAGATAAAAATTGATTTTGCTCAAAATTTCAGAAGTTTCTCGAGACTTTTGATTTTAGGGAATAACTACCTTAATAGTTTTGCTGTCAGTTGTGTCTAAATAATTACTTTGACAGATGAATTCATCTAGTTACGCTAGACTTAACAAGAATAAATGAATAGAAATATTAATGGTAAAAATCTTTCTTTAAAATTACCTATTTGTAAAAAAATTAAAAAATTATATTGTATTAAAAAAATACTCTTTTTCACCAAGAAAAGGTAATCGGTTTCAAAGTGAGTAAATTTGGGTGTTAGTCTAATTTTCTTATGTAATATTTGATACTTTATATCTCTGGAAGCAGTCGAGCGATTCTTATAAAAAGTGTACAGCATTTTATTCTTAGACCCGAAAATTTCATAGTTACGTGAAAATGGTTTTAGTTTTTCAAGAAACAAGTAATTATGGTCCACGTATAGGAAATTTTTCTTCACTTATTATTTGTTGGCGTGTTTATCTGCTACTCAATCACATAATAATTACGGTATCGATATTTATAAAACTTTCAGTAATTTCTTCGATCAAATAACGTAAATCAAACCAGTTATGTAATTGATTTCAGTTGCCAGAAAAAGTGAAAGATACTCAATTATTTTTCGTAAATTTTAGATATTATTTTTCTTAATCGTAGAAAATGCATTTATATCCATTTTTATATAAAACTATATTTAATTAATATACTTATAACATATTCAAAACAAATAATTATACGTATTTATTTCTTATTTAGTTTTATTCACATAATTGTCTTAAATATTATTTGTGATCTATATGCACTATTAGAGCTCCAATATATATTATGTAGGAAGATACGGTGAATATATTGCAACGTTCCCTCCTGTAGATCTACAGTTACCCGCGGGCTACTTATGAGAATTTTCATTTTATCGTGAAATTTGAAAGCTTTAATAACTGGAGCATCCTTTGACGTGTACCTATATGAATATATGAGGGACGTTTTATTAATCTGGTATTTGTCCGTGTTGTCCTATATGGAAATACATTTTCAATATGCCTTTAGTTTATTTAATCATATAGGAACGCACGTAATGCAACTAGATATTAAAACTATGCTGCATGTGCAATTAGAATTTTTAATTAAAAGTCTCATCGAAAGGTGTATCTAATAGCTAAAGCTTATCTTTTAGTGAAGGTGATCGATTATTTATGAATTGATTGATTAAATTCGTTGTTTTATCTAATGAGATTTATAATATGCAGTTATAGATTCTGAATTATTTTTAATTAAGATGTTACATACAAATAAAAAGTTGCTTTTTCACGTTAAGGAAGGTATCTAAATTATTTGTATTACAGTTTATTATGATTGGCTTATATTAGCATTAATATATGTACAAGAGGTATGTATTATTCAATGAACCAAAAAAAAACCGCTGCCAATTCATTGGCACTTAGCTTCCTCAAATTAAATTAATTGTTCCTATATGAAATTATTTAAATATTTAAATTAACTGTAATCAGATGTTAGTACGTAGATTTGCTAAATTCCTAATCCCTGTAGTAACAAACTAAATAATGAACTAAATAAACTAAATAATGAACTAAATAAACTAAATAATGAACTAAATAAACTAAATAAACTAAATAAACTAAATAAACTAAATAATTAACTAAATAAACTAAAAAATGAACTAAATAAACTAAATAATGAACTAAATAAACTAAATAATGAACTAATGAACTAAATAATGAAAATAATGATATGGCCAACGTAACGCTCATTAAACATATTATTACTTTAACATAGTGCTAAGAAGATTAGTGTTGAGATGATGGATGGGTGGGGTAGCATAAGGATACAGAATCAGGATAGGCAGTAAAAGTGGGAGGGGATATGGGAACGTGGAGGGGGTAGTTTTTTCTTAACAAAATAATGAAAATAATGATTTAGTTCCCGCAATGCTAAATATAACGTCTTGTTACTTTAACATAGTACTAAGAGAATTAGTGTTGAGACGATGTATGGGTGGGTTAGTATAAGGGGACAAAATTAGGATAGGTACGAAAAGTGGAGGGGGGAGGAGGGAGTAGGTGAAGTGGAGAGGATATTTTCTCTTCCCTCTAAATTTTTTGGAGCGAAATTTCCGCTCTAAATGTACAATGAACGAAGGTTCCACTCCAAAAGAGTGATTTTTCACTCTAAAAGAGTGAATTTGGTCACTCTAGTCTAATAAGTGAATTTTACCACTCTAAATTAGAGAGTGACTAAGGATTCACTCTAAGTTTCACACTAGGTTGGAGTGAAATTTATATTATAAAACCTATAAATTAATCAATGTTTCGAATTACGACTTTTTACTTTTAAAGCATTATTTATACCAGGAATCTGCAATTATATTTTCAAGAAAATTCATTATTAATTGTACAAAAAAATGGGTTATAAGATATACAACTATGTGCTCTCTAAATTTAAAATGTTAGTATTTAAAACATCTTAAACTTGTCATAAAAATGCATACATTGAGAAAATGTAGTAAGAAAAATATTAGACTCTTCGGCCAAATATTCAAGTTACCATAATAATACTGAATTTCATATAAAATATAATTTTTGTATCATTTTATTAACAATAACTATTTATTAACTCTAAGTTATTATGTCTCAAACTGATTTTAGTATTAAACAAAAGTTCATCTACGAATTCGAATACATAGAAGAAGTCTATAAGTTATTTCTCAATTGCGATCTATCCAGTAAACTGCATCCATTCATCAAAACATTACGAAACGTAAAACAACGAAGTGAATAATTATTATAAGGGAATAATTATTTTTTTCTTTACGTGTATTCTTTCACTCTAAATAGAGTGAAAAAGTCACTTTTATAAAAGAGGGAATTATTCACTCTTTCCAAAAGTGACGATTCACTCCAGACATGCGTAATAGTGATATCATGCACATACGCATGCGCAGTTTTTACTCTATTTTTTATTCAGAAAGCATATTCTTTATGTTATAAATAAACTTATAATCGTTTTATATACAAAATGGATATTAATATTTATTATGTATATAACTTATTAATATTGATATCGACAACAATCGAAATTGTGACGCGCATAGCGCGTCTATGATTCTTAGTAACCTAAAATTTTGTGAACGATTTGCCATTATAGATTTCCGAGATATAACCGTTTATACTAGATATGACTTTTTTCTTGTATATCAGAAGATGGGAAAGTGCCTATATAAATTTGCGGTTGTAAATGATAGCTAATTTTATGCTCTAGAGCATGTTTAATGCATTTACACAAAATTTATCATAATATTTCTAACATACCATAAACTCGAAAAACTAAAGCTTAAAAATCCAAAAATCCCGAAATTGGTAAAAGAAAACGAGTCAATAAATCTTTAAGTTTCTTTTCAATTTCGAATCTTCATTGAAAAAGAAAAAAATCAGCCCTGTTTGGTAAAAAATGACCGTGTCCTTCTCTGCATATTTTGAAATATGAAGGCCGATATAGTCAAAGCAACGACCGTAAAATCGTCTACGTCATGTGATACATGAAAAATATTGCTTGAAATGAAAGTTTATTAAATAATTAACACAATGCGCCTGGTCTGCCTGATCATTGATTAGTCCAGCGGAAAAAACAGGTCACTTCCGGTTCAATTTATAATCGACGTTCATACGTCATGTAATACATGAATGGAACAACTTTTATGTTGAACAGCATATTAATAGAACTAAAATACCTTTGTCGGTCTGCCCACGCCCCGGCGCTAACCACCGGCAGACCATTTTGAGGGGCTGAAAATTAATCAGCTTACGTACGTCAGGTGATACGTGATTTTATCAAAGCTTAAATTAGAGGTTTTTATGTAATATTTAAGTATAAAATGGTCTGCCTAAAGTCTGCCTGGAAGAAAGATGAAATAAACGATATTTTATCGTAGAACGCGGCTATGGCATAATAGTACAAGTTTGCTTACCTAAGTCATGTGACACATGACTTTATCATAGCTTAAATTAAAGGTTTTGATGTAATCTTTAAGTATAAAATAGTCTGCCTAAGGTCTGCCCGAACAGGAAGCAGGTAGACGACATCTTATTGTCGAATTCGTTGGGTGCTATAACAACTTAATTCAAACTGTTGTTATTGCAGCCACCTGTATATTAAATTGCACTCTACAATACTTAATTTACTGTAATACGATGTCAACTAAATTCCTTAGGAGATCTGCAGATGAATTGTCAAATATTTCGCAGGGGCTCTTATGTGTACAGCGCCAAAAAACGCGAGGAATCGTACGAAATACAGCTTAATTTTTTTATGCTCAAAATTCGTCTTGACTAAAGTTAAACACCAAAAGTAGTTCACAATGCTTTATAATAAAAATTAAATAAGATAATTAAATCAAAATAAAAGGAAGTAAATTTATAGACAATTTGTTTCTAAACATTTGTTTACTATCAAATGATTATGTATTCATTTTATTCACAGTGGTCTCGCGTTACAATACTGGCAAATTAAAGGTTCTGATGTAATATTCAAGTATAGAATAGTCCGGTTATGGTCTGTTTAAAAAAATATGTAACGAAAGACATTTTATTGTAGAATATTTAACCGTGTAATAGTTAAAATCAACTTGTCTACATATAACAATAAATACATTATGGTTTACGTAAAATTACATCAAAATTACATTATGCCATTGTTACAAATAATTATATTTAAACATAAAGTTATTATAATTTGAAATTAAAAAATTATAAATTGTTTGAAATAATACGAAAAAATTAATTAGAGTTCATTCTAAAACTGAAATAATAATACAAAAACCACATAATAATAACTTTCCCCCGTACCTTCCCCATAATCAAATATTCTTAGTACAGTTGACTTGTATACAGTTTTATTTAAAAAAAAGACTTTCTATAAGAATCTAAAAATTATATAATTCTTTTTATAAACTTATCTATTACATTTTTTAAAGCTTTATACAAATTTGTTGGCTTACACTTTTGAATGAAACTTTTTCAATTAAATTTTTTCGGTTAGAACCATTTTATAAAACTTTTTCGGCAAAGTTGAGACGCAGGGCCCTGCACATATATAAAGTCGACCCTAGAAAGAGCACAGTACCAAGATACTTCGCATTCACAGTGTCGTGAGTCCCAGTGCCGGTGGTTCTACTATACATAATCATTTGATAGTAAACAAATGTTTATAAACCAATTGTTTATAAATAATGTGACGCTACGAGCGTCACAATTTCGATTGTTGACGATATCAATATTAATAAGTTATATTCATAATAGATATTAATATCCATTTTGTATATAAAATCATTAATAAGTATTATTTATAACAAAAAAGAATATGCTTTCTGAATAAAAAATAGAGTAAAAACTGCACATGCGTGTGTGCATGAAATCACTATTACGCATGTCTGCGTTCGCGAAGTCAGTTCTGCACATACCTGTGTGCACGCAATTACTACTGCGTACTTAACTTTAAGGCTCGCGTATATATGTAGAAGAATTATTATATTGAAAATTTTTAATTCACTGTATGATGAGTGGTTTACAGGTAAAGAACCTCCTTAAATAGATATAATATCGAAAAATAATTAGGTTATCTTTTCTATTATTGTAAAAATGAAAACCGTGAAAGTTATACACCTATTAGGTTTGCAGATTTTCAATACATATAGATATACTCCAACTCTACAAGACATTATAAAAATATACTATTCCAATGACATGAATTTCAACAAGCTATATTTACTTAAACTTTCGTCAAATTGAAAAAAGAAAATATACGACCTAATTATTTCACCAACTTGAGTTAAACTAAAAAAAAAAATATTTTTATGGGTAGATACAAATTTGTTCTCACTGCTGGGTCGAAAGTATCACATTCCCTCCCAGCACTCAAAACGGGAATGTAGTCTTTTTGGGCTCGGGTGGCAATTTACACGTGCTATGGACTAGCCAATTCTTTACCTTCCAATTGTCCATACCATATTTATTGGAGGAACTTTGCTGAGTGCACAATTCCAGATGATATGATGATGCACAAACATTTATTTTCGATAATTATTTGACTCCTTTTGACATGTACTAAAAAATTAGCAGTTTACTTTTCCTCATTTTTTTTAATATTTAGTTTTCAGAGAATAAATCAATTTTAGAAAATTATTAATAAAAATGGTACTACATCTTTCAAATTCGAAAGCACAAATACGATACACATATTCCATTCCGAAAAGCAATACGTATAGTGGCAATACTCGCTTTTGCGCACTCATTAAAATCGCTGTGTACCTACATAACGACCGAAACAAGTTCACGCCGCGCAAGGTATGACATTCGTCAAGTTTTTTCAATTCGACAGGTGAAAAACGCAAAAATCGCGAATATTGTCCTATATTGTAGATATATACCTACACGCGATGCGAACTATGCGCTTCTGTGCGCGATTGACGCGAACTGAATCGCAGAGATAATTCTTTTGTTTTGCGCTTCCGACTCGCCGGAACGTGAGCAAAATCTGCTGACATCGATATCTGCTCTCAATATTTTCCCTTTTTTCTTCTTTCACTTTTTTTTGGAAGAATGAAAGTAAGTGATACGAGTTCACGATAGCGTGAGCTTCGCTTCGATAGGAATATTCGTATAAATGAAACGTGATTATACAACAAATATTATTTTGTAAATACTAATTCAATATTTACTTGTTCAGGAAGAACTTTAGTAATGTTATACTTGCAGAAGTGAGTGATGCGCAGTAAACAACTTTTTAACATTCCATGATATTTCTCTAGATTTAATTTGCATGTATAAAAAAGACATTGAATAGAAATAAGATAGATCAAGATATCAACTTCATAACTTTAGATACTTTGCTTTAATACTTAATAAACTTTTTAATCGGTGTCCTACTTTTTGATTCCAATGAAAATTGAGCAAAACCAGTATAAACTTATACGTTTTTTATTAATTTATTTCAGAATCAATGTTACTTTTTATATAATGCCTTATACATGCATACATTCATCATCCATAGGTATACAATATTTCTGACTACTTTTGCGATACAATCAGTATTTTACGAGTTATAACGAGAAAACCGAAAAAATGACAGTATTTGTGTTTTGTTGCAAAAAAAAAACAACTTTCCAACCTAGTTCACATTCGACAAATTAAGGGCATATTTGACTCATAGAAAGCTAACTTTTAAAACCATTTGCAGCCTGTTCCATTTATCAAAAAAGTTTCATTTTTCTCAAAAAATGAATTGTTATCAAAATTAAAAATTAGCATAATCGCGTAGTTACGTTAATTTTAAATTCTAATAGAAATTTAAGTGAGCCGATATCTATCTTCCATTAATAGAAATAAACGACCCTGAAAAAAAACTTAATGATTTGAAGATTTAGTTCTTATTATTATTACATAAATATTTATATTTTGAGGTACATGCTCACGCATGAACCACCGCTAAGACCAAAATTCATGCAATTGATGATGGGATATTAATAAATAACTGAGATATTATATCACTTTTACTGAAAAAGGCCTTATGGCGATTTCTTTTCGATACAAGTACATATTAATAGATTTTAACAATTGTTGTCTGTTAAATTAGTTAAATTAGTTAAAATCGATGGATACTCAAACCTTAGAAGATGCTTTTATTTTTATGCTGATAGAGTGATACCCGAAGTAAAACATTAATTGTATCTGTACTAGTTAACAGTCGTTCGCCTGTGATATTCACTAACAAAAAATTCACTGACAAAAAACGTTAATAGTTTACGCGCGTGTTTTTATACCAGGTATGAATATAATATCTGGATATGTATAAGTAGATAAATTCTAGTATCAGTCAGATACGTCTTGTCGAATACAGTACACATCTACTTTTATTTTATTCTGGTGTAAATATTCTAATAAATATTCTAGTGTAAGTCGTATGTATAAAACTTTTACTGCATATTAGTGTCAAAATAACTGCGCGAAAAATATTGCATATGAATTTTATTTCTACATTAAACATTTTACTCGTAAATCATCTGTCACAGTAAAATTATTTGTCTACCAATATCAAAAAATAACGCGATTGAAAAATAATATTTAAATTCTCGCGCTACTTATCCACCTTATATACCATACACCGATATCTTTCCCTGGTTCACATAATCTCCCAAAGTGGGCGCCAGCTACCGCGCTTTAGAACCAAGACCCGTCGCGATACTCTTTATCGAGCGAAACTCGCGAGGCCGTCCGCTTATCGCCATCTGACGTCAAAGCTCAGAACTCGCGCGCGACCTGCTATATTCCCCGTCGGCAACTGCGATCACTCGACCGCAATCACATGATATCAGCAGCCGCAGTGTGCTGCCCACAGCCATTAAAAATTCCATACATGCATTATTGACGAGTAAAACCGTTCGCTGCTCGCGAGAGAAGAGAAAAAGCTGCTCTCGCGAATAGGCGGAATTTTTCTTTGTAAAAATAGGCAAGTATGGTATGCACGAATGCACACCGCCGGAAATCCCACTTGGCGCGCCGATGTTATAGCGACGCCCGATGCTCTTGAATCACCTCGAGACACGTGTGTATCACGGGTCCTTTTTTTCGTATATAGGATGGGAGATTTCGTTGACGTCATCCTGCGGGATTCCAAAAATCATTGGCACGCTTCGCATCGGAATTTTATGGCAACAAATAGACCGTTGGCTTCACGCTTTACGTGAAAAATGCATCACGTGCGCGAAACATTTTTCATTATATTAAATATCTTTTTATGTAACGCGCGCCGTGCGGCAGAAAACAGCATCTTTATCGGTGTAGGTACTGTTTTTTTAACGTCCGCGCTCGTTACGTAAGTTCGCGCCAGGCCTTTTCACGGAGGAATAAAAAGTGACACTGGGCTTTTTTGCGCGCGACGCTCCTTTAACGTTCATATCCCGTATATATACTGTGCTGTTCGAACTAACTGAGGCGATCGATCGATTTTCCCACTTGCAGCATAACCGAATGTTTCGCGTGATTAGCCCTGAATCTATGATTGAAGATTGGAGTGTACGAATATTGCCACGGCCTGAATTCCGTTTCGATTGGACCGAGTGCCCTTACGGAAATTGATTTTAAATATTGAAATATTATAGTTGGATAAAGAAAACCAAACCACCAAATTGTTAGGCTTGGGAGCCTTGAAGAAAGCACGAGTGCGCAGCGAAATGACCTACGTTGAACAACTGTGTGCTATCGTCAAAAAAGCTAATTCTTTATCAAATACTGTTGGAGTAACTTGAAGGTTACTTATAATATACTGCAAGTAAAACGTTTTTTCATTGAAATATAAATATACTCAGATCTGTTAGACGAAACTTCAGACTGTAAATTTAAGATTTCCTAAAGATTGATACAACTAATTTTAATGATAATATATTAACAACAGATTTTACAATAAAATAACAAAATTAGACATTTCATTTAAATCTCGTATTTACAGTCTACAATTTAATTTCTTCTGCAAAGAAAAGTAGTAAATTCAAATAAATATTTATTCCAAAATTTCTTAGAAAATCATTATATTTAAACTGGTAAAGTATTATTAATTTAAGCAACGATTTATTTAATTTTAATAAATGGTCACCTTTAAATTGTTGTACCAAATATATGATTTTTTGGGGAGTATGGATACAAACATTTACTTGAATTTACCAAATCGCAGCTAATGAACTTAGCAAACATGCTCAAAGGTAACATATTTATTTTCTATTTCACACCATATTTCCACATAGTTTCATCTATAGACATTATCGAAATTTTGAACGCCGCACTGAGACATCGCGCGATAAAGATTTTCCGTCCCATTTGAGAGAACGCAGTCGTTATATATCTTGCGCCATTGACGACGACTCCCTACGCTAAATGGACGTGAGTGCGAGAGACGTCGCGACGCTTCTGATCCAATAAGCGACGTCCGCATTTATTGACGCTGCGCAGCGATTGAGAAATTTCGCGCTAGATCTGGTGAATTCGTGGTGCATCTCAAAGGATTAAGAACGACGTGTGTGTGCCAAAAGTTTGTTTGCATATATAGGAGAGACCGGGACTACTTTGAAAAATTTTTGTTTAAAACTTTATAGTTCTTATAATTTTTTTTAAAATCATTTTTATGATCGGTGGTTATCAAGTTTAGGCGCTTGGAGGAAATCTTTTTCAGCTAAAAAAAAAATTTCGGTCTGCATGTTTGCAATTATTATTGTTTTACTGTAATTATTTAAATAAACTTTCTTTACGAAGTTGCCCCAACCTTGGGACAACTTCATAAATTACATGTATTTAAATGGAGATACTGGAATAAATCTCCTTCTACTTGATTTCTATTTCCGATTTCTCGAAAACTTTAACAACCAATGTAACTCATTTAAAATAGTAGAAAAAGTAATTTTCTTACATAAAAAATGGTGCTTACAGTGTATATATAGTAGCTACAAGTGTTTTAATGAAGTAGCCCCAACCTACAAGAATATTTTGGGAATAGACTATAACTAACCTATATATTCACTAATCAAGACGCTAGAGGCATCAAAATCTTTGTTTTAATAAGTTTTATATAAATAAGCAGTTTCGTACAATGAATAACTTGTTTGAATTATTTGACACAACCTTTATACATTAACAAAAGTTACAGAATATAATTAAAAAATCGTAAGTTCCCGAAATAAATTATCTTGGTTGATATATTGATATGTGTTATTTGAAAAAAATGTTCAATTTTGATGACCATTTCAGTTCACCGTATCAAAAATTACAAAAGACGTTGATCTTAAAAGATATTTGAATTGTATGCTTGCCCCGTATTCAAAGTAGCCCCAGTCTCCCCTAATCTGGCAAAATAATACACAATTTCTAGTTACACAAGTAAAAAGTTTTGAAGGTTTTGGATGTTCCGATAGAGGATTAAATTAAAGTTCTAATTGTCCTATTTTTATTTTTGGAAGATATGCAGTAGCAAAGAGCGTGAGAGCTTTAGTGTTGAGATTCTGATTCAGTAAATGAACACCCATTGAAATACAAATTTGGCAAAATACCATTATCTAGCAGAATGTCAGCTCTATCGGCAGACAATACAAAATCTGAATGCACATATGTTTTGATATCTGCAGCCACTAATTCATAGCTTAATGTAGTGTACACACATAAATTTAGATAACTTATATCGCTAAAGTAAAAAACGAAAAGATAAAATTAATTTTAAATGTTTCCTCAACATTTTAAAAATAAATTCAATTTCTACTTTAATTTATCAAATTTTATCATATAAGATAGATGATTTTTCACAAAAATGCATTATCTGAAAATTTATCTCTATGTTCAATAACTGTTGATAATGTAGACATTTTGATAATCGACAAACGTTTATTTGATTCTGTAAGTTTATTTGATCAAAAATAGCTTTGTTAATTTTACCCAACATTATAAGGGTCTTAAAAAACTCAAGTGACTCACTGCTAATTTCCTCGCAATTTAAATTAAGTAAATTCCTGAGACATTTACAAACAATTTTAATCTTCTAAAAAGTCTTATATATACCATTTACTTTTGGAAGGCATAAATTATCGAATAAAATAACTTGATTCTGCTGATATTAAATAATTCCAGACATCGTATTGATAACAGAAGATATTTTAAAGAATAATTTACTTTATAAAAGTGTACCTCTCTTCTTATCAGTAACCTTCTTGGAAGTGAATATTATGATTAAAGATTATGAGTCGTTCAGAACCATATTAGTTGAGAAAGTTAATTTTGAAAATTTTTGCAAACGCTAATAATCATTTTAACATTAATAAGATATGAAATAGTAATAAGTTGAGAATCTTAAATAAATTAATAGATACATATTTTAGTAAACTGTTAATGTCAATGATTAAATTAACCAATCAAATTGTTACTATCTCTCTCGTAGACTTTAAAGAGATCATAAACGCTTATAAAATTAAGAAACCTAAATTAAAAAATAAAATAACTCTATTGTATAATAAGAAATAGTTCATTGTATAATAAAAAATATAATAAAATATAATATAAAATAATCCATTGTATCCTAAAATATTTTATATTATTCTCATGACGAAAAATTATCCTATAAAAAAATAAAATACTCAAAATTTCAAAACTACCAAGGAGTATATATAAGATTTACACTTTTTACGTGAAGACAGTACTGAAAATTGTTTTTTTAGCGGTTTATTTTTTTATTTTGAGATCTACAAAAGCTTCAACTAAAAATATTAAAAACTGTAGTAGAAGATAGATTTTTAGCGTATGTTTTTTTTTGTATTTAAAACATTCTTTAAAAATCTATCTTCTCCCACAGTTTTTAATAATTTTAGTTGAAACTTTTCCCTGGAATGTATTTGGCGCAATGTTTTGTAGATCTGAAGATATAAATGAAATGTCGCGAAAACATTATTTTTCAGTAGTGTCTCCATTTAAGACTAGATATTATCACCCATTTAAAAAAGTAGAATTTATTATTCTTCGTCATTTCCACGATTCCATTTATCCAACCAATAATCTACAAAAACAATTAACCATAAAAAAGTGGAAATAGCAAACTTGATCCCACATCCATAAAAAGCAACGATTTCAAATATGCACTCGAGTTTAACGTCGTTTCATCGCATTATCACCATAAGTAGTCGTCGGCTCGGCCTCGTCGCGCCCATAATCTGCATGCGTATACCAGCTCAAGATAAAGCCGGCGCTAAGATTCCTGAATGCGTAATCCGATGCTAAGCGACGAAGGCAGAAGCTCGGATGATCCGCAGAAAGAGTGCTGCTGCTGCATACAGTCGGACAAAAAAGAATCGGGTGACGCCCGGCGCCTGTGATTCATTTGTATGTTCTGTAGAGGAAATATAGGGAGGGACGAGCGAAGTATGCACCAGAAAAGATGTAGACGGTGCAGTGGACAGACGAGCCTGTAAATTGAGGACTACTTAAGATGATAATTCTTAAGGACGATGCTTTTCGTTTGACCTCGTTGCTGTGATTGTCCCTGATGGCGCTTCTTCTTCTTATTCTTCTTCGCTTTTTTCCCTTTTTTGCGCTTCCTCTTTTGGCTGGGATTTCGGGCTCAGTTATCTGAGGCATGAAAAAGATAAAGTAGGTAGGTATTGTGTTGTTAGCGAATTCTTTTCTTTCGGCTTTGTAAAATATTGTCTGTTACGGTTTATTATTATTATAAAAATAATTATACATTTTACAAATAGAGGTTTTGACACAAAGTTAAATCAATAAGCCCATTTTTAAAAAATATACATCGTATTTTAATTGCAAAATGAAATTTTCAATATTTTTTTAACGATCAAATCGACCCCCTTTCGAAGACTAGCACATTTAGAATATCTCAAAAACACCTAATTATTATTCGGAATCTCCTGAAAACTAGTGATTTTCAGAATTTCAAATATAAATTATAATTTTGTTAGAAAATTTCAGAAATTATTAGCATTGATCAGAAAATCTTAAAACTGCTAGTTTATTATAAGAGGCCTCTGAAAAGAACTAGGTGTTTTTGAGAAATCTGAAATGTGCTAGTCTTCGTAAGGTGCATCGTAATATTGACGTTCTTCATAAAAAGTAATTATCAATCAAAAAAGAATAGTAAATTACGATGCAACGAAAATGTATAATAGAGTATGTACGATAAAGATGGAATTATCCTGTTTTATTCAGATACCTCAGAAATATAATATTATGTTTTCAAAATACATAACAATTGATGCATTTCAATACATTATTAGTATGATATATTAATCAATTAATTTTAGTCGTTCTTTTATAATAATGATTCGAGTGAATTACATCTTCATTAGAAATATTATGATGGCGTTATTATTTATTAGTTGTAATATACATAACACAGAAGTTGGCATTTAGTACACAAGTGTTTTATTACGTAATGAATTTTTTATTTCCCCACAAACTACCTTTTGAGCCATTATCAATATTTTGTGCGTTTCCTACAGGAAATACCGAGTATTTGCGAATTAACTATTTATAATGCTGAATCTTTAAATTGATACTTCTTGTGATCCCTCTTAAACATAATATACATAACACACATACTACTCGATTCCGATAAAAAATTAAATTTCCGTATTGAGTCATTATCCAACTCAAAGACGTTCAAACTCGAACACAATTAAGCATCCATATATATGTTGTACGTATTCGTCATATAACAATATAATAAAAAATACACTGTGACTTATTCGAATGCTTCGGTACCGTTGCAGAACGTGTTCGATCGAAAATTATGGTTTCATAATTATTTATTATCATTGCACATAGGTGCACTCAGATACAGCCAATCGAGATTAAAAAAGATAACAATATACAACGTGAATTCACATATATAATTCTCATCCAAAAATACAACATAAGTGTGCTACATATCCCATAATTATTTTTCTTTTAATAATTTAACTTTTAATTCTATTCAAATATCATTTATATTTTTAGTTTCCTGACATGAATTTATCACCTCATTAACACAATTAGTGGACGTACCGTTTCTAAACACCTTGACTTTCGAACACGTACCCTGATAGCACATAACGTTTTTAAAACCTTTTTAATAAGGTTACATAAAAACACCTATTAACATTTAAATGAATAAGTTAAAAAACGTTTTTAGAACGTGCTAAAGAGGTGCGAAATGTCCCCGTTTTGATGTAATATAAAAGCTTTAAAAACGTTTCAAAACATTTGGAAAAGATTTGAAAAATAATGACATAAAATATATCGAAAAAAATTATTTAAATAGAATTTAATGTTACTAAGACTACCAATTTTGGAGGTACCATCCGTATGATATTTCCAAAACTGATAATCTTAGTATCATTAAATTCTATTTAAACAATTTTGTTCGATATATTCTATGTCTTTATTTTGCAAACCTTTTTCAAACGCTTTTAAATCGTTTTGGTTCAAACGGTTTAAAACGTTTTTAAAGTTTGGATATTAAACCAAAATGCGGACATTTCGCATCTTTTAACACGTTATAAAAACGTTTTTTTAACTTATTCATTTAAACGTTAAATAGTACGTTTCGACACGAGTGCGGAAGTGGATTATTTGTCTCATGTGACGTTTTCCATTATGTGCTATCAGGGTATTTACTACAGTAAAATATAATGTTTAATCATTCAATAAATTTATATACATTCTAAAACACATGTATTTGATAAATTCATCGTTTGTTATATATAGAAGACCGAGGAAATTTAGCAAATGAATAAATGATGTACCGGTTTTGGCCACTATCGACATTGATGTTTATCATGAAAATATTTCAGTATTATTAATTATTACCAATTAAGACACATAAATTTTTTTAAAGTTTTAATCTCTTTTAAAATGTTAAATGATATATTTTTTGTATGCTAAAATACAAATATACGTAAAAGTCATTTATTATTGTAAAAATCGTTAAAATGAACATTTTCCTTTCTTAGATCAGTTTTTCCTTTTTTCACAATTCTACAAAATTCGTTTCTACATTAAAATTGATTCATGCCTCTAGTGTTTTACTTAAATTAAGATTTGTACTGACTATCAACGTAGTTTGAAATCATATTATCTATTACTCAGACTTATAAAACTTAAAATAATCATGAAAAGTAAATCTGATGTATTTTTATGAATGAGAAACTATGTCCAAAACTGGAATATTAACGTTTTCACTGTACCACTTCTGGCCACCCTTTATTTTCTATAAAATTGCAGTTTCTTTGTAATTTTTTAATTTATTCTCAATATTTTAACCTAATTAATTGTACCTGTGCAGTTATTTTTGATCTTAAATGATATTACTAAGTAATATGAGCGTTTTAGTCATCAGCCTCTCTTATCAATTTGCTTAAGAAAATGCCATCTTCGACACACTTCAAACTAAGAGTATTTTTTTTGTCAAAATATACTGAGCTAAGTTTACCTTCATTATTATACAATGTTTTAAAGTTATACTTAAGAATCATGTTAATATCGAAGTTGTATGGAATTCAATAGTTTAAAATTTTTAAATGATTAAAATTATATTAGATGACCAGAGCACTAGCCACAAATGGTACATCCACCCTACGCACCCACACACCCATGTATACACATACAGCAGTATACGCACAAATATACACAATTTTTGAAAACATTTATTCTGCTTCAGCAATCTTAAAAACAACGAAATTCATTATAACCCCTTAAGCGCCGGAAAGAGGTCATAAAAGCATGTTGTGTTTCATCCTGATAATATTGAAATTATTATAGCTCCCAGCTAAAAAATCTAATCTATTGAAATTACCGGCAAAGTATAATCCATGGCAAACATTCTTTGCCATCGGCACTTTTAGAGCTAAAATATCAAATTTCAAAATTGTCATCGTTACAATGCTCTCTCTTTGTGAAAGCTAAATAAAACATGGCCTCGTAACATTTAAAAATACCTTAGATGAATTATAAGATTTATATATATTTATAAGATTTTATTATAACTTTATCTCTGCAAACAAATTTAAAAAAAAAAGCAATTCTTCTACACAAATCTATTATTATAAACTACAAGTATTTTTAGCACCATCGTACTACAAAACCTAACTGACGCAAAGACAAGCAAATTAAATTAACTAAAATATCTCATTAAAAACGAATTTGTTTAAAAATAACCTCCCTTACACGCACACGTACCTACTCGCCAACGCACCGCGACGCGACATTCCTCTAATAACGCAAAACGGCAGAGACAAGCATTATACCTATATATTCAGCGGCCCAAGGCGAGACCGGACCGCTGGCGCGCGACGCGAATATAACCCGTTGCAACAGTTATACAGCACGTACGTGCGTATACACGCTCCGCTACGTACACTGCACTTCCGGGGCGAACTTGCGCAATAATCAGGGAGGAGACCACTTGCACTCGACTCGGCCGTTAGTCGAATAATCCCTTTGCGCAACCCGTGTGCGCGCGACTCTATCGATACATCCCATTAAGAAATTTCCCGCGAGCTGCCGGCCTCTCTCTAAGCTTCGACGTTATCTCGTTAAGGCTAAATAGTCCCTTTTTTGCTCGCGGTGCACTTGCGCATTAAAGCTTATCGCAGCAGCGGATTTGCCACTTTAGGCCGCGTCGACGCGAAGCGCCGCGACGCGTGAAGGTTTTAAACGCGTCACGCGGTTTACGTGGAGTTGGTGAGAAGTGCGGGCTGATATGAATTTGCGGCGTGAGGTAATAATTGCGCGGAGGAATTTTGCGATCATTGGAAGTAGGTATATGTGGAGAGGGACTTGAGTAATGCGTGGATTAGATAATAAGTGGTTATTTTTAACGGAGTTTAAATGGTCCCGGGAAGTAGTAAACAGATTTTTAATTTTTTTAGATTATAATTATATGCGATGAAAATTAAGTTTTAAATTTGTGAAATTTTTAAATTATTCATAGTACCGTAAATGTTTCCTTAATCAACTAGATTCTGGAAAAACAAAATTTTTAAGTTTCTAAAATATTGCACATAATTTAAATTTTGAAGCAGTTGCTCAGGTTTTATTTGTTCGCATTAACAAATGTAAAATGGAAATGATAAATGTTCAAATCAGTGTAGTACTTCCTCCGACCAAAGCAATAAACGGAACAAATATAAAAGATCATAAGAGCAAATGAAAACAATCACGCTATGTCAATTAAAGAAAATTGGAACATGTTCCGTCAATCGAATTAATTGGGATGTGTATCTATTGTGTGATTGACTCGGTAATAACCGAAAAGACATATTTTTGTTATTATATTTTTTGTATTTCGGGATCAAAGTGAATCATTCTAAGAGATGGTGTAGTTTCTGAACGATTAACTATATATAAATAAAACAGTAAACGAAAAAATTGGTTTTCACGTTAACTATTTGCATTTCACCAGAAAATCTAAAGCATTATCTATAATTCCTATGTAGTCTTTTTTCTCGAGAGAAAATGTAACGGATCATTCAAGATTTACTGAGTCAGTACAATAAATCTTACGTGCTTGAATAAAAAAAAACCAACAAACAAACAAATAAATTTTGATATCTATATATCAGTAAGGATACATGTGTGGAATTATTGTGTCCCGGCCTTTTTGCAATACCAGAATAAATTAATAAATTAAATACAGGTTATGCTTTAAGAATTTTGAAAATTATTTCTATTATTAGGGTCTACAAACATTTAAAATCACGTAAACTGAACTCGTTCATAGTAATTGCAATAACCGAGCTTCTACAACTCAGGCGTTAATACGAGTGGTGTATAAATAATCATCGTAAAAATGCGAAGAAAAAACTAAAAAAAGAGACTTGCTAGATTTTCGAAGCAAACTCTTGCCTATACAGTAAACTGTAATGAATTATGCTAACAGTACTTTTTTGGAACACTCGCGTTTTTATATCAGGGTTCTATTTATAGAGCCAAGGCCTCCTCTAATGCTCTACCATCCACTTTCTCTACTTGCAAATCTTACTCATCCGAGTGAGTCAAATCACATGAGATTTTTCGAAAAGTCTCCTGGTCTCCTTTGTTAAGGAAACAATTGCACAGACTATCCATGCAACATTCTTCTACCAGGTATTTAAATTTATATTATATATATATGTGTGTGTGCGTGTGCGTGTGCGTGTGCATGTGCATATGCGTATGCGTGAGTGTGTGTCTGTAAATGCATATATAATTATATAAATATGTATATATATATTATCAGATATGATCATAATATATGAACAAATATGAATTTTGTCATTACCTGGAGTAAAAAATGCATTAGAATTAAAAAACTATTTTTATTTAAATTATTTAAAAGCTACATATTAAAACTTGAAGTATCATGCGGATGGTACCGCTCAAAGGAGGATACTGTGCCATAATATTTGATTTCCTGATATTTATTATATTATACATGACTATATTTGATCACATATTATAAAATCCATACATGCGCAGTTATATACGGCAATACTATATATGACCATATTTAAGGAAACAAAATTTCTGGAATCTTGCCTAGTACCTAACATTTTATATTAATGACGGAATTTAAGCGTACAAATATATTTCCTCAAAACATAAAACAACTTTCAATTAATGCTTTTAAAGAGGTCTCCCTACTGTGACAAAAAAAATAACTGATTTTTTTGCATTTTTTACGCCACCTTCGCTTTAATGTAAATAAATAAATAGTTTCATATTGTTTAAAGTAATACTTTAAACACATGCGAGTACCAAGATAAACATAATAACTATAAATTTTAAGGATAAATTCAATTTTTGAGTAGAAAGAGAAATTTGTGTGAAAAGCCATTTGAGGTTTTCCCTCGGGTTACCTGATGAGTAGTGGCAAGTAGTCCAAACCACCTGATCGTGGTTTTTGTCATTTAAACGTTTCAATTTCCTAGTATAGATGAGAGCCGAACTCATTCAAATTAAGATGTTTTTGAAGTTTTGATTTCATCCAATGTGGACAGCTGGAACCACGGTCGTAATGAAGGAACGTTTTTTAGGCTTTTCCGGAAAATAATTGTAACTCCTGTAATTTACAATATTTAGTTTTATTTTACTTATTCTTATAATGTTCATCAATAAATGTAAAAAAGTTTCAAATCGATATGCTGTATAATAGTTTTGGCAACAAAAATGGCTGAATTTTACCAATTTCAAGTGGAGAGACCCCTTAAAATGACCCATTGAATGAGGACATCAGGCCCTTATTCCCACTGCGCTCCTCAATTATTTATTAGAAAATGTCACTTTGCTAAATTGACACGAAAACTTTGAAAATGCACCTTAGCGAAATTTCTCTTCCCGGGAGTCTTCATTAGTCGAGTCGTGCGCTCGCGCATGGTATAAGGTAAAAGTACCGGTTATGGAACGCTTTTTGGTCAATCCAAGATTGTCGTCTAATTTTTCATTATTAAGAATGTTAATAAAGAAAAGTATTGGGTATGGTTCGAAGGGCTGAGTATAGTAGATTCATTTACAACCTGCAAAATGCAAATTCGTTACGAATTCTTATTATTATAAATAAAAAACTAAAGCAACAGCATGTACCTATTATGAAACACCGTTTTCCTAGCTTGTCCCTGTGTTCCAAGATTGAAGCCCCTATTATGGAACGAATAATTATATGATAATATGACTTTACTCTTTAGATTTCGCTTGTAAGTGATATAAAGATTATTAATAATACATACAATGCACACGAGGAAGGAAGTAATCATTAAATTTACGCTCTTTTCTAAAAGTTATTTAGTAGCAATCAATGAACATATATAGGGTTAAGTATACCTATATGCACCGCTGAATTGACTGATGGTTGTAGGTTAGAATTTTCAAATTCAATATACATTAATACATTGAATTTTTCACATTTATGAGGCATAAATCATTCAAATATAATATTTATAACACTATGATATAAAAAACAATACCTTGTCAACTTAAATTATTATAGAAATGTTCGTGCAAAGGTGTTCAATGAATATGGACATAACGTAATTATATGTACCCATTATGAAACAGTCAAATATTTAATATAAATCGTATCAATATTAAAATAACATTGTTATAACTTGAATCTATGGACCGAAAACTATTATTTAAACTAATATACATCTTATAAAATTGTTTAGATTTATAAATACAGTGAAAAAACGAAGTTGTATGAATCAACTGTTATTGCTCAAAAAACGACGAATTTGTGCGACATTGAAGACACGGATGATAAAAGTTTTTTTTTTCAATGTTACTGCTTGTGTAACAATATATATTCTTTTAAATTTGAGAACCATACATAATTATATATCCATGTGATTTTTATATTGGTTTATATATATCATATTCACATTTTATTTAATCACTATGTTTAGTGTTCCATGTTAGGAGCATGGTTTAGAAGGTGTCCCATAACCGGTACTTTTACCTTAGCGAAAGTCAAATCTCAGAAGGCGGCTATAGTATAGCGCGTAAGCCAAGAACGCCCGTGCGTTGGACCGAAATCTTATAAATATAGAATGGTGTGTGTTTATGTGTGTAAGCTCTCGAGCACTTAGAGCCGAGTCGAATTGACGGAGTAATGAAGTGATCATTTATGAATTGCTGACGGTTTGATGTAAACGGATTATGTAGATTCGTTTTTAGTTAAATTGTTACTGGTGATTTTCTTTTTTGGATGGTATTTGATAATATAGTGAATACTTCAGTTGAAAAAGAGAAACATGTTAAGATGCTGATAGCAAAGATAAATGGATTTATTCAATTTACCTCTTAACAGAAAGATACTAATAAATAGGAAGAAAGGCATATGATGTAAGTCAAAATTTATTTGTGTGTCAATTAAGAAATTGTTTTAAAATAAGAAATGTACAACATTTCACCAGAAAAACTTTTTTTCAAAATAATTTAGATATTTATTTTAAGAAATATATGTGCAATATCAACTTTGCACTCTTCCGACGTCATATAATGTCATTAGCTTGGGTTTGACGAGTATTATGGATTTATTGATAAAACTCTGCACATGCATGATTAAATTATTCTTATCTAAACAGGTTACAGCTTGAAATTGGAGAACAACATCACGCGGTTAGCTGATGATAATAATTTGTTGTACTAAAAAATTACAAACATCTTAAATATTTTTTATAATACATTTTCACTGTATTTAGTTAAAGCACTTGTAAAACAAATTATTTCAAATGTCAAATTGACACAATAGTGTAAAACTTACCTTTTCGTAATTGATAGAAAGCTCAAACTATATGTAAACAAGTATACATGTAATTATACTATGATATACATTATCGTTAAGGTCACTTTCATATATGTACATATATGGAAAATATTTTTTTTCTTTGCAAATTGAAAATCTCTTTAACTACTTCAAACACTTTATTAATAATGATATATAATTTATTTTAATATTAAACTATCATATATCCAATCAACAGATGGTTGAAACTAATGTGTATTAAAAGTTAAAACACGAAAAATAATACCAATATTCAGAACTTAATTTATCATTTTTTAACTTACACTATGAACATTCTTTCTTTGTATATAAACAGTTTTTCGTATTTTTGAAGGTGTAGGAGTTATTTATGTATCTTTTATTTTTAATTATTTTACTATAGTCAAATTTATTAAAATTAGTGAAATCCCATATAAATGCTAAATTTTTGTACTAAACCAATAAATTTTCGACCTAATCCTAACCTTTAATATATTTTATCATGCTTAGTTAAGAAAACAGATAAATAATTTCCACACCTCTTAATATACCTTAATTAGAAGAACCCCATTATTATGAAGACAATTTCAGCACTGTAGCTCACCAAATAATAATAATCTTTAAAAAAAAATTGGCGAAGCTTTAAAGTTTAACGCAGTCTTGTTCTCTCAACGTAACAAGAAAGAAGCCCACCAACCGCCACCAAAAGTTCTCCTCGTAAAATGTCTGAGCTGTTCCGAAGTTCACAAAACCAGTTCGGCGAAATGTTGATCCGCGAAAGTCTTTGCGCTCATCCGGCATGGAACGCACGCCGACGCTGACTTCTCTTCTCCTCGTTAAGGTCCTTTCATAGTGAAATAACAGGAATGAGACTGTTTAATTTTAGGCCATCACCCATCGCACAAAAGCTGACGTAGATGTCGTATGATAGTTGATACTTATGACAGTATCGTATCCACCTACGTCAGTTGTTGTGCTATGGGCCTTGGGTTTAGTCGTGATCTGATCCACCTAGACCCAAGTAGGGCCAAATAAACCTGGTTAAGCCCTACTATAATCAATCCCTACTATTTAACTTTAGTTTGAAAGGTTGAAATTATTCATAGAGTGATTGCATTTAAAGTCCTAGTGCAAGCTAAATCACAAATTTTATCGCGAGTTACGCCGCAGGGTATTTAACCATGTATTTATGACGCGTATGAATGTAGAGACATTTAATACATTTTACAAAAAGTTAAACCTCTTATACACTCATAATTGAGGCATTTTCCGTACACAATCAAGAATAGAATTTTGTTGTTCATCTAAGGTAGCTAGATTAAAAATAACATATATTATAATTAACTGTATAACACTTATAAATGTATTGATAATGAAACTCCGAAAGTCAAGAATTATTATAGGATGAGTGCACCAATGAATAAACATTTAAGCCCAATGGATGAACTGGTCACTTACCATATTCATTCACAAAATAAAAGGTTTTTAAACGCTTAACTAATTAAATGATAAATTATTCAAGGTTTTAAGATTAGGGAAAATAACTTGTTATATCTTAGTATAATAAAAAATGTTTAATTTAACATTTTGTTAAAAAAGGGTTCTATCACTGCTGAGTGTATACTGTTATTTCTATTACAACAAATATTACATTTAAATGATTAAGATGTCGACAAAACATATCTTATCAAGTCAGGTATATTTAGGCCTGGTTTGATCGGGTCAGGTCTAGTCGGGTTAGATCAGGTCTAAACCCAACTAGTCCGGTCTTCGGTACCTACGTTTATTATATTACACTACTGTGGACAGACCCTTAAAGTAGTCATCGAATTTATTTTGTCAGTAGGTGCCACTGCCATGCCGCCGCGCGAGCATTTTCGTAGTCAGAGTTCGTACAGCGTGCGGCGAGATGAGTTACGAGGTAGCTGCGGTGCGGCAGTCGGCTACTAATATAACATATATAAATGTTTCGTATAGTATAGGTGAACGGAATAGATGTGCGTCCCTCTCCCTATTTGCTAAAGCAGAGATTATCCAATTCCGAGGCTGAAAAATGCGTTATCGCTGCGTTAATTGGATTAAGTAATGTAGGTGACGGGGATAGTAGGTTTATTATGAGATGGGTGAGGGGGAATGGAGGGCGATTTAAAGGAGATATCTATTTATTTTTGGCGATTTTTCGGCAATAATGTATTATTTCTTCAATTTTTACATACAAATTATTTCATCGCTTTTTTGTATATAAGTTAAAGATAACAGTCACTAGTTTTATCAGAGCTCCGTAGTTGGACGATTTTTCCTATGCATTTTATAAATTATCAATGACATAAATAATGGCATAGGTACATTCATATTGTTGAATAGGTATAATACATATTTTATATAAATATTTATCCATAAATGATGCTGTGTTTCAGTATGATCCACTCAATAGTTTTAATGAATACCTAACTTGGCATGTAACTTAAGATTGTTGTATATTTTTATTAAGAAATAATTATTTTATGTAAATTATTTGTTTATAACAATTTTATTGATATCGATAAGTTCTTTAAATGATTATAGTTATTTAAAAGAAGTATAATTATGATGAAAAATAATTTATTTTTAACAAGGACCACAACTTTTTTCATATTATTATAATTTTGATTATACCACGTCCATTAAATTTCAGTCTTTATTTTATATATTTTATAATTACACAAACCGGTTAATATGTTATGAAAAATCTTCCTTTTAACTTTATGTTCAAGCATATAAGTATTAGCATTCAGAATTATTAGAACGGAAATTTTAAACGCAAGCACCCTTTAATGCTCTAGTTGAGATATTAGACAAATATTATATGTATACACGTAGATATAAAAGAGAAGCGTAACTCATTAATTACTCTTGTACAAAGCAAATAAATTCAAATTAAAAATGTACAGTTTCTTAGTAAAATGTGAATTTATCCGACCGGATTTCATAACTTTAACACATTTCTGCTGTACTGAAACGTGGAATTTAGCACGACTCGATGACTGACACAACTTTGCTAAACAATAGAATTAACGTCACCTTTATGCATTTTCACTAGCGTATTTTTCCGACTACTCGCGTTCTATAAACATATTTTTCTGATTTTTCACGATATCTTAACATTTATATATATTTATAATTGCAGTTATATAACATTGAAACGTGAGATCAGAAATCCAACTTATCTAGTAACTAATCTTGACATCATTGATCGTGAATTTTTCATAAATATCATTTTACATGTAGGATAAATATAAGTTACAAAGATTCAATCCGCCTCAATAAAATAATAATATTTCTTAGAAATATGTAAACACTCAAAAATTCACTGTCGAAACCTTTTACCTATCTGGAGTAACTCTTTTTATGTTCACAAAATGCACTACTTTATACAGAATTTTTGATGCGATAAAGTGGTGTACCTACATTATGCGCAAACGGCGGAATATATCTTATCATGCGCGAAGCTTCGCTGCACATGCATATATGCAGTATTGCATATACAGGATCGGCGCGCCCTTCTATCCATTTCGCATCAACACCACATGCATACATCTATCAGTGTACAAATGGAATCGCAGAAAATAAGAAATAAGAGGCAAGAACCGTATGCGGCTGCGGGAAGAAATCAAAGGCGTGTACAGCTCGATGACTGACTCGGCGCGTTTCATATGTCGGAATCGATGTATAACGCGCGAAAAGGCCAAGAAATCGGCCGTGAAAGGTTTTTAATTTGCGATGAAGTCTGGAGATTGTATTGATCTACTTCATTTTGAATCTTCTCAGTCGATTTTGTTAAAAGAAATTTTAGTATTAATAAATTCTATTAATTTTCATTAATGCTCTTGTTTGTAAAGGAGGGAACATATCTGAGAATCATATTTAGTGTTAAGGACGTTCACCGGTTGACAATAAGGTTAGAAAGTTTATTTTCGAAAGAATCATTATGAAGTGGCAATATTTATAATGAAAACCCTTCAGTTGATAATATAAAGTATTAATATATTAGTAAAGAATATAAAATGTATAAAAAATCACCAAAAAACGAAGTACGACATTAAATTTTGCATATGCTGTACCACGATATAGATATACTAATAACATTGGAGCACAACTTTAGATAGATATATCTTTTTAAAAATTACTGCTTGCTATGTCCAGCTTTTTATGTATTACTTCTTTGTTTATTTTACATTACATACTAGTTTTTCAAACCGATGTAAAGAAAATCTGGTTTAGTAACAATAAATAAAAATGTCCGTTTTGAGAGAGCTCAAGATAGGGTTAAAAACAGAAACGATGTTAAAAACAGAAACTTTGAAGCTAAATTTATCGATCTTGGATACCGCAAGGGGGGTTGAAATTTTAACCACGTATAAAACTCACTTAAATTAACATACGATAAAAATTTCAAGAGATTTTGAAGAAATCCAATTATCCGATGAACGTCCTTGAGGATACCTAAAACCTTTAGTTATTCTAAAATTAGTTTAGGCAATTTGGGGTTTGTCTAAAGTTTCAGAATTACCTGATATTTGCTTTTATTGATAGCATATAAAAATATTTAAATATCTTTGAAAATAAAGAATGATAAAGCGTCATTTAAAAATATTAATTTCCAAGTTAGCTGTATGAAAATTCTACAATCATTAGAGTGTAAATAAATACGATAAAAAATTCAATTCTTTTACTAAAACAGAATGTATCAATCCATACGAAAACCGCTTAAGTAGATATAGGGTGTGCTTACAAGGTGAGTGTACGAGTTGCTGGTCGCGAATTTTGATGAGACTTCCAGAGGTGTTTTCTGGTGGCTAAAAATGAACTCTAGTAACCGCTCTTTTGCCTAACGAGCCCTTATTATCGAAATACACTCAATTATGTCCCAAATACCCGTTTATTAGTGAAAAAATGGTATCTCTACTTCATATCTTAACTCCGGCAGTTTTTACTTAGAAAAATAATCGAAAAGTAGTTAGACGTAGACAAAACGAGCTTCAATTTCCGCTTCGCTTAATATAAAAACATTAATCCTTTGCAAAGTTAGTAATTGTCAAAAGAAAGTAAAAAGAAATGTATGAAAAATCAGCGATTTGAAATAAATTAAAATCCTCATTTTTACATGCATTTCTTATTACTTTGTGTGACAGTTAATAAATTTGCAAGTGATTAATACTTTTATACGAAACGAAGCGGAAATTAAGTAGATATACCATTCTTTCACTAATAAACGGGGTTTTGGGACATAATTGGCTGCATTCCGACAATAAGGGCTCGTCGTGCAAAACGGCGAAAACTGGGGCTCATTTTTAGCCACCAGAAAGCACCTCTCGAAGTCTCATCAAAATTTGCAACCCGCAACTCGTACATTTTCCTTGTTAGTAAGACATCATACATTTTAAATCGATTTTTTAAAACTTCCTTTCTAGTAAAATGGTCAATTATTTTTCAATGTTAGTTTTCCTGCATGTTGTAAATGATAATATAAGTTTCATGCCCTGCCCTAAAAACTCGCTGAATAAAAACTCAATTTTTCATATACTATATCAGGAGCATCCTATTTGGCTATTTTAATGATAATTTCATTGTAGAATGATTAAAACTTTACCTCTCTTCGATTGATCAAACATCTTATTTGACAGTGTTAAAACTATATACGCATATATTCTAACTTCACGTTCTTTGAACTCAGCGCATAAAAACCAAAGAAAACTAAGCAGCTAAGACTCGGCGTCGAGTCGCTCCAACGATAAAATCTTGTTTCCCCCTACACAATGCTCGTAAAAGAGAAAAAACAAGAAACAGCACGCAAGGGCGGGAGAAGATCGTCCTGCTTGCTGAGTGGCGGAAAAAGCCAAGCAGTCGACTCTCTGCCTCTCCTTCTCTTCCACCGCCCAAAAGCAAGAGCAACGTGTGCTGGTCTCTCGGTTGATCTCGCGCATGGCGCGTGCAAAACAGGTTTTTGGGAGGGAAAGGAAGATAAAAGAAAAAAAACGGATCATTTTTGGAGTGATTCCGGTTTCGGAATTCCCAGAAAATCTTATTTTAAAGAGACTGCTTGCCCAAAGAACTGTAGTATACGATATAACCAATAGTTGTGTGAAATCGCCACGCGATAATACATTTCCACATTCAAATGCGTCGTAATTTACTATAAAATTCCTGATATCACAATAAATTGTTTGTTTGGTACATTGAGTATAGGTTGAATTATGAATTGTTACACTGATCATTTACAAGCTTTATTTTTCAAAATATCTCACACTATTTTATATCTTGTAGTGTTCTGGGTGTCCTAAAACGACCAACTTTGTTGTACCTTATTAGTTCTTATCAGTATCAATAATTATATATGTAAAAATAATACACATTATGTATGCGATAAAATTTTGTAATAAAAAATTATGATCTACTATTTCTATTGAACAAAAAACAAAAAAGTTTTTATATTTTAAGTAACTTCATTTTATATAAAATAATTGAGTTAATTTACAACATTTGAATTGTTAATTATAACATTTCTTTATATTCATACCCTGGTGGAATACTTCCCAACCAAAATGCCCTGTCTACTAATTATTGGTCAATTATTATGGCTAACACATAACGACAATATTGACCAACGATTGGTCAACTGTGCTAATATAAATCATTACAAATATTTTCATTTTTTTCCGTTATCTGTATAATAATTGAACACTTTGAACATAAAATAGCAATAACAATAAAAAATAATAATACAAATTCGTAAAAAGCGATTTTATTGTGAAAAGTATAACCTATAAAATTGATAAGAGGTTAGGTAAACATAGCATAATTCGCACACACCCGGAAAACGGAACAAGACGTCTAACAGAACAGTTGTGTAACGTCTTATCATCTCTGTTGCCTGCTTTTCTCGTATTATTGAATACTTTATAAAACATGAATTGCAGCAAGAAGCGTTCTAAAGAATATCGGCAGAGGAAAAAGGTTAGGAAATTAGAAAGAAAAAAATTAGAAGAGAAAGTTCGTGAAGCTAGCGAATTTGTTGATCATTCAGCAAAGTTAAATAGTGAATTACAAAATGATTCAACAAGTATTCTCATGTCTCTGCTGTCACAATCCTTAACATTAAATATAAAAACATTTGAATAAATTGTGTGCTAAATAAATTTGTATTTTATACGTGTTTACATAACCCTATTCGAATATATTTTTAAATAAATACATTTTTAATTATCATTTGACTTTAAAAATCATACATCAATTTAATAATTTATTTATTTATTTATTCATTTAACAATTAACTTTGGACATATTCATATTTAATAATTTAACCTCAAAATCTGAAAACAGTATATTTATTATAACCTACTTTTATAAACTAAAGTTCTTTTTTGTATGTAATTTTGCAACTTTGTATCAATGAGTCAATATTCTATGAACTACTTTAATTATATCATCGTGACAAATTTTTTTTGTGATTTTTAAAATTAAAGTCTCAGTTGGCCAACGACAATGGTTTTTCCGTGACGAAATAAGCGGGATTTTTTAATAACCGTTGTCTAAACCGTTGGCCAATCATTACGATTTGGTATATACTTGGCGAGCGGTTGGTTACCGATTCTACCATGGTAGAGAATACTACTTTTAAATATATAATAATTAGGATGTTGCATAAAAATAATAAGTTGATTTTTACATGAAATAGGTAGAATAGCAATAAATAATTAGGTCGTATTTTTTCTTTTATCATAAAAAAGTTTACAAATATTCGATATATATATATATACACACTCTAATGCTACGTGACTTCATGAAAATATAACATCATGACATCACGCAAATTTCAAATGGCTGTAATTACTTGAATTTTCGTTAAATTGAAAAAATAAAAAACACGACCTAATTATTTTAGCATAAACTATTTGAACATGGAATAAAAAGAAATCATGCAACAACCAAATTATAGATACTGCTAAGTTTTAACAAAATATAAATAAAAATGATCGTTTTAGGACATCCAAACCTCCTTAAACTTAAATTTTTTTATCGTTGATAAGTACTATTATTCTTTAGTGATTTTATCAAGAATTTTGTAAATTCGCTATGATTCAGAGTAAGTCTGTTTATTTCCAACATTGAATGAAGTAATTTTACGAAGCTTTTTTTATTACAGTGATCCATAGATGCAGTAAACTTTCTAAAATGAATGTTGTCAGCTACTTGCGCGAAGAAGATTCATTAATGTTTTTGTCATTATATAAAGAGGCTGCATATAATGTAAATGATTTCAAGGTGAAATTTTACATTGTTCGAACGAAAAGGAAATTATTTTTAAGTGAGTGCGGCTGCTTAAAGTTATTGCCTTTTTTGTTCGGACACGAGGAATTTCCGGTGTTTACTTATAATTATAAAAATTGTAATTGCACGGTATAAAAGGAAGGCTGTCGAAATGGAAGATAATATTTATCTTATTAATAAACGAGAGAGAATTTGTCAGAATTTAACGATAATCCCGTATGATCAAACCATAAAACAGTATGAAGTTAATATTGATTGTAGTAAAACTAATATACAGCGATAATAAAACTGCCACAACTTATATAAATCATGAACTCACACAAAATCTATGTTATCAGTTAACGGAAGTTTTAATATAAAATCTTAATTTATTTATCAAAATAAATTTTTTTAATACTTCTATAAATATTAATTCATCTAAATTGACTGATACAAAAGTCAGATGTAAAGTCACAAACTTAACTAGCTCAAGAATACAAATGTCCATTATTTCTGCGGAGAAAGTCTAGTCGGCACCGCAAACTTTGACCATAAAGATAACATTTTTCCCGTTCCAAGAATTTTCGAATTGTTGAGTAATGTACAACAAGCGCATGAAACAAGCCGTAAATTACGTCAAAGCGCATTTGCGTATACGTTCTTTATGACCATAATCTACATGCCCTGTCTCCATATACAAATCAATAGAGACTAGCTTTAACTTTCAATGTTGAATGACGATCGTATGATCATTGAAAGGTTATTTTAAGTTTCCAAAGTAACTGTTTTTAAGGGTAATTAAGTTTTGTATACATGCATAGAGCAAGCGTTATTCAATGAAAAAAGTTTACTAGGGACTCTATTGAGCTGTATGCGGAGGTAGTGCAATACTGAAATTGACGAAGAGGTGAAGAAAAATTTTGCCCGATCGAGTTCTCGCGTGAAATTCGAGGAGAATCTGAAGTGCTCCGATCGCGCCCGCAAATACCCTTGTGGACTACGCTAGCGGTCATCAAGTCACGCATGACTCACTCTCTCGATGTTATTATTGTAGAAACTTGTACGTCTTTTTTAGCTTAACTAGTTAAGTCGCACTGATAATATGCTCATAAGTCGTTCTACTCTTCGATGGCTTTAAGATTAGAGCCATCGTCTCAGTGGATACATGTAGGTATTGATGACATTTCAACTGTGGATTTTGTATATTTTATGGATTGTAACGTGATTTTTGGGTTGAAAGGTAGCGTTATTAGATTATTGAATTCCAATTTTTTTTGTGAATTACAGGAAAAGTGCAAATAATTTAATGAAATTCTTATTAATGTAAGGATGTAGAACAACAAATTGAGTTGAGAATATCACTGCTTTAGATTCTTGTATAAAATAGATTAAATAAATTGTATAGTGATGTATAAAAGTGAATAAATAAAGGAATTTGTATTCAAAAGTTAGTTCACTACTATAAATAAAACCTTAACACTGCTTCTATTTTTCATTGTTGAATCAAAGAGCAATTTGCAACACAAATCGTTGTTAAAAGCAGCAATTTCATGAATCATTTTCGAGATATGTAACAAAAAACAGTGCACATTTATTATAGTAGTTTTATTACGTCATTTATATGATAATACATTCGCACAATATTACGCTAGAAATTCTAGTCCGTAGACATTGTCTATTAGATTTTTTTTACAAAATCCCGTGAATTAGAATTATCAATTTTATTATTTGCTTTTAAAACTTTATTCAATTTTATAATGCATTAAATTTGCACTCACAGTTGCATACAAATTCATACGGAAGATCGTTTAGTACATCCATAACGTTTCCGTTTACTAAAAATAATACAAGAATTCTTGAATTACACAGAAGAACGCCCTTACAAACCGAATAAAAAAACGAATCAATAGTATAAAATATTCAACTGTAAAAAAGAATGAATGAAGGTCAGGTTCGATTTTAAGACGAAAATAAATCCGTGCTATCGCGACTCTGAGACGATAAGGAGATAAAACACAAAAAAGACAGAGAGAGAAAGTGTATGCTCCAAAAACTTCACGTCCGCCGTACGTGTGGTACCTAAACATAAAATAGAGCGCGTACTGCACGTCAAACAATCGTCGACTATGGCCAGAATGAAACAGAATTTTCTTTATCAGTGGCACATCTATATTTTTGTTATCAGTAGTAAAGCTTTAAAAAATTATAAAATGCCCAAGTGCCAATTTTTTTTGGAATTTACAAAACAATAATGTTCGGAAAAACTTATATGCTAAGTATAGACTATCATCTGATCAAATATCACATACGCACATACACATATATATTTTCTCAACCGCAATATGTAATTCTATAATATTTTTAAAAACAATTATTTTTTACAATTACAATACAAAGCTTCGAGTAAGTACGTTTCTCGTGCAAAACTTTTTCTGTATCATTTCTGAAGAATTTTGCGTACTAGAAATTTATCGACATATGTGTAACTCCAAAAAGAAGCACCGAACATCCCTATCCATCGCCTCTTTTCCACCTCGCCTGATATCCCCAACCCTTCTCCACAACCGCAATCTCGCACTCGAGCCACGCTTTTTTCAACTGCCAGCAGAAAGACTGCACGACAAACGCCTACCAGTCGCCCGACATCAAACGACTCCAGCTTTTCGGCTGCCTCGAGCGCGCCATTACGCAACTTGGGCTCGTGGCCAAGGACTTCCGCGCAGAAGCAGAGAAGACGACGACGACGACGACGACAGGTGTCTAACAAGTGATACGCTTTTCCTCTTGCGGATGTGCGGGGGTGGAAGGAAAAAGTGAGGAAGATTGCGAGAGAAAGAGAGCCGGAATTATATGGCGAAAGAGGGACAGGCGAGAAAAGTTTAAAGTAGAGCGGTCGTGCGCAGTCGAGATCTTTTAGCCGAGTGACACTAACGTTTTGCTTTTCTTTGTGTGTCTGTGCGTGTATGTGTGCGTTTTCCTCTTTTTTGTGTGGGGAATATAGTGAGCGAGATAGTGGCACAATTATGTGATGAAATTGTTTTCAGCTGTATTTTAAACTGAAAATAAGATTGTATGAGTTAAATTAGTTTGAAACGTAATTAATAAATAATCTTTTTTATCCAGATCAACTCAAGATTTTTTGAGTTTTACATTGTCGTGTAAAGAATGATTAATACTTGTAGGTACAAACAGTACTAGTACTAAAATTATTTTGTACTATACTAATTTATTTTTAGCATTTGAAGTCTTTAATTTTTCAAAAGAAAACTTTTGTCTTTATTCCATTCATTGTTTAAATTCAATAGGTAAGTCAAGAAATTGATTAAGGCGCAACAACTTTAAGAAGAACTAATTTTGTATAGTGCAATAGGACTTTATAATTTGGATTAATTTGTATTCTAGTAGAATGGTACGTTCGCATTCTTTACTAGAAATAACTATTATTACTCTCGTTTTACAGAAGTGATTGAAATGTGGCATATATATATACAAGCTTTGAAACCACCAAAAGAAGTTCATATTGATAATTATATTGCCAATTTGTGCCAATCGTACTTAAATATTTTACACTGGTTCATTTTCGGTTTTTAATAGAACTAGCAAATAAACGTTATGTGAGTGCTAACTTTCATGGTTCACTAAGATTTTAATTGTTACTTCCTCATAGAAGAAGCTTTATGATGGTAAAAAAAAAGTTTCACTAAAAAAATTTTACAAACATATTTTGAGATACTGGGAATCAAAACCCACTATTTTTAGATAATATCTGTAGGGATGTGTGTGTGTGTGTGTATGTGTGCATGTGTGTGTGTGTGTATGTATGTGTGTATGTGTATGTATGTGTGTGTGTGTATGTGTGTGTGCGTATGTGTGTGGGTCTGTGTGTGTGTGTGTGTATGTGTGTGCGTATGTGTGTGGGTCTGTGTGTGTGTGTGTGTGTGTGTGTGTGTGTGTGTGTGTGTAGGTATGTGTGTGTGTATGTGTGTTTGTGTGTTTGTGTGGGTCTCTTGAAATATAAGAAAAATTTTTGAAAAAAAAGAGATTATTAGGATTACGGATAAAAATATTCTGTAAAACTTTTGAGGCTTTATCTTTTTCTTTTGAAGATAAAAAAATCTTTTTGTAAAAAAAAATCGATTTTTTTATTTGATCTGAAACTTTCCAAAACGATAGCTTTTTACTATCTCATGAACGAATTCTTTGCCCAGGTCACAACCACCTTTATATTTCAAGATATTTGAGGTTATGTATGTTAAAGAAATTTTTTTTGATCGCTTATATCTCGAGAATGGCACGGTAATTTTTTACCAAATAGGGCTCATTTTTTTCGTTTTTTAATGAAGATCCGAAAAAATTTAAAGATTCATCGACTTGTTCTTTTAAAAACCTTTCTTTTTATTTTACGATTTTCTGAAATCGATAAGGTAAATTATTTTTGTATGTTATGCAGCCTCTTGGCATAGCTAGTGTCTCATAGTTATTTTTTCATACCATTATATTATTCTACATAATCACATCCTGCATTTATCTAGGGTTATGCCTGTGGAGTGCGAAAAGCTTATATCAGGATAAAATCCGCTTTGAGGTGATTGGTGTATTTGTATTAGTCACAGATCCAAGTATTAGCTATACTACCTATCGCAAAATTTTAAAATACCAAAAAAACTGCTAAAAAAGTATTTAAAAAAATTTATTTTAATTTGTTTTTAATTAATAGGGATAACTGTAAGCTATAATCACTGATAAAATTACTGATAGAATCACTATTTGTTTATCATCAATGTTGCATTTGTTACTACTTTTTTCACAAAATTGACATATCCCATTAATAATTAATAACATCGTTATTATAAGATATTTATAAATCTGTATAAATTTGTGTATTCATTCTTCCTAACAGTATTTTCTGAAATTCTTCATATTAATTACTATTCTTATGTTAGTAATTAATATTAAATGATTAATAATGTTTAAGAAAATCTGTAAAAATTATCTATAGTTTTGTAATTTTAGTAAAAAAATATCTTTGGACCATCAATGATAAAAAAAGCAGATCTTTTTTGAGATATTTTACATTGGAACAATTTATAAATTTTGAGTAAGCTAAGTGCCAATGAATTGGTAGTAGTCTTTTTACATATTTTCGTCCAACATCTCAAGAATAACCAGAAAAAAGATTTAGAACAAAGTGCTTAATCCAAGCACAGGTAGCAGTCTTTAGCCAGATTCAAAACGGGTTACACCTTGGACGATTGAAAAAATTTACACATTTCTTTATTTGCTTAAATGATTTAAGAATATTGAGTACATACTCTAAATGAAGAATGGTAACTAGTATACATTTTAGAATCGATCTAATGAGATGTGTCACTTATACGTTACACCGCGCAACGACTGCAGCACTGTTATTTTGTTAAAAAACAAAAAACTGTTACTATCTGTTATACATGTATAATATACATATGTAAAAAGATTTACAATCAAGTTTGTTCTTTTAGTGTAAGAAATCGTTGAAAATACTAGTGACATATTAATTTTCAGAAGGAATTTCAATTCTTGTACTTATACCATGTGGTCTACTAAGTTATTTTATTGTACTTAATTCTATATATCTAAAATAATATATATAATATATTATTATCTTTCCTAGCATAATATGTGACGATTTGATAAAAAACATAAGGATAGTGAATGAAATTTCCGAGAATTTATAGATTCATAAAAACTAGATCGAACGAGAGCCTTGAGCATCGCAAGAAGTTCTCAGTGCCTATCATGAAATTTTACTCTACGCTCACGTTTTATTACCGAATAAAAGCGCTGCACCAAATAGGAATTTATTCATAGCCGAAATGCGAAGATCCTTTATGTACCTGCTGCTTTACCTACTCAAACCGACTCCTTTATTCGCATTAAGGATTTCCTAATCAAGTATGCAGTTATGGCAGTGGGCCAAGATCCCAAACGCTAGAGTAAAGCGAAGAAGGACTAGGCAATAAATTCAATATGAACAAAAGACCTGATCGTTATGTTCTAAATGTTACTGCTCGGCAACTTACATAACCTTCGACATTTATGAAAATCAATGATATTCCTATGTTTTAGTATCGCTAGCTCCACCTTCGAATCATAAGAATGCAGAGTATTACTTTTTCCTGATATTGTTATTTAAGGTACTACTAATACGAATATTTAACAGAAATACTTCTTTACATTAGCTATGCGTAACAATTGATTTCGCTTATTAGACAATTATATAAATCATTCAATAATATGTAGTCAAATTCGAATAAAAATAAGTAATAAAGGGTCACCAATAAATGTAATGATTGTGTATACAATAAAATGTTAATCCATTTGTTATCCTCTATATCCAATGATTTATTAAGTGTTAATTAATATCTGAGTAATGTAAAACATCTGTTACAATTAATCTTTCGAGCACTCACAGAATGACAGTTATTAATTCAGATTTCGTACCTTTTGTGTTCATAAACATGGCGAGCTAATTTATTTAAATTAATGGAAGTAAAAAAGCATATTTCACCCAAACTAATTTTTACTGGTAGGTATCTCGAATGCAAAAGAGCTTTTGATATCAGACCGTGATTGTCGCAGAAGAAGAAATATGAAACCGCATGACAACGGATTTGAAATGAATTGCTAAAAATATCCCGTCACGCAAATCGATTCACGTAACAATCTCTTTAATCTCTTTCTGAGCAAGACATTTCATATTAGTTTCAAACATTGTTTTATTATTTTGAAGTCGAATTCTTTCTTTATATTACTGTATAAAATTTAATTACACAATTAATAATAATTACAATTAAAGATCTTCACTAGGTTTTTATATCTTGCAGGAATTGGATTATCCTGTCAGAGTTTCATTTCCTATCCAATCATACCTTACAATTAACGTTTTGAAAATAAACGAAACTTACATTTTAGCAATCTATACGCTGCATCATATAAACCGCTCGTATAATAAATGTATTCATTTTAATAGACACACTAACATCTGCTACGCCAAGAATAACACATACTCGCAGAACACGCTCGTCATTCGCATAGGAGTCATTATCACGCAGAGGTTAAAAATACTGGCAATAAAAATAGTCTTAAATTGCTCACATGGATTAGAAATTTATGTTTATTTAGATAAACACGTATAAACATGCCCTATTTTCAAATAACTACTTAATTAAGTTATTACTAAAAACTTTTAGCACCTATAAAGCTGGTTAGTATTTGGCAGTATGTAAAGTTCTCGATAATCTTATTATTGTATATATTCACCCTGTATAGAAGAGAAAAAGTATATATATAAATTATACATTAAAATTTTTCTGTTACATGGGGCGACAATATTTAAAATTGGCTAAAACTCTGCATTTGTTAATCGAAATCTTAAAAACTAATCTAAATGACTGGTTTATTTTAGTCTTCAAAAATTAGGAAAAATAAGACCTAATGCGTGCGAAACAGAAATATTTTTATCAAAAAATGATCTTTTGTTTACAGTTTTTGTTTCTGTGTAAATTTTGCAAGCGCTAATTGTTTTGTGGGCGCATAAAAAAAATATTTTTTTTAGTTTAATCCAGACCTGCCCCTCTTAATAGCTATAGATATTTTTTAAATGAACATTAATTTATAACATAATTTATACTTTTAAAATTATAACATAATATTTTGCTTGTCCATTGCCAAGTATCTCCGGTCAAATCTCAGGCATGATCATCCATTATGCTGATAACGCTTGAACCATTTTTACCCAGGTTCTCAAAGAGAAAGGACTGTCTTTTGATTAGTATGTATTTGAAACTCAAAATTTCATTACTTTATTACATTTATAGGAGCGTCTCTCAGTATACACCCTCTCCAAGTATGGATACTCATGGCTATTGTGTTTCTACCGCTATTTTTAGGATAATAATTAAAAAGCCGTTATTATCCGTGTCCAAAATTATTTAATTTCCCGAAGATTAAACACGTATCTAAGCATATATGCTTACTAAATACTAATTATTTTATGTATTGTATGATTTAATGTAAAAGTTAAATGATAATTTTGAAGTTAATCAATATACTATTTCATAACTTTTACATATATTTGCAATGCCATTTTTAAGTACTTAAACAAAAAATACTTTTCCCTAAAATATAATACCTAGTACTTCAATAATACTAATAATTAACAAAAGGTTAACAAGAGGTCATTTTTTGATAAAAATATTTCTCTTCCGCGCGCAACTGATCTTATTTTTCCTAATTTTTTAAGATTAAAATAAACAAGTAATTTAGTTTAGTTTCTAAAATTTCGATTATCAAATGTAGAGTTTTAGACAATTTTAAATATTGTAATTCAGAGAATTTAGTTTACCAAAACTTAAAGATTACCTGTAAAAGATCCGTTTATGCAATAAATTCCATTTTTAAATTTTGACATTCACTTACGGAATTTAAAGTAGTAGCCCAAATGGGTATCCGTACTAAATGCCACTTTTCCCTATTTTGCCCTATTTCTATCGCAGTAATAATGATATTTCTTTATTTTTACTTCATTTACTATAACTTAATGTCGTCCGCTCTTCTACGTTAAAACATGCCTAACGGTATTTTACTTACTGGTTTTCCCACTAATAAAGGTGCTGTTCTTCGCTCGCTCATTCCATTCTATGTTACATCATTCTTTACCTTCGCGATTTAATTACTGTGATAATAGTAAGTGATAAGTAAAAAGTTGTGAAGTAAAAAGTTTGGGGGAAGTGAAAAGGATTGTTAAAAATGTCCGTGAAAAAGAATTGAGTGTTCAAAAGTGCATCATATTTGGTAACGTGTAAACGAATGTAATTAAGAATAGAATCCAGTTGGAATTTTTAAAAGCTGTTAAGAATTGCATTAGTTATGGTGGCGCTGATGAGCGAAAAACGTGTTTTGAGATAAACCTATACCGTAAGGAATTTTGTTCTAAAAATTTTTCTGGTCATTGTTGAGATATTAAATAATAATATGCAAGAAAAAAGAATTGATTTTTTGAAAATATTTGACGATAGGTTCCCTTAAAAAAGTAAAAACAACCATTTCACTTGTAATCTTCTTATTATTTACTACCCTACGTAATTACTACAGTTTATTCAATGTTCTCCCTTATTAACTTTATTAATAGAGATTATTATATGTATTCGATAATCATTAAATTTTATTTGTATTGAGGAATTCCACAAGAAATCTGCAGTTAGACGGTTTAAATATAATAAAAAAGAAGTTGAATCACACATATGCTACCATTTTTTTCTCGGTCTATGAGCCTACAATACAGGTAAAAAATTTCCAACATTGAAAAAGACCTTGTTTTACTGTCTATTTAAAATTTACATCAATATCTATTATGCGAATTTAACATGGAAATTACGGACTAAAACGGCCATCATTGAAATAATAATTACTTGAATTTTAAAGGGTCAATCAAATTTTTCATGCAAAATGATATAAAATAGAAGACAAAAGCTTTCGTGTAAGATGTGCAACGTTCAAAAATATTTACAATATCAAAAGTTACAAATAATCAAAGATAGTGCATAAACACGCAAAAATCGTTAAATTTCGTGATTTTTTCGCGTTTTTTTGAGTTTATTTATTATCTTTGATCGCTTATAACTTTTGATATTGTTAATCTTTTTGAACGCTGCACATTTAAAATTAATAGTACATTATGTAACAAGGGCAAAAAGTCGACAATTGTTCCCGCGGGCGAGTTTACTGCCCGAACAAGCAAAGCGAAGCGAGGGCAGTATCACCCGAGGGAGAAATCGACTTTTTCTCGAGTTACATATAGTACACTATGCCCATCTCAACTTTGGCCACTTTCTGACTTGGAAAGCGGGACTAATGGACTGTTAAAAGACAATATTGTTAAAAGACAATCGAAAATCAGGGCTATTGGTAGAACTTGATGAAATAAAGGAATTTGGACTAGCTGCTAGTAAAGTCACTTTTTTCCTGCAAATGCGAGAAAAAAGCGATTTGCGGGGAAAAGTAACTTGGTTCCCGCTTATCATTTTTGTGGGTAAAAAGTGTAATTTTGATCTCGCTTTTCGGGAAAAACAAAGTCAATTTTCGTTGAGATGGGCCTAAAGCTCTTTTCTTCTACTTCATATTATTTTGCCTGAGAAATTTGTTTGATCTTTTAAAAGCCAAGCAATTGTTATATATAAATGACGATCGTCTTTGTTCATAATTCCCATGAGACAATTGATGTACATTTTGGCATGTTGGTCATGTTTACATGTATTGTATGATCTATAGAACGAGAGAAAATTAGTTGCTGAGGTGTGCCTCAAACTTTTTTATTATTTTTTGATCCGTCTAACAAGGAGAGGGCATACCCTCCGGGAAACGAAATTCGGTCAGACTTTGGGAGGTATTTTCTGGTACTCAAAAATGAAGCCTAGTACCCGTAATTCATTCTAATGGGCCCTTGATCTCGAGATATGAGGTAATTTACTCGAAATATTCGTTATTTTATTGAAAAAAGATACCTCTACTTCTAACCATAACTCTATAAGTTTTTACTATAAATAAATGACCGAAAAGATAATAAAAAGTAGACAAAAAGAGCTTTAATTTAAGTTCTGTTACGTATAAGAATATTAATCTAATCAAAAGTTATTAATAATTGAAGATGGTCATTGAAAATACATGGAAAATTAACGAATTTAAAAGAGCTAAATTTCTTTGAATATTCATGTAATTTTAGTCACCATTTTCAATTGTAAATAACTTTTAATCAGATTAATATTTTTATACGTTACAGAACTTAAATTAAAGGTCCTTTTGCCTACTATTTGAGTTTGACTTATTTTGAGTTATTTACGCAAAACAAAAACAACCAACTCCTACAAAACAACTAACTCACGCCTCGCAACCATCGGAATTTACCCACAATTATCTAGTTACGAAACCCATGCAGGTAATTTTTGCGGTGCTGCGCTGAAAGACGATCCCTGTACTCCAATCCCCAAAAGCAAAGAAAGTGATGCGACAGTCGCTGCAAAAGCGTCGCACGACTCGATCTATACATGTGCAACAAGAGCTCGATCGCCCGGGAAAGAACAGGTAGGCGCGCGGCCGCTCAGTCGTGGACATAATGAGAATGGAAATCCCGGCCCCACGCAAGCCGCAATAATTGAGAGCGCTCGCGCGAATCCGATTTCGCTATAACGGCGTATAATTCCAAGGCGCAGTGCTGCACTATGACGTACGCGGCTGGAAAAACCGTAAGTTGGATTTAGGCGATATCGATAAATTGGTAAACAGGTGTATTTTATTAATAATTTTGTATGAAAGTTAAAAATGTAATTTTTTGGGTCATCGTAACTACCAGTAATAAAATAGCTTTTTTTAAAGTTATAACGGTTAGCTCTCTTAGCTTTAAGGGGGATAATTTGACATACGGTAATATGCAAGTTACCAGTATATTACAAAGATTCTGTATGATGAAGAAAATCGACTTCCGATATTTTTAAAATGGGGATAAAATTAAATGTTTCCGATATGTCCTCAAGTTGCATTCTTTATTTTGCTTTACTTTTTAAGAACTGTATGTCTTGGTGAAATTGGTGAAAGATGTTTATATACGATAAATACGGTCTTTCTATACATAAAGAATGCCGTAAGCCCGGGTTTCCGGTGATATGAAGGTAACAAAAGATTGGTCAGCTTTCATTTAAAAGAATGCAATTTTTATCTCATTTTTTATCACAATTTGACTTAATATATTTTGTACTGTAGACACCAGTGTAGTGCAGCTGAAGTAGTCCCAAACAACTTTTCTTAGACGTGGTATTGATCGATATTTATCTCTTCTAAGAAAATTAACAAAATTGCCTGTTATTATACGCCGTTATTACAGAAAATAATTGTTTCCGTATTATTTATGTAGAGTTCATTAAACCAAATCTAATTTAACATATTAGATAAAATAAAAATAAAAAACCTTAAAAATTTTGCATACTTAATTAAAACATTATATTGCAAATAATAAAAAAATAAACTTTTCAAACACGAGAATAACATAAATAACGATAAAATTTTATTCTACAAATTCTGTATAGATTGTAATGCGTATATATAAATAATACATATTTATAGATTACAGAAAAACATTCAATAAACCAAATTAATTTTCTTTAAATTAGGTTAAGTTTTAGCGTTGAAAATATTGCGCGTACGAACAAATAATGATGTGATTTCTTTTCAATAAAAATTGCCGAAATTATTTTGTTTATTATAACATTTTTCAAAAGTAATTATTTTATAAAAGACGTCCTGAGTATTATTCATTTAAAATTGTTATTAGTTCTAAGTTTAAATATACCGAATAAGACTACACAATATCAGCGTGAAACATGATTCCCTGCAAAAGTTATGTTGGCCACAAATTTTGGTTTCATACATACATACACGCAAACATACAGGCATACACGCACACATTTACGCATTAAGCACGCCTGCATATCTGCACATACACACATACACACACGCACGTACACACGCACGCACGCACGCACGTACACATACATACGAACGCACACACACGCACACACACACAGACATACACACACACGCTCGCACGCACGCACGTACTGACGCACGTACATACACACACACACACAGAGACGTACACGCACACACGCACATACACACACGCAAGCGCACATGCACTCGCACACGCACACGCATACGCACACGCACACGCCCTCACCAACACCCACATCCACGCCCACACCCACACTCACACACACACACATATCAAAATTTCTTATCCAAAAATTTTTATTGTTACAAATCTTTATCTTCGTGAATGCAATATAGAGCACCTCAATATTTTTACAATTTTAGGTGCCTATTACATTTAATAGAACCCTAGGACAGTGGTATATTCTTCAAACATACAAGTGCTTAATTAGAGATCTAAATACAAAATATTCCAGCTATGGTGGAATCTCCCATTCGCGCACTCTTAATCGAACACATCATGGACTTTCCCCAGTTTCTTTTTTTAGACGGGTTGAGGAGGGGGATTAGTCATCGGCAGCAAAGAAGCGCGTCGTCTATACGAACACTTGGATTTATTATGGGGCTTCCCCGGGATTAAGGAAGTTAGATAGATCTCCCACGCGGGGTGAAGAAAGGAGAGTCCCCCTCCACTGCGCATCGGCTTCCCTCTTACTGCGCACCACCTCGCGCACCCTACAAGCTAGTGCTTTTATTTACGTTTTCGCTTAGTACTCGGAATCGGTGTTGTCATTCGTTCTAAAGTTTCGCGTACACGATCTTAATACTGTTCCAATATTTTGCATAGTTTTTCATTTCTTTCTTATCATTTTTAAATAATTGCACTCTATGTTTATCGTCAGTTTCAAGCTGCTCTCATAAGAGCCCGTGTATCAGAATCAAACTTTGAAATCAATTATCTTTAAATCGGTATTGCTTTCAAATTTCACATGCCATCGTAAAATTTATAGAAGAATATTAAAGTTTCAGAAACATCTTATCATTTTTACTTCACTATCGAACCTCCTTAACCGGAACACGTGGACTGTGTGCAACTAGCTGAACAACAACTTGTATGCCACCGCCAGCGAGGCGGTACTGCCTACTTAAGATCCGGGGAACTCCGACAGTATGGTCTGGGTTCTCCTAGACTCAACATTGAAGCTAATGATCAAGTGTCGCAAATATCTTGGGATTCTCCGTCCAAAATGTTATGTAAGAAGTACGGGATAATACTTTTGTAATTAAATACTTTACGCCTTTTGCGTATAAGTTAACATGTCTTTTTTAATATCTATAATATTTTTACGTTTAAACGTCATTCATCCGAGTTTAACAGGGTGTTTGTGCATTTTTCACCATTTCCTTAAACCGATCGAGAATTTGTAGACCTCCTGTGTGCATGACTGTAGGCCTGTATAGGCTCAGTTAAGTCTTCCCTACTATCCATTCTTCGCGTATAAGGCAGGGTTTGTTCTTAGTGTGCGGTACCTTACTGATGAGTCCAGCCAGCAGACTCGGGACAAAACGCATCACCTTCCCAAATCAGCGTGAACGTTTTTGGCGTTTTCATTTGGTCCTTCGAGCAGGATCGGATGTTGTGTTGGATGTTGTTATTTCGAGTTGCTGATGATGTTATTTTTATAACGTCCTCTGTAGGTTTCTGTCACTAGGTGGATAGGATCGGGCTTTCGATTAGTTTATGTGTTACGGCTCGGTTAACGGTTGATGTAAGCGTCAGGGTGATGCTGATCCCTCGTGAAGGTTGTTGTTTTTGATTTGGACAACAACGTTTTGGAGAGATGTTTTCTCGGAGTTGAGGATTGGATGGGGGTGGTGGGTCCTCGTTGTTCTCCGAGACGGGTGAAACAATTCCTTTACAATTAGAGACTATTTAATGTATTTCCAGGTAGAGGCGTTGGTTTTACACCTATAGTAATCTTTGAGGTTTGCCTTGCTTGACGCAAATTTCGGGTTTCGTATTACGGATTCGAACCGTGACAGGAATCACGCAAATCTTTGTCATGCGTTGCCTCTATTGCTGTTCACTTTCCTCAAGTCATATTCGACAGTTCCTCGTTTTTTGTTTTCACTCTATATCACGACGGTAAGCCGTGCCTGCGCGAAGGTGGAAGAGAGAGAGAGAGAGAGAGAGCCTGTCAAAGTAAGGGGGTTAGTTCTATGGGCATTTTACCCATGAGATGGTCGATGTTCTTAGGTAGGTTCTCTAATTAGTCAAGAGCTGATTTCTCGCGTATTTCAGTGAGGTTGTTGAAGAATGGAACACAAGCTCGGAAAATTGTGATCTTCTACCCTCTCTCTCTCTCTCTCTCTCTCTCTCTCTCTCTCTCTCTCTCTCTCTCTCTCTCTCTCTCTCTCTCTCCCTCTCTCTCTCTCTCTCTCTCTCTCTCTCTCTCTCTCTCTCTCTCTTTTCTGCGACGCTATGGCCGTGCCTGCTCGGGAAACGAGAGGGAGAGCGGGAAAATGTACGCGCCTGCCGGTGTAGCCAGGTAGCCTAACAAATTGTGATTTTTTCTTTCTTTGTTTCTCGCACTCTCTTCTCCATGATGTCTGCGCGTAGCCGAATGGTGGTTGATCGAGATTCCTTAGCTGAAACATTGGGCATTGTATTATTCTCTTAATAGCTCACGGGGTGTGTGACTTCGCAATTTCAGGTTGTTCTACATTGATATCTTTCTGGCCTTGCACGTGTAGGTTATACATAACTTGCTGCGCATTAGTGTTCTTTTCTGATTAAAACCTGCCAATCATCATTGCACTGTCTAGCTACCCTATCCTTGATTCAGGGTTTTTTCCAAACTGACCATTGCATCTTTTTGCAACATTCTTGCGGATCTTCTTATTCATATTCTTACACACAGAAGTGACCTCTTACTTGCAAGACTGTTTCTTCATATTCACATCAAGAGGTGTGTGGCGGGCGGTCTCTTCATCGGTGGGCGCTGATTGTTACATGATGTGCTCGAGCGCTGAATGCGACTGGCGGTTTCTTATCCATCGTTTTCATATTGCTCTTACTCGAGCAAAAGGTGTGATTTCGGAATACGCTGTCTCGCACCCTGTGCATTGAATGGACGGGTGATGCATTGATTTGGCTCCGGCTTGTATTAGTCAACCGCGATCAGATATCAGATATCAGGGTCTGCAGGCTATACACCGGATCGACATAAGCGGCAAACGCGGTACTCACATTCGGACTTATGAATCATGGTTGTTTGTATTCCATCTCATGCACTTGACGTATTGTTTATTGGATCAGCGTTAACAGAGAGTTGCAACGGACGACACGTGTTTATCAGCTGTTCTATTTGGATATACGTTGAATATTCTAGGTTCTTGTAGACTCCTGCATCTTGAGTGGCAGTGATTGGCTTGTTCCTCTTTGTCTGTGGTAACCTGTATGTTTTCCATTTATTAGTTTTGTGCCTGGGTCTAACTTTTGACAAGTATATGGTCGCCTACATTTGCGATATTTTTAGTAACTTGTCATATACGTTGGATGCTGTTAATGATACCCCCATTTGATGTTGCTGTCAAAATATGTTCTGATCTTGTGCGTGACTTCGAATCTGCTGTACCTATGGCTGATGTTTGATCAGCTTTTGGATGTATCTATCGCGACGGGTAATCTCGCGATCAACCAATCTTTGGCGTGTCAGTCCATCTATTGGAGATCGATTTTTAAGATAACATCTGTAGCGGTCTCGGACAATTGGGTCGGATATATTTGTAAACACTATTTATGGCCACCCGGGCTTCATGAACCAAACTGGTAGGAGATTATTTCGTTCAGAGAACGAAGGTGTACGGAATGTTTCTGCAATTTTCAACGTCATCGATGACGAAAATTAGGTAATCTTCTCAGTTCATGTTTATATATAGGCGTCGTTCTGGGTCGGACTGGCATCTTCAAGATTTTCTAGGATGTGTCCCAGGTAGTTCAAATCGTAGGTTTTCAAATTTAAATAGTAGTGTTGAAAAAACTTTGCGGAAGGACTTTCGGGACTTGGTCTTTGACGATCCTATATACCTGTACACGAAACTATCAGAAAGACTACCTGGACCTCGCCATCGGTACCCTTAAACCTAGAGGCAACAACAATGATGCTTGTTTCGCTAGTATTTGTACTACTCACGTTTTGGTATTAATAATTTTATTTTCTCCGTGAATAATTAATAGTTAATTAATACAATATAATATTACCTTCAAGACTTTACTGCCACGTTTTATGTTCTTGCGAAAACATTAATCCGAACAAAAAATGCTGGCTATTTACTTGTGCAAAGTTTTTATAATCGCTTAATACAATTTCTAAAACATTTAATTATTTTTCTTGAATTCAGGAGAATACATCACTAGTACTATTCATATTAATTTTTACTGTACATATTAAAAAACTTTAATCTTAAATAATGGCATGCATTAATTATTACAGAGAGTGTCGTCGTTTATTATTTTGACATTCTGCTATTTTTAAAAAAATGTAATTTATTTTATTTTTATATTTGGATTTTGTATAGATCAAAGCGCAGCTTATATGTCGACAAAATTTAATTGCATTCCATGTACGATAAAATCCAATTTAAAATTTGTTTATTTTGTTTCATCCGTCAAAGCCATTTAAATTTCTATTTAAACTGTATCAATAGAGTACTGCTTACGAAGTTCTCTTTACAAAATCATTACCACAAATATGATTGAAGGTGACTACCAGACTTGATGTACAATATAAATTTTAAAAATAATAACTAGGTGTGTTCGCAAAAAAATAAGTCGAAGCACTTCAGTATACATTCTATTAAGTAATAGTACCTTAAATTAAAAAGCGCACATTAACTTAAAATACTTGCGTAGAAAAAAACGGAATTGTTAAATTGGATAAAAAGTTTTGTTTATTACGGCATGTGCATGCGTTCGTATATATAGGCATCACTGTATGTGTATATATATATATGTGTGTGTGTGTGTATATGTTGGTGCGTGAATGTATGTATGTATGTATGTATGTATATACATGTGTGTGAGCGCAGATGCATATGTCTGTGGGTGTACGTACTGTACGTGTGTGCAAGTCTATGTGTGAGTGCACACGTTTATCCGCGGGTATCCATGGATTATTGTGTATGTATATAAATGTGTATATACACCCTCTACCCTCCATATCTCGCGAAACGAAATTTGAGAGCATTTGACTTTTTCTTAATATTGTCATATGCTCTAACAGAGTTGGCATACTTAGTTAAATGTATACAAAATATATAACTCGAAATTATGCTAAGTTTATCTCCTGCCTTCGAATTTCCTTTCGCGAGATACGGAAAATAGCGAGCGTACGTACGTGTATGTGAATGTAGGTGTATGTGTATTTATGTGTGTGTGTGTGTACGTGTATGTGAACATTTAGATTTAGATTTGGATAATTTATTTATACCCGTGGACTAGCATGTCACATAAGGTATTTAACAAAATACCTATTGACATTACAAAATAAAATATATGTATGCTTCTGTGCGTATCTTTGTATGCATCCATATAAGTATATGTGTGTATTGTAATTTGTACATGTGTGTAGATGTAGCACGTATAAGTATGTGTAACCTTTCATGTATACATATTTTCAGTACCATATTACATCCAAATTATTTAGTATCGTTATATTTCTGCTAACAATGTAAATTTTCACCATATTCAGTTATGAATATACAGTTATAGTTATAAACACCGAAAGCAATTTATGCATTGAAACCAAGTATAACATAGACAGAGAGTATAATTGGTGAAGTTAGCAATAATAAAGATTTGCAAAAATGTTAACAGCTCATTTTTATGATTGGTCGAATATAATTGCATCGATTGTTATGAAATGTAATCTTTGGACCTTTGGAACCTAGTAGAACATATAGACAAATGTGTAGGATCGGCTAAAAAATATAGGAGGAGTATAAAATAACAAATGTCTGAAAGAAGGCTTCGTGCCAATAGGTCTGACGCTCTTATATGCAATGGATGCATTTAGATACATCTGGTACATTTGGATGGATGTGGCAAGATTCAGATACTACAGATGCTTTTGGATGCATCGCATGTATTTGGATGCACCTGATACATTTTGATGCACTGGGTGCTTTTTTATGCATCGAATGTACTTGAATATACTGGATGCACTTGGATGTTTTTAGAATGCACGTAGATGAACCGGATTAACTTGGATCAACTTAGATACAAAATATTTACTTTCCCAAAAAATAAATGCAAAGGCATGATGTGAAGCAACATGACGACGACGACGTCAAAGAAGATCATAATAGTAAATTATGCAACAAAGGAATAGTCGACTGTATTCCTGTGTTGCATATAGAACTTTATTACCGATTTAACGGTGGCCACTTTATTGACTTGAAAAGTGGGACACAGAAGAAGTAGAATTTATTCAAAATTTATATTAATATAAGAAGAAAAAGTTCAAAATTGAAAAAAAAGATAAAAATTACAGAAACTAAAAAAATTTGCGGGAATAAAGCAAATTTGCGGGAAATAAAGCATATGAGGGAATCTAATGTCACTTTCGTCTCGCTTTTCAAGTCAATAAGCAGGTCTTTATAGTTAAGTCGGGAATAAAATTTATAATTACTATTACTTAAATATTATTGCATTGATTGTTACAAAATTTAATCTATATACGTTACTTTTGGGGACAAGTAGAATATAAGGGAGATTGTGGTATAACGGAGCAGTTGTGATGACTTTGCTTTAAAAGTGCGTCAACTGTTACCATGCAAAACGAATTTTAAAAATAGAACATAGTTTGAGATCGAGAAAAATAGTACATTTTGTAAAAATGGCATTTAATAAAACTTGAGAAATCTGGTGTTATATTTTATGTTCTCTATATCTAATAAATATAAGTATCACTAATTTAGGATGCAATTTCCATAAATTATAATAATAACAATAATTTAAAAAATTAATAATGTGCTCTATGTACCACCCTGGTAATAATACCGTACCGTTCCGTTATACTACAATTAATCCCTCCATTATACCCCAACGATATTGAACAACGTGATTTTCGATGTATTCAAATAATAATTATTAAGTATACTTTTATATTATATTATTATAATATGAGCAGTTTATCCCCAGTCTCTCCTATACAAAATTCCATGTGTAAAAAATAAACGATATAGTAGTATCTGTAGTCTATAATAATCTAAATTTAGCACTGTGCTATATGTCGATATTTACAACATATCCAATATGATATCCTTGATTTTGTTAATTACATTTTTCGATTAACCACATGTGTATAATTATAATAATGCAAATACTCCACTAACCTTCAAGCAAAACCTACCACGGGAATACCACTTTACACGTCCTAGGTATATCTATTTCAATAACGCAATACAAATTATCTGCACGACGCGGAGCGACAAATCACTTCTATAATCTTCGCACACAGTCCTGACATGCGAGTTTCAAAGTCCAAAAGAGATTTGCTTAGATAGATACTTCATATTCGACATTCTATACGTAGACATAAAAATATAATACATTTTAGAAGTATGTATGTCACATTATTTATCTTGAAATGTATAGTACCGGATGATAAAAAGAAGCATTTTGATGTGACACTATACCTCTATAGTGAAAAGGCAAAATTACTTGAGTCCACTTCTTGCAATGTTGAGATATGAGGTCAGAGTTTTTAAATTGCGATTTAAACCTGTGAAAAAGAATAGCATAGATTGTGAAAGAGTGAAAGTAATAAATGAACTTAAGAAACTTATGATTTTTTATATGAAAGTATTTAATGCATAGATAACAAAATCAGTAAGAAATCAATTTTAAAAAATTGATATGCCTTGAAGCCACAGCTTTACTGTGCATAAAAATTAAAAATAAACGTTTTAAAAGCATTTCTTCATTTGTTTTTATTTTTTGTTCATAATAGTAAATGCATTCACTGAAATTCACTGTTCTAATTATGCACAAGGTTAATGTGAAACAAAAAAAGAACAATTTTCGGTCTGTACGTAAACGCGATTCCATCAAAGAAACAAAAAAGCTGCATTTGTGTGTACATTTTCAGCTGTTGAAGAATGGAAATATTTAGTAAAGGCACAAGAATGTATCGCCAAGCGCAGCCTTTTGAAAATGTCGGTAATTTCGCGTGCCAAATCGATCAATCAAAATATAATCCCTTATCGCGAAGCATGTGCCTTTAATATACACACAAACTTGGCATTTAAAAATCTAGAATGATTTGTATACACACAGCTCGCAAGTACATTTACCGCTCGTACTTGTATTGTACAATCGCGGAAAGAAAATCGAGATTTACGCAATCACGAAAATCCTTCGCCGGTGCAACGCACGTGATTTCAAGTCATTGCCTCGACGTTTATGAGCACGTATAGATGACGCGCGTATCTCTGAACTGTAACCATTTATGTTTGCTGATTGTCTAGGTTTATGGTTGTTATTTTTGCCTGTTGATTTGACTACGAAAGTGATGTTTGAAGTTGTCGTTCGAAATTCAGTTTAATTAGTATGTTGTTAGGTTTATTTGATTTTGAAAATAACTAAATAAATAAATATTTATTCATTCTATGATAAATTGATATTGTATGTTATCTATTTGAATCAAAACAAGTGTACTTATGATCGCGAGTATTATCTAATCTCTTTACGTCAGACTAAGTCCAAAGCTCCTTGTGAGATTCTTTATCCTTATGCCATCATTATTGAACGCACATTTTATTATATGTATATACATATAATAGAGAATAAAATATTTTATGTAACGTACTCAGCGTAAGTCAAACCTGAAGATAAATTAAAATGTTTATTGAAAACATTTTCAAAATATTATATATTTATGTGAAAATAATAGTAGTGTATATGAATATAATATATTAAAATTACATTTTATGCTTAAAATTGCTATAATTAATCATCCATTATTTGGACTTAAACTTAATGTTTTTCATTTTTCTCGACTAATCCAAGGTAATATACCTAATAAAGATTCTCTGATAGTTTCAAAACGATTTGTCAAAATTATCGCTGTTATCGTGTATTCGTTGAATGTGGATGTTTAAAAACATTTTTTTCTGTTTTCTTCACTAAAACTCTATTCACTAGAAGATTATCATCATCTCTGATTAACTTTAAAAAACGAATAACATTTATCCAAAAGACAAACAAAATATATTTAATTTGAAAAAACGTAGAAAAATATCCGTTATTCAATGGTACAGGTTATTTACTGATAGAATCGTCGATATTAAAATTATTTCGCTTTAAAAGTTAATCAGAGACTATGATAATCCTCTGGTGTAGAAAGAGCATTTCGTATACTTCAATGTTACTGTTTACTAAAATACTAAGATATTTAAATTCATCCACTTTTTCGAAGGTCATATCGTTCAGTTTTAAGTATGTATCCTTAGTCCTTCTATTTTAAAGTCCTTGATTCTACACCTAATTCTTTCCCTGCTTTCAGTAACGCACATACATTCATTAAATCACAAAATTTTTTCCAACAATTACTTATAAAATTAACATCTCTTTGTAGGTATAATACTGGCAAAGCAAAGTAAAGAATGCAAACCGCTGCCATTAACAAAAAAAAAGAAACCGTCTGTAGTGGGAGAAAGAATCCATATTAAGCCGTGACACGACGCAACTCACTTCTATAGCTATACCGCGAGAATAATAAAATAATATCGTGCGACGGCTGTCCGACGCGAGTTTCGTGACTGGCAATTAGAAATGCAACGGAGTCGCGCGCGATCGACCGCAGCGCGACAATCTTTAATTAGTAATCGTCCGCTCGGATGTCTTTATCCTTATAACGACTCGAACGCGAGGTGAATCTTTGAATGCATACATACATATGCGCTCGTCTGCAGCTGCAGTACTCGATGTGAATGGTGATGCAACGGCGGTCTGCATGCAGTCACTTTTTTTTACTCGTGATTTTTTTTTGTGTTTGTGTGTAGCTCAGAGCGAGGATGCGACGATAGTGGTGTGATCGGATGTGTCTCAATACCGATTAGGAGTGCGATGTCTTTTTACTTCTGCCAGCCGATCTTGCGCTGCGTGCATTTTATTTATGGCCTGGATAATGATTCGTAATAAGCTGATGTTTCGTGTTGAAATTTTCAGTTGAATTGTTTGTTGACTTACTTTTAAAGAAAAATAAGTTCAAACTACTGAGTTGTTTATTGATTTTTTCGTAGATTAGTTCAAATACTTTTAACTCTGCTAAAAAAATCATGGTTGGCCGAAAGAAAATAAATTAACTAATGAAGCTTCTGACCAACACAGATGAATAATAAATATGTATACTAGAATAAGTAAATCATAAATGTATAATTTATTAATAATGTGATCATTATTGTTCCTTAACCTATATTAAAAACCAATTAAATTAGTAGCGTATGTTGTACCCCACTTCTTTTTTACATGTCGTCTAGTGAATACTGATAAATTAAGAGACATTGAGTTCAAATATAATACATAATATTATTTTGCAATTAAAGCATTACTCATTTCTTGATTTATTGTCACGTTTATTTATATTAATATTTTTCAACGCCTGTACGGAGAATACATAATGATTCAAATAACCCATGAAATTTGATTTCGCATAAATTATAATGCATTTATTCAGAGTAGATACGTCAACATTTTATCAATAGAGATCATTTTAAAAGCTTCCTATAAGAAGGCGCAAAATGAAAATTAATTACTTTGAATTATAATATTTACCACAATTACACATAGTAGAAAAATACAATAGTTGAACTTATTATCTTGCAGTAAAAGTTTTGCAAAATTGGTCGTTAAACTTGGTTTTTGCTGTATCGATCCTTAAAATTCTTATTTGCTATATTAATTTTTCCATATTTTTATTTGCTACATTAATTTTTCCATATTGTTATTTTAACTTTTAAATTGTTATTTATTTAATTATATTATTCGTAAATAAAATAGAACTTCAAATACAAACATTTTTCTTAAATTAGAATAATCACATTCTAATTTCTAAATAATAACTTTCGATACATTTTTAAAGCCCAAGTATTGACGTTTTTGGATAAAAAGCTATTACAAATAAAAAATTAACAATAAATTACGATACACAAATAATGTCCAACCAAGTTCGAACGCACAAATTAAATCATCTGGTCTCATTCAGGCACTCGTTCATTAAGTTTACTTATCACGCTTATTCGCATTTATCCGAAATTCGATATCGCCTACACAACAAGAATCCGTCAAGTGACTCTTCCTCCCGAAGTAAAATTTCAAACGCAGCTGACTTTTAACGCGCTCTCAATGGCGACAACAAGAACAGCAACAACATTTTCAGCGGCTAAACGGTACACGATATCAACAGGGCGAATTTTCAGGGGAAAGCACTCCAACTTCTGCGCACCGCCGCCGCTTTCAAAACCGCACGCGCGCTCTCGTATAACTAATTACCTCTTAACGAGATTGCGATGTATACCTATGTATACGCGCACACCCGAACTCTGCACCTCATTACAAAATAATGCATCTGGCTCCGAGAATAAAGTGCGCGTGCGTGAATCACCGCACATCGCGCATCGTGCAGCTAGACGCTTCGCGAACGCGACGAACAAGTCGTCATCGTCCTGTCCTCGCGTCATTATCATCGTGCCCCGCTGATGCGCGCATCAAGAGCAGACTACGCTAATTGCTCTTCGAGCTGGGCTCGGGATGAGTAATTAAAGACAAACAAAAAGAATCTACAATCGGGGACGCGCGCGTCGCGCGTGATGTGTCATTTCTTTCGTGAAATTTCGCTTCAGTGGATGGGTGATTCGTTGGTTATTGTTAATTTTTGTTTTTTGTTGGTGTTTTAAAGCTATTTAACTTAGAAAATATTATATACTGTACACATCATAATAATAAAAATATATATTCTTTTTAAAGTATATATAAAATCACTAGTTGTAATCCGCAGGTATTCACATTAATGTAAGTCATTCACTAAATTTAAGAAAGGCAAATCATATTACTACCCGCATATTCACCGCAAAAATCAGTACTCAAACCAATGTATTTATTATATATATTTTAACTTCAATAACTGTAAAATTTTTGCAATAAGTGAAGACAAGTTATCACACGGATGTAAATTTCTTTGCTGTTTCAGCAAAACATTTCAGCTGCATCGCTATAGTTGGTTCAATTATTATTTTAGCTACAGCAACTAATATAATGGCTATTATAGCTATATAGCATAATTATTTGCTGCACTTCAACAAATCCATTCGTCATTTTAGGCAAAATTGTTAACCACCATAGCCAATTGTTTCTACGTGCGTGACAGTTTCCAGTGCAGATTGCACCCAGATGCTAAGATAAATAACGCACGCATACACGCCTGTATACCGAGCTCACAACGCCGCCACGATGAGAAAGACCGATAAAAGGCACAACAATAAACAGGGAAATATTAAGCGAGAGCGATTTTTCGCCGTAGACGCGTGCGCGTACTTTAATACCCCGACAGAAATACATCGAGCGGCTAATTTAATTAATCAAAGCGGACGATTATTGCAGCTTATGTCTGGGTCGAGCGAGCGAGCGAGCCCGCTGGAGGGATTGAACGTAATTTGCCGGCTGACCTTAGTTCGAGGCGACCTTTAATTGTTCTTCCTACGGCACTACGCGTTGTGTGTGAGAGAGTTTTTTACGTGGAAGTCGGAGATGCAATTTCAAGAGGTATCGCGTAACGCGAGATAATTATACTCAAGCTAGGAATGCAATAGTGCATGAATCACGCTGGATTGTCGGCGAAATGATGATGCGTAAGCGGGAATTTTACACTTAGATGTCCGTGTAACTGGAATATTTTTATGAGTTTACAGTGATTTTTCTGCCTTGCATGTGTATATGCATTCTTTTAGAAAACGTATTGCGTGTAAGACACGAAAAGGAATAATAAAGATATTTTTTATGGAAATTTTGCATGGTTATTAGTCAAGCAGAAAAAGTTTCTTGTACTAATTTTACTTTCCATATAAAGTATCCTATTTTTTATATACTGCCTAGAAATAATACTTCCTAAGAATAATAATCATTTAATATTCCTGAAAATGTATATCTTTACTTAAAAATCTTCTTGGTGGTTTCACTTTTATTAGTAATCTAAATTGATAAGTGCAGTATTGACATTTATTTGTGTGACGCCACAGTTTTCTACGTAATCAATTTATGGAAAGTAATATAAATCGTCTGTACTCAATATGATTGGTATTGTGACGGATAGTTTCTCCAGTGCCGCCATAGTAAGACGCGCAAGAGTCAAGGAGTCTATAGGTGATCGGTAAAGTCGTGGCTTTATTAGGATAATGGAGCACCTCTCGGTGTGAGTGATGCCAGGTAACTCGCGCGGCGCGACGGCGACGAGCGTCTCCAGGTGCAAAGTGCAAGCTTGCACTTCTGCGTCTGCGAACCTTGGCAAGCCGGCGTTCCTTGTTGATCGTGCGTCTAGCGCACGGCCAGCGTACGGTTACCCGAGCCGCCACAGTTGCGATAAGCGCATCTGTGACAGTATGTATTAATGTATATGAGGCATTACACGCATGAAATATAGCCCAAAAATCAACAATAAAATTAGCTATTTTTGCAATTAATTTAAATACCATAACATGTATCTGAAATTAATTTATCAATAATGCTTTCTTAGATGTCTTTTATAAGCTTTGCAATGTTAGTATATATTATTTAAATTTTTTTAATTTTACCCTCAAATATGAAAACCAAAAATAAAAATGCTTATTCTATAAATATTAAAAAAAAAATATTTTTATTTCATAATTATTACATAGCATAAGTTATTATAATTAAATAAAAGAAGTGGTTTACGAAATATGCATATGATGGGATCTATACGCACACGAGAACACACACATACGCACTTTTGAAAGATGTATATTGGGAGTCATCAACTTAAATAATACGTTAAAATAAATTGTAATAAAATATTCTCCTTGAGAAAGCAATATACTACTACAAAAAAATGGGGGAGTTGGGATATGCTGAACACGTTTGAAGTACAAAGCATAATAAGGCAATTATGATAACTTGCTATCAATTAATCTTATCTTGTATAACATGTTTAAATTTATTAATAATAGCTAGAAATAACTTCAATATTTTATCGACTGAAGAATACAACAAAATGTCAGCCAATTACGATGCTAAAATGACTTGAAAACAAAATTCAAGTCTGTATGAGCATGAATACATCATCGGAAAAAGTATCAGCTTATTATATAAAATTTAATGCCATTGACTACACAATAACTGATGTCTCTCCTATACAGAAAGATGGAAAATGTTAAATTAGTTAGTAGCGTTTTTACTTTTTGAGAACCTAATACGGGCAAAAAATGTAATTTTTGAAATACCAAGGTCAAATTAAATTTCTTTTTTAATACTTATCGCCATTACAAAGCTCATAAAAATATTAAGAAAACATCCATAACAATATTTTTAGATATCTTGTAATTCGCAAAAGTCGCTAACTTCATATTTCGATTTTCGAGATATAGAACACTTACATAATATACATACACGCTTAAACAAAAATTACCCTTGAAATCACGTATCCCAGTTCAATCTCTACACCTGCTCTCTATATCGATAATTAAAATTACAGTAAGACTTTTGAAAAAGCCTGTCTGTGCACATTTCCATTATCTCTCCTCGCTTAGCTTGTTGACTCATAGAAACGGAAAGTGCCGATCTATAAGCCAACACAGACGAGGTAGGCAGACAGCAGCAGACCGCATTCGCCACACACACGCTCTTATCGTCGAGACGCATCGGAAACCGGTTCGGCAGCAGCCGAGTAAGAGAGTCGCTCTAACGGTGGCGATCGAATGCTGGAACGAGTTCGAAACCACCTCGTTGCGAGTGATTTTTGCTCGGCCGTTTTGCGAAAGTCAAGAGAAGTAAACACACGCACGGAAGTCTGAAATAATACATAATACACGGGTTGGGTAAAAAGTGCAATTGTATCTTCAGTTTATTTCACTTATTTTAGACTTTACATATATTCATATATATATTGAAAATTGCGAATATCTTTAAGCTGCTTTAGTACATATTTTAATAAGGTAAATTTTACATATCTTTCCTGTATGAATTTAGTCGAAATTCCAAGATACAAAGCTTCTGTAACTGTTTATTGGTTTTCAAACAAAAATTCGACTTGTTCAAATTCTTATGATAAAATATGCTAATGTAAAATAATTCTAAGGTATGCTAATTTAATTAAAAAAGAAGATTTTGTTTTCTTATATGTAAACTATTAATATTTCTTGCATTTGAGGGAGACAAGTTCTTAGTTCTGTCATTTCGTCTGAGAAATACCTGCGAATGGACTTGCCAATAAAACTTAGATATATAGTCCATGCCTTGTTAGACGCCAGGAGTATGAATAATGTTTTGGTATTTACATGGATTAGGTAGAAATCTCGTCACGTATGCGGGAAAGAATGTGCATGCAGGTATGACCAATTAATGCGGTATTGTGGTCGTCATATGTTTTTTAAATAACTAATTATTTTATATAATGTGCAAATAAATTAATTAAAATTTTGTATTCAATTATTTAAAATACGTTTATTAAATTTGGAATTTGGCCTCAAGTCTCGTTTGAATTAAATTTATTCAGCAAAGTAGCGGCTGGGATACTTACAATCAATCTTATTAGAGAAATGATGTGAAATCTACGTAGATCGTAAAGACAAATTGATTATCAATTACTGTGGTGATATAAGCTGAGCAATAAAGTTAACTTTTCCTTATAAATTGGCATCTTGTCACTGATATAGAGTCTTGTCGCATGTAGTCGTCTGCCGCTACATGGACACCTCTTTCACGTACAACACTTGCACTGTTGATTGGTAGATATACACCTGGCTTTCTTTAAATATGTCGGGCTATATTTTATCCATTATGCATCCAAAGAAAGGATGCTTGTCTTTGCTGACATAGAAGGCCAACAGGCATCCTTGGCCAAAATGCAAATCTCTCTTGATTTAAAATTTCAAAGAATCTTTTTTCTTAATTTAGTTTCTATTTTCAACTACGTTTTCCTCCTATTACAGTACTTTTTCCTTTCTACTCATTCAGTAATATAGGGGCTGAGATATTTGCAGTCCATCTTACTAAAGAACTGAGTTTAAATCTACGTAGCTCGTGGAGACTAAAATATTATCTATAAACATTCTGTTTCTTTTATAGCTTCTTTTATGTAGGTCCCAGATGAGATCCTTGAGGCACCCCGGATACGATTATAAAATTATTGAAAGTTACCTAATATTATAGTTTGAATCCATTCCTTGAGATACGAAGATACCCACTTATACAACAACCACCTATACCACAATTTTGAATTTTGCCTAATAAACAAGCATGGTTGATAGTGTCAAAGGCATTGGAAATATCATTGTATATGACATCTACTTAAGAAGACAATTTCAAGACCCCAGACAAAAATTATTAAACAAAAGTAAGTTGGTTATTGTAGAATGGCCATTTGACATGATATACAGTATAAGTTTGATAACAGACCGTCTTATTTGATACCATTAAGATCAATGTTGCGTAATAGATAATCTAATACTATATAAAAAATGGGAACAAAGAAGTAAAAGCACACGTATAAAAGGTCAATGAATGTAAAAACGTAAATATGATCATAAATTGATTTTTCGGTTAAAATAATTAAATTTTATATAAATAATTTTTTCTTTTAATGTGATTTTCTAAATTACTATCGAATATTTTAGAAAATTGCTATAATTCTTGTTTTTTTTTTTTTTATTTAACGTCGCCATTTTTGTGCTTCCATGTGGTGCTAATCGACGACGGGGGTCTGCGGTGTGTTTGTAAACAAAGCACATGTAATTTTTACAGTGGTGCTTGTATCAATCGGCAGAGACTAAGATTCGAACCCGGGTCACCGACGTGGGAATCCGACACTCTACCGACTGAGCCGCCGCAGGCCCTAAAATTGCTATAATAAATTATAATAAGAATACTAGAATACAAGTTATATGTGACTTTCAAAAAATTTCAAAAATATTGTTACATTTTTAACAAAATAGTCTGCATTTCTTAGCAACACAATATAGTGACTCAATAAAAACGTCGGGCCAGAAATAATTTTTATATTTTTAAAGTGATTTTTTATTAATGTTTGGTAAGTTGACGGACTTACTTCCATTTGATGAAAACAATCAATATAAATATGTGTTGGTATGAATTTTTAGAAGTTCAGATGTTGAATTTGAAGTAAACTTAATATATTTACTTGGGCTAAATAAGTGTGATATTATTAATAAAACCCAAGAAAACTATAAATAAACACCTATATTTTAGTAATGTATAACTTAGTGTATGCCAACATTCAATAATTAGCGCTTTGGATTGATAGAAATTGAATAAAACGAGTTAAGCTAATCACGTTCTTGTTATTTTAGGCCAGGCAAATGAAATTTGGCCAGGCACATGACTCTGTCAAAAAAAATTTATTTCTTGTAAATGTTTTGATTGGGAAAGTTGTTTTCTTGTAGAACATAAGTAACGTGATACAAAAATTATATCAATTAATAAACTTAATACTAATAAAATACTAATAAAATAATACTAAAATAAAATATAAAATAATTTATGTACTAAAAATAATATATATTAATTTAACTATTATGAGTTTTTATACTCTCGATGTAATCTATATGCTGCGGCTATTGACAATCCATACCTTTTAACTAACCGATTTGCTGGGGTGTTTGCGCACACTCTTCTACACTACTATACTTCTATACTACTCCTCAAAGAGTTAGCAGTCTTGCTTGAAGAGAGTTCTGCATGAAGAGCCGCATTGGAAAATCGTGTGTCCCTTTAATTTATCCACTAAACGCATGTCACAGTACTATGGCAATGTCGTCTTGAGAGAAAGTCTTGCCGCGATGACTACTGCGATCTGCGTGTAGCGGACTCAATGCTCTGTGCGCTGCTTCTGGATGGGCTGCTACTGCTGCTTCTTCTTCTTGGGGCTCGATCTCCTCCTGATGTTCTATATCGATAACTTGCAACGCTTGCAACAAAATATCCGGTGCCTCGGCTACTTCCTCCATTATCAGCTCGTCTGACTGCTCACCGTGTTGTAGCTGGTCTAGATAGTTGTCCAAGTGCTGTAGAAAACCTTCACCGAAATCGAAGCCCAGGTAGCTCCTCCGTAATTTGGTTTTCTGGCTGCCAGGTACCTTGTTGTCCGTCCATTGTAGAGCGATGATTGGAATGATTGAGTTTGTATTTCACGATGCGGTTTTATACACTTACAAACCCTTTGAACGAATTTATCGGCATATATATTCCAGAAGCAATGGCCTCTCTATAGAGTTCGTGCTCGGAGATTTACTCTGGAGCCTGATTTTTAGTCGTTCAGTTCGACGTTATGTGGGCTTATCTCCTGGCGGCGATTGTCGATGGCCTTTCCCTCTCAGGTTGACGAGCGTGTAGGAATGTATCGGGGTTTGAGCGAGGGAGGGTACCTACTAGTAGTGCTCTACTTAGCCATACGCTAAACTCATTATAATCACATTAATATCTTTTAAAGATTAAAATGTTTTAGCCAGATTTATTTATATGTACATATATTATCCCTAGGTACTAAATAGGTCTTATAGAAAAAAATTTGTATATAGTAAAATTATAGTAAAAATATAATAATTATAATATTATAATTACTATAATTATAATAAAACTATTATCTCCATGTATAAGGGTTGACCACCGAACACACTCATGCAGGCCGCCTTTGAAGCACCACACTTTTTTCAAACTGATTATATTTAGTGACAAAAAGGTTATTAACTACAGTTTTATAAATAGTATTATCAACTTCTAACACAATCAACATCTAAAACTTTTATGTTCTAAAAAAATGATTGATAAGAAATGTCTAAAAAATTGTACTTAATTATAGAGAGCTACCCAGTACCTCTGCCGCACTGTTAATGTTTAGCCCTCTCGCACTAGTAAGCTGGGTTAGCGTTTCAATCTGATTGGCTAGCAAGCATATGACGCCTATTCACAGTGCGCGGGATGGCCGGTCCCGACTTCGCACAGTGGGTAAGGTCTGAATGCACAAGTATTGTAATTTACGTGATTCATTGTGACATTTTATGATGATGTTTTTACTTTATTTTACGAGTATAAGATTGAACTAATTATATTATCAAAATAAATATTAACAAATAATTTTCTTATAAAACTTGTATAAATATAGATTTCTATGCAATATCTTTCTTAATATACGTAAAAATGTTTAACTTTTTATAATATAATTACATGCAAGCTACTAAAAAATTGGAATCTCTATTTGACACTATCTAGCTACGTTTATAATTATTTGATTAATCTATGCTAAAGAGCACCATTCAACTCGATCACATTCAAATCGCATCAATAAAACACGTCATTACTCCACCCAACCACTGCTCTTCTAATTCAACCTTCCATTCCGACCACACCCAAATACCCCCATCATCAAACGCATATAGTCGTTAAAATAACTCTACCATTCGCGCAGATTCACTAAAATTTAATGTCGGCGGCATCCGATAACTCGGAACATCCATGTACGCACGCACAAATACACGATAAACGTATAATCGTGAAATATATCGCGTTTTCGTTTATAATTATGACTGCGCCGCTCTCGAAATTTCATGTACGTTGTACACCGCATACACACGCAGCCGTGCACGCACACGTTCATTATATATTTGATGCCAGGGCTCGCGGCAGCGACGAAGCGTTCGGTCTAACGAGCAATTCATTAAATTCCCGGGGGTAATGCATGTAAAGTGCCCCGTTACACGTCCCGCCCGCGACATCGATCACCTCACTCCACTATTTCCTCCCTTTTTTCCGTCCTTGATTCCGCGTAGTGTGGCTTTTCTGGGGTCCTAATCTCTATGACGCTTTTCAAATAGGATGGTGGTTTAGGCTGTATTCGTATGGAAATTGGAAATGAGCGTGTAGATTTCAAGTAGGGGAGGTGTAAATGCAGATTGCTTGTAAGTTCATAAAACGCGTTGGAGGCGCGAAGCTGGATATGTGTCTTTAGGTCTACTAAAAGTGGTTGATCGTTTCTTTTAAAAATAAAGTTCATAATAAATTTTTTTGTTTTACGTAAAACAACATTTTATTCTGCAAAGGATCTAAAAAATTGCTAGCATTTTGTAAAATGCCGCTGTAAAGAACTAAATGATTTTAAGAAATCTGGAATGTTCAAGTCTTCGTAAGGGCTATCGTATGTTGTCTTAAATAGCATAAAATATTCAGATGTCACAATATACAGGGTATCTGGAGATATGCCAACGGTTAGTTGCGTTCAAGAGGAAGACCTCTAGGCGGATTAATAAAAAGCCAGTCGCAGAAGCGGGAATTTACTGCTCCGAAGTAAGTGCTGAACTAATGTGCGACGCAAAGTCAAAATGACCAGATGTTTCGTTTGCGGCATAAGTCCGGATGCATTGGACATCCCCATAGACAAGATAAGAAACTTTTCTCTCTCGGTACCACTTCCAGCGTAGATTTCCGGCCACCCAACGTTGGCAGATCTATATCTTCGGAGGGGTAAAGTACGATATCGATGTTAGATACCAACTTCTTGGGCCTCTCGTATCCGTGGTCAAGTCGCTCACAGTCTCGTCAATGAAACACAACATTTTGTCTGACTCGTAGCGCTCAATCAATTCATTGTTTAAATTTAAAAATGTAACGAGCGACTATTTCGCACTTTACATCGACGTCCCTTACGAAGACTAGCACATTTCAAATTTCCCAAAAACAGCGTCCCAAAAACAGAGTCCTGCAGAATGATCGGCGAGTGTACTAGGATAGAGATGGAGAAAAGGGTGTGTGATAACATCGATCTCTCACAGAGAAGCCTGCAGAGAGATCGGCGGTGCTCCAATGAAAACGAATCGCCGGGCCCTCACAGTAAAGCAGTATAAATTTGTTCGCATAAGGATTTTCAGGACATTTTAATTCTGCAGCATCGAATAAATAGATTTTCATTGAAAAATCACGTCGACCTAGCATAAACATATAAAATTTTAATGAAACCAGCTTATAAGATACGAAATACATAGGGTGAAAGTTATCTTGCCCTTTTATGGTAAAAATATGAGTTATATAAAATAAATGCTAGAACATAAATTTGTCCGCATAAGGATTGTAATTAACTTTCAATTTAAAGTTTTTTTCTAAATGCAATATTTATTAAGATATCGTCAAAAAAACATATATTTACAGTTATTATTGTTAATAACAAATAATCCTGTGACATGCGAGGTGGAACACAAAGAAATTCTAATTCTGCATCATCGAATGAACAGAATTACATTGAAAATTCACGTCGACCTAGAAGAAATACAGAAAGGTACCTGGCATGTGGACTAGTAGTAGAGGGTCGGCGACGTTTCAGAGACAGGCTTTCGAACTGCGCGAGACTGTCAGCCCCACACAACAAGACTGCAGCGTGGTCGGTGAGATCTCTCGAGAAAGACATTGGATGAGAGTGTCAATTGCACACAGCGAAACCTGCAGAGTAATCGGCGCACAGTGGGGCCGCGGAGTAAAAAACGGTCAAAATTCTCGCTTCCTTCCAAAAAGCATAAAAAAAGTTATGGGTCGCAAAATGTTCATATATATATATGTATATCAGGCCTAGAGGGGACGTGTTTACAGCAATCGCATGAAAACCATATTCTCGTATATAGCAATTTAATTACTCGGTGTAAATTCTATATAAAACATATGTGTTACTATTATATATGACCTTGTTACTCTTATACACGTATGTATGAGTCATGAATTTTATAAATGAGCAATTATTACAAAAATTGGAAGAAAATTTTATAGAGCTTGCTTTATAGTATACGCACACGTACACACAAACATACACAAACACACACAAACACACACACATACATGTATATATATTAAATTGCTTTACACGAAAAATATCGTTTTCATGCGATTGCTATAAACACGTTCACTCTAGGCCCGATATACATAGGCATACATATTGACGCCCGCACGCAGCGACCTTTACATAAAAGAATATGTCTTTTTCGTAAATAAAAGTCGCGGATTGCTGCCTGTATTTTTTCGTCAGTGGAAAGATAACCCCGGGAAAGTCCCGTGCCGTGGCCGCTGGTCAGCTCGGGGATCTTTTATGGCCCGACCATGTGTGCGGTGTATGGACCCGCGGTTCCCGCTCGGCGTCGCTCGGCGACCCTTTTTATATGACCCGCCGAGGGCCGACTAGTTAATCCCCGTGTCCTGCCTGGCTTGTGCGCGCCGCAAAAGGCGATAGAGATAGAGGTAGAGTGAGAGAGAGGGAGAGAGAGAGAGAGATTGATTGATATGTATTTATTTTGTTTGTAAACAAAAAATACAGTGTCAGTCAATTACATAAATATATCACATGTCGTAAAAATATCACTTCGTCAGGTACATAATATCACAGTCATAGTAGTAGTACACAATGTCGTGAATACATATCGCGTCAATAATAAAATTTATAAAATTACTCTCATTCATCACTCTCACATGTGCACTCATACAGAAATATACACATTCATCACTCGTACACTTAGTAAAATTATCACATAGTTTCAAAATGCTCGTCAGAAAAAGAGAGATAGATAGATAGATAGATAGATAGATAGATAGATAGATAGATAGATAGATAGATAGATAGATATACTATTTAATCATCAATGACGAAATTCTTACAATTGCATGTACATATATAGTTAAAATAATTAAAATGCCAGTCAGTTTATACATTCGTTATCTTACATTTAACATTCATTATTGTGTTTCTTATATAAATAATAACATTATTCGCTGTAACAGTTCGTCAATTTCTAAAATCTAAATAAAATGAACTAGTCATAGTCAAATGATACATCACTGAATACACGTCGTCAATTACATAATAAAATAAATATAATAAAGATAACAAAGTACAATAAATATAAAAAGAATACATACTCACACTCTTTCAAAATTGCACGTAGATCTATCACGTCAAAAAATAAAAACACACTCATTCATCTGCCATTCTTACAATTCACGCTAATAAATACATTCATACTTAACACTTAACACTTAAAATAAATTAAATAAATAAATAAATTAAGTAAATGAATAAATTAAATAAATAAATAATTTAAATAAATAAATAATTTAAATAAATAAATAATTTAAATAAATAAATAATTTAAATAAATAAATAATTTAAATAAATAAATAATTTAAATAAATACATAAAATAGATTAGGACTACACAGAAATGAACGAAAACAATTTATTAATCAATATCCGAAAGGTTCACTTCTGTGTATTCCCGTCACCGCGTAATTGTTTAAGGTGCCTGCCTAACGCTGTTTTAAATTTACAAAAAGATGGCAGGCACCTCACACTGCTTGAGAGCGAATTCCAGAGGTGCGCACCTTGAACTCTAAACGAGAATAGGCCCTTATCGGTGCGCGACTCTCAGGTGCCTATGACTCGCAAAAAAAACTTTTAATTTACAAAATCATAGTAGATTTACAATATAATAGTAGTATCGAATAAACTAAATTATTTCCAATGTTAAACAGATGAAAAAGTGAATAGTATTAATGGAAATGAAATGAATAGAAAAATTTGTCAAAATCATGAAAATACACCAGGGAGCCAACTTAACATCTTTGGGTTTCAATTTAATTTATTAGTGTTAATTGGGGACCAGTTTTTTTATCTCTTCTAGTAAAGTTTATTATTTCTCCTATTTAGTAAGCCACTCAATTTTTACCACCTTGTGTATCTGCAATAGGGGTTTCTCGTCTGCGGTACTGATGATGCCTCACAGGCGAGTTTCCCAGAGCGGAAATATATATTAACTATTGTATATTCTTTTTTCAAAAATTCTTTTAATTTGAACATTTTTATTCCTTACATTGTCGCTGATTTTTCCTTGTTTCAATTTTGCCTCATTCAGATAGGAATATTCGCAATGTCTTCGGCGCTGGGTAACTGCAGTCAATAAGATAGTCTATAAGAGCAGAATTTGTCACGTAACAATCAATCAATTCATTGTTTAAATTTAAAGAACATTTTGTAACTGTATGCAACTGTAAAAAAGTATATATACAACCGCCTGTTGACTGATAATTTAACCGTGTGCGCATGGTCATACAATCTTCTGTTTGTCTTTGAAAAGAATAGCTTCATAATGGCTCTCGTTGAGCGTTTTATTGAGAACTATCCACTTTTTATATTCTTCCACGAGTATTTTTATTTCCTGGTTCAGTTTTTCAATTTTATCTTGAAGGAGACCTTCTTCCTCAATTTGTTTAATTTTCTTATTCTCTCCATTAGAAATTTTAACTCATAAATACAGTATATTCCTCTTAAGAATATCATTCTCTTGGAGATGTTTATTCTCCTGAATAAGGGTATAATTTTTCTTCTGCGGAACAAGTTCTGTTTATAGCAGCTTGGTTTTCACTTCAAGCTGGAGATGAAGCTGTTTGTTCTCTTCTGCTATCTTCTTTTTTTCTTCGCGTAGAGACTTAAAATCGAGATCAAGCCGTTCTTTCATTTCCATCATATTTCTTGTGTCTTCACTTAAAGGCTTAAATTTAAGTTGAAGCTGTTTCATCTCTCGTGGCATCTTCATTTCTTCTACACATAGAGACTTCAATTCAAGATCAAGCATTTGTTTCTCTTTGCACAGCTGTTCTCTCAGTAAGGGTATACTTTTTCTCCTGCGGAACAAGTTCTGCTTGTAACAACATGAGTCCCCTGAATAGAGAACTCGGTCCATCGAACTGTAACCTCGTGGATCAGAAATTCCAGCATTTGTAAGTCGTTGTAATTAAAAAGCTTGGGACTTTTGGACCGCCATACTTCAAACTATTCTTCAGGAGGGGACACATCACTCTGCCTGATGGTCTGCATGACTGCTGGGGGTTGCGTCATGCTGTAGCTGCTGGTCTGTCGAGTATGTCGTACGGGCATCGCTGGTGGAATTGCCGCGGTGATACCCATTTGTTGATAGATGTTATTTCTCCGCTTCGTATCCACCCTGCCCGACGGTCGCTATGTCGGGAACACACTACAGGCAGGTCTGAGTCCACTACCTTCATTTGGATTTTCACCCCTCCGTAAGCAGTAAACCCACAATTCCAGCACCTGTGAATCGTTGTTATATCTACATGATGATCTTTCATGAGCCTGTTAAGGTTTTTAATACATCTGTTCCCGGTATATCGTCCGCGGTCAGTGCAGAGCGGACATTGCAATATATCGTTGTCATTTTGAGGAAGGAGAATGACGATATCATTGTCCTCCCTTACCACCTTTAGCGGTGATTGTTCCATATTAAAGGAGATTAATTATGGTAAGTGGTCCCCTGCATGGCTGAGCCGTGTACACGAGGACCTGTCTATCGCATCTGCGAATGTGTTGGTACAACCGGCGAAACACCTCGTGTCTCTTGAAGGGTGCACACAGGGCTTCGTCGCTCGCTGTCGTGGGTTGGGCTCCTCTAGATCGAACACGTTGGGCCACTCTTTTCCTCCGTCTCTATTAAAATACTATATTTAATTCTTATTTAAGAAAGATAATTCTATCTACTAATTTCGTATGTACTGACCGAACACATTAGTGCTTCGTAAATAAGAAAAGTTCTGGTTCGTTGTTTTACCGGAAAGCCACCGATCTAATTGAAAGATTAGTATACATACATTCTTCGAATTTTTTACTAAAATGCATGTAGAATTTATTTTACCAGATAAATAAATGTATTACCCTTAACAGAAATGTAAACGTATATTTGAATTTCTCCAGAATAAAATAGTTTTTACACATTACTTTCCAAAGGGAAGTATGATATAATTGAGGTGTCATACTGCTGTTGTGGTTTATGGCTCTTTAAGAACGAGAAGTATTTTTGAATAAATCTTATTATGTATTTTGATTTTAATGTTATTTGAAAAATTTGAATTTCTTAATCGTGTAGGCAATATTTCTTTGGAATATTGTAAACTTCTTTAGATGAAAGTTTGTTAAACTATGTGTGGCTTTATATAGAGCACTTTTTAATATCATTTGTTTGGTTTACAGTTATTGACATTTGTCGTTATACGTGACAAGTAGAAACGCAATTTTAAATTAAACGCGTCGATAATAGTGAACTTGTCATAAATAGCGCCGTCATGCATAGAATGTTAAGAGCTTAGTTTGCATTTTCTATCAGCTACTCCTAGTAGAAAAGCAAATACTTTCTGTAACAGATTTTTTACTAGATTTGTTAAAAATACTCATTTTTAGCAAATCAATAGCTCTATCAATATTTGTGTAAAAAGTATATATCTATTTTACTCAATAATGAAAATATTTAAATTTAGGATAAAAAAGGCTTTTATTAGAAATAAATTTAAACAGATTTATTATCATCAATAATCTGAATTAAACTATTATACATTATTATATTTACACAGCGGTCCAATGATACCGCATTTATAATATGTTCAAACTCTCCAGCTGATACTGAGCAATTTCATCGTTACAACTTTAGCGTAGAATAGGTAATTAGCTGCCGCAAAACCTGATCTGTGACAATCCCCATGAAATTTGCACTGCAACAAGGTCCCGGTTTTAAAGCTGCCTTGAAAACATGAATGAGTAAAGGCTTACTCGTACTTTACATTACATAATACTCTGCAGAAAAAGAAAAGTATTATAAATCTCCAACTCAAGTGCTTTAATTTGATTAAATTTTCAACGTGGTATTAGTGAATGTGCACTTTTAACAAATGAGATTAGTTATAATAGCAATTTAAACATAGAAATCTCAATTTTATAATAGTAAATAGCATTGAGTACTTATGCAATAAAATTTCGCAATATATAAATTCTCATATAGGTGATTTTCAGTAAACTATCAAATTTCATGTTTGATGTATTTATCAGCATTAAATAACCTACATTTATATTCACATTAGTATTTTGTTCTTTGATTTTGTAAAAATTCAAATTATTTCGAAATTTAACGAAGAAATTTTAAACTTTACGACGTGAACAGTTAAATCTATTTTGAGATTGGGACTACTTTTTATGAGAATAACTTAAGTTAATTAAAAATTCTACCATTTAAAAAGTGTTTTTTGTAGTAGCACTTTCTATATTTAAAGTAAATATGAGCGGAAAAATTATGGCATAATTAGAATGTTAAATAAAAACAGTTTAAATACAAAATATCACCTCCGTGGTAAAACTAAATTTTTCCATGTTAAATCCCATAAGAATTTAATTTTAAAAGATAAAAGTTTTCCTATCATAATTTTCACTGAAAATCACCCATATATAGTTAATATGATGAAAATAGGCGAAAATAACCCTTCTAATGACATGTCATTCGCAATTAAAGTTTTCATATTTTATTTTACTGTTGTTTTTTTATTTTTTATTTCTTAGATATATTATAATAACAATTTTTTTAATACGGTTTTGTTTGTATGCAATGCCTAGGTTTAACACATTTTTTTAGTTAAAAGATCGAATCTTTTTGTATTTGTTACTGATTTATAGAAAATAGAATATTTTCTGGCTTTAAAATAACCGTAGAATAACTCTTTGATTTATTATTTTGTATGTGCATGAAAATTAGTTAAAAACTTTTAAGTGAATTATTATTATTATATATTATTATTATTATAAAGACCAAGTAGTAAAGGTAACCAGTAACGGTGCCTGCATGGCAACAGCTATCACATGTAGTTAGGGTGGATAACGAAAGAGCAGCACTTGGAGTACTCGTAGTCAAGCCGACAGGAGCAAAAACTCCAGGTAGACCGAGACGACTGTGGGAGGACAATATTAAAATGGACCTCCGAGAAATAGGATGATATGTGAATTTGTACAGATGTCAAGAGTGCCTTGCCTCTTTAACCCTTTAACGTGAACAACGGTCGAAACCGTATCGTTATGACCTGCGTTGGTGTTAGTAAATCATGGTTTCTACTTCATTTTCTTAATTAAAATATTAATAATTTTACTTTCCATGTATACTAAGTAACGTATGATCAATAGGGTGGTCCAAAATTTCCCGAATCTCAAATTTTCTTCTTGTAACTGCTTCAAAATATTGTAAGTGGCAAAAAAATGAGATATGTGTCCGCCGGATGCCGGAAGTTAAAAATAAGAGGTCTCTACCATCTCAAACAGCTTTTAACATTTGATTTTGAGCACTTTTATTATATTAAGCTGAACTAAAAATAATTGTATATTAATTTATATGACTACCATTTTTTTTACGTTTATTATAAATTTATTAACAACTTCACCGCATTAGGCAAGACAGAAAAAAATTTCCTCCTAAGTAAAATTCAAGTTTGCTCATTTTTCACTAAAACACCTGCTAATTTCAACGAATTTTCATGGCAGTATATTTTAACGAATTGACATGTTCGACGTCGCATTTTGAATTATCCATTATATCGACTGCAAAAATATTTTGACGTAATTTAAGTTAATGCAAGTTTTTATATCTTGAATATGTATGCTATATATGATTTTGTCACGATTTTGACCCCTCTAAGTGGTTTTTATAGTCTCCTAAAAATTTGCTAATCGGCATCATTAAATTTAAACTTTTCTTACCACTTGCCAGGGGTTTCTTAATAAGGCGGAACATATTTTATGTCCAACGATGCTTCAAACTATTCTTCAGGAGTGTACACATAGACTTTCCGGATAACATTTCTTTAAAGAAAATTATTTCTAATTGTTAGACAAACATAATATTAAAAATAGTAGAACATGTATTGTCATAGCGTATTAATCATATTTTTAATATATACAATGCATACCATTTTCACAAATAAATTTAAGATAGTATGATAATATGTAGCTAAGAAAATCTTAAAAATGTTCATTATGTGTAATTATTCGAGTTATTTTAACTCTATTAAATTTTATTCCTTACAATTGTATTGGAAATGAAAACATAAGAAATATATTGATTAACTAAAAAGTGCTCTACAGTATTCTTTTATTTTGAAACTATTTAATACAAAAATTTTTTTTACAAGCTATTGGAAAAACGCATATTTTTGTGATAAAAACAAGATTAAAAAAAAATTTACGCACACCGAAAAACAAAATTTATTTTAAAAAATTCAAGAAAATATTTCAACTATAAATCAACCTATGCTAAAGTATAGCACTTAACAAGACACTTAAAAAGTTTTGCATATCAAGTACTTTTTTCTCAATTGACAATAATACATTATGCAAAACTATAACTGTTGATTAAATTTTATTTATGAATATAATAAATGCATACTACTTTTACAAGTAAATTTTTTTCGTATTTTTGTACGAGTTTAGGAACAATTTATTCATTTATTACAAAAATATCATAAAATGAAAGAACGGTGTAAATCAAAATCAAATCGATTAATCTTAAATTTTTCTATATTCGAAATCTTCATAAAAAATTACAAATAGAGCTTTGAAGAAAAAAGCTATTAAAAATTTATTCAAAGAAAAAATGAATATCATCAAAATGAAAAAAGCTTTATAATAAAAATAAATCAATAAATTTTAAAAATTCTTCTTAATTTTAAATCTTTATCAAAAAACGTAAAAAAAATTAGATTTGAATTGCCAAACCCCTGGTAGAAAATTATCTAGTTTTATCGAGGCCCTCGATTATTTCCTTGGCAAACTAAATAGATCTACATAGTTCTAGATTAATTTTCTACCAGGGACATTATCGCGTAATACGCAATAAATCTACGATCAAAAGTTTTTTGAAAAATAAAATATCATTAAAAAGAAAAAGCGTTATAAAACAAAAATTATTTCATGAATCTTGAAAATTAATTTTGATTTAAAATTTTCATTAAAAGACGAAAACAATTTGTAGATTCATCAAATTTTGTATCGCTAAGTCCCCCTGAAATCTTTCAAGGAACAAAATGAGATCTTCTGAATTATAATCGGATAACACATAAATAAGTCTCCAGTATTTAGTCAACATATTCTCTTTTAAAATCACAAGTTGACGATATCTAATGTTACAATAACGGAATTTCGATAAAATCTTTTTTAATTTTACAAAAACCCCTTATTTCATAATATATTGACTTTCATATCATTATGTGAGATTAAATTGTAGTAAAAGATGTTTGTATTTTATGACATATATATACGCCTAGAACCACCTTAATTGTTTTTACCAAATGTCAAATATTCTAAGCGCATAAGTTTTTGTAGATTCTACTCATACAATGCAAGTAACCAAAATGAATAAAATATCTCTATCGGTATACGTTCATTTTACGAAACCGATGCTGACTAATGCTACCACCTTGCATACATTAATTCACAACAAAAATTCTCAACAAAGCAAAACAAACCTTAAGAACAATCCACCGAAATAATTCATTCAAAACCCTCTCTTTTCAGCGCCCCCTCCCCCACACACAAAACCCTCCGCTAGCCTCGCTCTCGCCAACTTCCCCATACAAAGCATCATTCAAAAACTTTCCCCGCGCGCGCTCCGCCTCTCCACCCACAGCTCGCGTCTCCATCTCCATAATACAGCTCGCCTCGACGCTAAGAGGAACGTCGACGTCGACGTCGACGACAGCGAGCTGCAAGAGGCGCTAGAAAACCCGCAGGGAGCGAGCAAGAGCATCGCTGCGCGAAATCGATAAAACCGTATATATACACACACACGCGCGCGCGCGCATACACATCTCCAGGCGGTTCGGTCGCCGGCTGCACACAGCGCCGCCTCCGCACATTACCCCCATTACGCGCGAGGCGGGAAATGGAGTCTTGCAAGTCCTATCATATTCCGCGCAGTGCTGCTGCAGCAGTGGCAGCGGCATTCCAGACTGCGCTGCTGCCGATCGCATCTGCCGGCGCGCGGGGTGAAATCGAGCGCGAAGGTAGGAAACTGCCGACCGACCTCCGCAAGAGCCGGAATGAGATATGTGTGTATCGAGCGCTCGTTCCCGTTGCGAGGGGAGAGGGTCGCCGGTGAAGAGAGAGAGAGAGAGAGAGAGAGAGAGAAAGATGAGAGAAAGAGGTTGCACTGCAGTTGCGGAAGGCTGTGCGGCGACGCGGCGGTCGAAGTCGAGGCGAGTTTGTCGGTGTGAGGTGACTCGCTGCGCTGAGTGGGAGAGATTTTTTGCTAAAGTGTATTTGATGAACTGTGGAGGTTTTTTATGAATGAATGAATTTTTTATTGTAAGTTGGAATGGTAGGTTTTTTTTTATGCTGAAGGTCGTTTGTGGGTTTGTTTGGATGGTTCTGGATGAAAGCTTTTGTTTTATTGGTGTTTAACAATATCCAAATTTGTAAGCTCTATGTAGAACTACTTTAAACTTTGTATAAGTATTTAAAGTAAAAAGTTTTCTGTTAAAATGAAGTTTCTTTTATCGTCTCTTAATGATTTGTGACACTTTATAAATAGTTTTTAGTGAAATTAATCACTATAATTATTAAAAAAAATTTTAAATATTATGTACATACTCTTGAATTTACAAAAATCAAAGTTCTTCGTGAATAATATATTTTTAATTGATCACTGAATCATTGTATAATCTAAAAGTTATATATATTGCTTGAGTTAATTCATGGTATACTTATAGGCAGACTAATGGACAACTATTATTTTATTCATCTGTTGATACTATTACGTTTGTTATTATCATTCATAGTAGAATTTGTTTATTGAAATTAATATACAGTACATATTATAGTTATTTTACATAATTAAAGAATAATTCATATAGTAATGCAAAATTTCTCATGTACAATTTTTGGCGAATATTCCCCTTTGCCTCCTTTTGCCAACTACAAAGAGGAGAGAGTTCTGTATTTGATGCATATATATTTCTTATTTTAATAAATTCTCAAAACTGCAAGTTATTCAAACACAAAACTCGAGTCAACTTGTTACAGAATAACAACTTACTGCAATCAGTTGTGAAAATAGCACCTTAGTCCAAATTATAGTGATTTATATTTTCTCTCCTTCAAGGTGTAAAAATGATGTTGGCATGAGACAATGGATACGTATATGAAATATAAATTTTTAAATAAAAAGAAAGCCGTATCACAGAAACTCATTCAACTTTAACTGCTTTTCTCTCTGCCCACAAAAAATGTATCATTCCATTGCGAAAGCCACTTGAAAGAATCATCATGCTCTAATGTAAATAATCGCGCAGCCATCTACGCTTCTACCGCACGGCGCGTGCACTCCGGCTATTTATACCTAAGCATCGAAATAATCTATGACTTGATCAACCAGTACACGCACGGATCTCTCCTACATAGCTCCACATTCTGCCAAGGCAACCTTAACCCGCTATATCGCAGGCATCACCCCCTCGATCATCCTCTATGCGCTGTTCACCCCCGTCCTCCATTCCTTACTACAAAAACTGCACGACACGCGTCTGCTTCATCACCCTCAGCTCATGTCTCCTTGAACAGTATTTTTTTACACCGAGAAAAAGAGTTTCTTTAATACAAAGAAACGCATGCACTTGGATTAATGGATCAACCGAATTTTGCGTTTTTTCATGTTAAGAAATAATTATTAGTCCGTTAGATTAAGGTTAGATCGCAAACATGTGAAAATTATTGCATTATTTCATCGTACGACTTTAACTTTATTAAGCGAGTCAGCCTGAGTTAAAAGTAATTATTCTGATTTTTTTTGCTATAAATTATCTTTGTGAATACTATATTAATTAGTAAAACTTTTCGGCTTCGTGGACGTCTCTAGACGACACAATCAAAACAAAAATTTTTTCCGCCAATAATTTGACGCCTTTTGGTATATACTAAAACTTTTACGGTTTACTTTTTCGTTAATTTTTTTTTTATGATAATTTTTTTAGTCATCATTAAAATATTGTTTTATTCTATAAAAAATAATGATAAAAAATTTTTTTAACGAAAAAGTAAACCGTAAAACTTAAAGACCCCAATTCAATCTTATTGGTTCTCAGAACCTTGCGGTAGATGAAGGAATATACAGGTTTTTAGTATTCCCGATGTATATACATATGTATCCTAAGGAACATAAAAAAAATTTAAATGTTTCCCGTTATGCTTTGATAAAATATTCAAATTTAACAAAAAAATAGGTAATATTTGATGAGTGACTAGAATGTATCAACAATTAATTTAAAACGTAAAGGTATACTATATCCCCTTAAACAAATTATACCATATTTAAAACTGTATTTAAGAAGAAACGTTTCGGCAATGTTTCAGCAACAGGAGAAAAGTGCACTTTAAGTACACGTACCCAGAACGTTTTCGAAAGACGTGTCTGGAATGGTTTTTGAATCACCATGAACTTGCTTAAAATTTTACACGCATTGCAGGTAAATTGCCATGATGTTGCAAACTGTATATACTTTTTTAAAAACTAAAATATTAACAATTATAATTGTACGAGTTCCACCAGGAAAGGCAAAAAAATCACACAATCTAGTTCAGAGGAAAAATATTTATTAATGCTAATCAGAAGGAAATTGAAATATAAGTCACAAAACGCTCAGGAATAAGACTGATTTCGTACTGATATCCGAAGAATAACTGCCGCTTCAACCCATAACTAGCCAACGTCGAATCGTCCTAGTCTGCTTGCAATAAAAGCACTTTGAACGCCGTGCTGCGGGAACAGAATCAAGCTGCGAGCAAGCTCGAGATTTCATCAATCCGTCCTCCTTATTCCTAGAACGACGAATCTAATATGACGCTCATCGATGTGCTCGCCCTGCAGGTTGGGACGTCGACTAGTCCATTTTTGACGTTGCTAAAGGGTATTAAGGTATTCTCGGCTTCACCTATTCCAAAACTGCTGATGCATGCCCTGTACGAGTCTTCAGTGAGCAAGCCATTTGACATTTTCAGATCCAGAGGCAGCCTCGGGAACTGCCAAAAGAGGCCCTCCTACGAGATTGGAGCGATCGGCCTGCAGTTGTGTAACATCTCGACTAGTAGAGTCGAGATTTCTTTGTAGGCCAGGTTCTTTGGACCTACTGTGGACTTGATATGTATCTTGTAAGATTGACCCTGTGAGACGCTGTAGGAGGAATAAAACGCCAAGTATTACCGTCTTCTGCCAAGGTTACCGTTTCTTAATTCGACGTCAGCTTGGTGGTTATCACTCCAAATCTCCGAGGGTTTTCCGTGACGCCCGCAAAGCCGAGTGAGTGCATTCAACATACTCTCCGTGGTGAAATCTCCAAACGATTCCAGATGAAGAGCATTGGTCGCCATGCAAAAACTGCTACGTATGCTTTCGTAGTACGCACGCCACGGTCTCTAGTTGTTAGAACCTTGAATGGCCCAGCATAGCCGATTCCTGTGCAAGCGAATACACGAGATGAAGTCACTCGTGCCCGTGGCAGAGGAGCTATTTCTTGTTCCATTGGTTTAGCACGAACTCTGCCGCATACAATATACTTGTTTAGGTAAGCCCGGATCTACCGTCTGTCATTAATCAGCCACGCTCTTTGGACGACGTGAACGAACGTTGAACGAACGTTGAACGAAATCCACCATGCAGAGAGTACTGATGAGCCCATGAAATGGTCAAACTAGCTAGCGGACACGCGCTAGCTTCGGATAGGTGTGTGCCGCTGATTGTATGGAAGCGTTGCATGCTAAAGTTGACCTTCGACTCTCAAGATTCCTTCAGAACAGATGAAGAACTAACCAAGCGCAGGCGGATCCAGCGTTTATAGCGAACCATAAATCGAAGCAAAAAGATGAGATTCGAAAAATGATCAGAAAGTTGAATTCATACATTGGAGGGTGCATATAAGCATTAATTTCGAAGTTACGTCCGAAGTAGTCATAGATTTACTGTAATTGACTGACGGCCAAGTCGACGGTGCGTCAGACAGCCAGTTTGGCCCGTTTATCCAACTTTGTTGACAAGCATGCTGTGTTGATTCAGCTCGTTCCCGGGTAGCCACGTCTGCTGTGTTTGACTGTGTGGGAATATAGTACCACATATCAGGCAATAGCATCTTTTGAATATGGCTGACGGAGTTATCGATGAGAGCGTTGCCGAATGGTTCGGATGAACGGATCCAGCGTGTCGTTGAAAAACAGGCCTCAGGTTTTTAATTGAGGTGAATTTTATTTTTGTAGCAAGCATGTGTGTGATTATCGCTCATAACTCTAATATACACCACTGCAGCAGCCATAGTCCGAGGACAAGCGTCCGGCAATGCAGTTGTACGTCTCGATTTGATTAAGTATAAATCCAGCGTGGAATGATGTTACCAGGGATCGATTCCAAAACCTCTCGGAAGGTATCTCAGAGCCCAGCCATTGACGAAGGTAACACTTCGTCCCAATCAAGACGGACTCTCTACAGATCCTGCATCAGCAATTATGCTATCAAAACAACTGGCGCGAAAACTGTGGTTTGTCGGATCCCAGTTAATTCCAAGTTCACTGACAGAACCACCCGAACAGAGTTGGATCCATGTCGGGCGCAAACACTCCACGGAGGATTGGGTAAATCGGAGAGAAGTGCCTGCATGCTTACCTCCCACTTTCTCAATGGGAATCCTCCAGCACGCATCATTTGAATAAGTTGATCTCTCAACCGCCGCGTACACTCGACGTCATCAGCGCTTGAAAGTATATCGTCAATATATCTCTCTTTTAGTACGATTTATGCAGCTTCTGGGCAGATCTTTCCTTCATCAGTGCACAACTGTTGAAGTGCGTAACGACAAGTAGGGTGAGCAGGATACTCCGTAGGTGACAGTTAGTAGATGGAATGGGTTCTTTTTCTGTGTACTCCAAAGAATGAGCTGCAGATCATTTCCTTCTCATCCACCCAGATTGGACGAAATATCATCTTGATCAATACGCGCCACAAAAATGTCTGTAATTTTCTAAAGTGTAGTTTATTATTAAGACTGCAGCCTGTAGATGTAGGTTGGGAAATGTGAACCCTGAATTTGTCCTCATTGATAAATACCATGGAGAGGTTGTAATCAACTAATTGATCCCTCATATGACCAAATTTGAGATAATCATTCATAAAGCGTACATACTCTTTGGCCAATATCGCCGATAATGTCCACTGCGCCGTGTTTCAGTGGCAGCAGCACAATATACCGTGCATCAGTGGCATAGAAAAGATATGCTCTACTGCATCATCGTTCGGAAAACGGTGAGTGGTTTGAGGACTGCCTCCATTTTCCAGAAGCGGTGCAGTGAATATATTAACTGTTGATCCCAGCGGGGTTCGACGTTGTATTGCATAGCTGGACAATATGTGGTCATCGGGGCTGTGTTGCATTGCGGGATGCATCCCGACATTGCCATCCAGCAGCGGTGTAGTGTGAGATAAGATCAGCCCTGTGAATTAACTCTTGTCTCAAAATGTGGGGAAAGAAGTTTGCACCTATAAGCAGCTCTACAGCTTCCAAATTGTGCATCGACGAGGTCTAAGTCTTGACATTGAGCCCTTGCTTGGTGATCAATAGGTGCTGCTGGAGTACACAGCCTAACATGACGGTCGATCGGAAAGATGCATATACATGCTTTATACAAACGAGCCTTCGTCAGAGCTCGGTCGATAATTTCTCTTTCAATGCCGCTGAATCAGAGAAGGTAATCACGTTAACCTTCTCGAAAATCACGTCGGGACGGTGTATTAGTCCAAGCGAAGCAATTGTTACCTCAGAGCACGAATCCAGCAGCGCAAGAACAGTTATGGTACGATCACGTTTCTCTCCCCCCCCCCCCCCCAATCTGAACGAGGGCAGTGTGAAGGATTACTAGTCACGATGAATTTGATTTGTTCATGTTAACGTTGGTTGACTCACTGACTAAATCGAATTCCATACATCGCTTCATCGGTATTGGAGATTCAATACTTGACACCTCTCTCTCACGCTTTCGCTATTGTTCACGTTCATTGGGATGGACATAATCTTTCCACATGACCTATGTGTAGGTAATTAAAACAAAGTCGCGCATGGACTACTGCATCTACTCTTGCCCTCGGTTTTAGGCCCAAAAACTGCTCGCATTAGCCAATACAATGATTGTCTCTGCACTGGGCACAAAAGACTGAGGTGCTACGAGTGGCTAAGCTTTGGATACCTCCACTTGTCGCAGTAGTGGTAGCAGGGCGACTGACGAGAGTGCGTTCGTGACGAGAGCCTTCAACTGAATTCAGCATACGAGAACGATTACTTAAAAATTCCGTCGAATGTTGAACGTTGCCATTTTCTCATTTCAGCTGTCGGAATCATTGTCTAGCTTTTCCAATTCATGTATCCAAAAGCGATATATCGTGGAGTCTATGCAGTTGGCGACCACTGAGACAAACCAAGCATCCCAATGATCTACTGGTCGATACAGTCCGTCCGTAGTTGATCTCGATTATGCCCGAGAAAATCGAGGGAATCTTGTCAAACAGCTGCAGCCTCGTTATGCAGAGATTTGAGATTACGCAGAGCATTTAAATGGTTTTGTACTAAAAGTCGACTGTGCACGTACCGACCCTGTAGAAGACTCCATGCAGTAGCGTAATTAGCGCTAGTGATCTGGAGGATGTCTATAGCGGCCTTGGCTTCGTCTAGCACATGTGTTTTGAGATAATATAAACGTTAGACATCGCTGAGCTGGCTATCGTGATGAATCAGGGCCCAAAACAAATCACGAAAGGACACCCAATCCTCTCTTCGACCCGTGAAAGTAGGCACATTAATCAGAGGAAGCCGGGTACCGCTTAGTCCTGTATTTTGGCGAGGCAAGACAAAAATCACAAAGAAATCTCAAGAAAAAGGCTCGTATCGTGCTGACATTCGGAAAACAACTGCTGCTTCAACCCATAACTAACCAATGTTGAGTCGTTCGAGTCTGGCCGCGACAAAAGCACATTGAGCGCCGCGCCGCGGGAACAGAATCAAGCTGCGAGCAAACTCGAGATTTCTTCAATAATTTAGAAATGTTCCGGAAGCGTTCCAGACATAATATTAGATTCGTTGTTTGGAAGTACCTACATTATACTACACGACGACGCTATAAATTTATCAAAAACTTTTACATATTTACAATATAAACTAAATTTAAGTATAATGAAATTATAATTTGTTGGAATTCAGGGCATTACATGTACAAATATATAGTGATACTATTGATTCACAACGGTTGATTTACAACGAGCCTTATGATTTTGAAAATGATTTTTTGCAAATAAAATCGATCCTATTATCACCGATTCCGATGTTTCTCTTTCCTTTAACCTCAAATTTCATTCCCCCGCTTGCAGCACATAACGCGACATCAGAACAACCAGCGAAGGTTACGCGTGGCGCTTCTCCACGGCCGCCACACTCCGCGCCGACAAGTCAAGACCATACCGTCAGCACGTGCTTACTATACCAGACCACGGCATCTATTGCAGACAAAGACGAACAGACAAGCGAGCGCGCGATCGATGATCCGCGCGAAAAATGCTCGTGCACGAACCTGCGCCGCCGAGCACCACCAACACCCTAGACGGTGTTCTTGACCTGGCTCTCGCCTATCGATCTACCCTGCACAGAGAGAAAGAGAAATGTAAGACTCTCCTAAGACTCGTTTGTCGTGTGTGTTGTGTTGCGACAACGGCGATTTGCTCGCGAATGTAGTCAGCTGCAGGTGTAGTGGGAGGAGGAAACTGGAACTGCGAGATGGATTGTCTGTAACGTTGTGTTATATAACGAGATGTTGGAAAGAGGGGGTTGAAAGATATGACGAGATTGTATGTGGCTGTTCGGGTCATAGGGGATGTGTCGAGTGTCTTCTTTTTAGCAGGGAAGCCTGATTTTTTTATACGCGAATGGTCGTTTATTTTTGTTCGGTTGTAGAGCTGGGAGAAATGAAATGGCTTTTGTGGGTAGTTTCTGGGCAAGGTTTTATTTGTCTAGTTAATAATAGACTTATGCTAATAAAAGAATATAGTGTTCATTATAACAATGTTAATATTTATGCCTTGTTCAAAATAACCAGTTACTTATCTTGAAATATGCAGTACGTAAGTTTTAACGCTGTTGCTACTAAGTAATCAATTATTTTATTTCAAGAAACAGTCTACTAATGAATGTTTTCATTATATATTTTATTTCATACAAAGTTTCTCATCAATGATGAATTATTTCCTGTAAAAACTTTTTAATTAAAGCTGCCAAGAAAAATTGTTTTATATTATACCAAAAACGTACCGTTATAGGACTCCTTTTTGAGCAGGTAAGAAGGTCGGCTTTATTCTTTAGAAATAGTACATTGTGCAACATGGGGAGAAAATGGAGAATGGAGAATTCCGAGCGTCTATGCACAGCGGGCAGAAAATATTTTTTCCCCTGTGCGAGAGGGAAGTAAATATTTTTTGTAACACATACACCATTTTCACGTATTTTCGCCCTCAAAACCGACCCTTACTGCAAAAAAATAAAAAATGTAAAGAATACTACTTTATAAATAATATACGATATTTGAGAAAGTGCCTGAATGATGTTGCGGTATACAGTTGAGTGAAAGAAGAGAGGCACTGCCAATTCGTAAATTTAGCGGTACATAATATATAAACTCGCTCGCTGATTCCAAGTCGACTACTCCATCTCTTATCTTCGCTCTTGAAAGCCAAGGCCTGACCTTTCTCATTATTCTGTTTCTTCAAAGGTCGCTTTTTCGATTATTTAGTACTCTTGGTCGTCGAAGGAGCGGCTCAGAATAAATTGCATTTAGTCGAGTTTATACCTACGGACAATATATGGTTGGTGAAATGAATCGTTCTCCTTTTTATTTTAGTATATAAAAGGAAGCTATCACGCAAAAGAAGGAGATGATGAAATTTTCATTTTTTTGCAGGAAATGAAAGACTTTTGATAGCAAGAATGAAATTTAATCGAGCTTTTATATCTTCTAAAATTCTTCAGGAAGTAAGAAGATGGCTTCTATTACTCCCAAAGGTACCATACCGTTGAGATATAAAATATAAATTTTTATAAGTTTCCCGTATAATAAAAGGCTTTAATGAATGAGTAATAAGAAAATTATATGTCCTATAAACGTAAAAATAATTAATTTTGTTACAAAAATAAAATTCATTTTAGAAACTGCAAAATACAAAAATTATTGTAAATAAGTTCTCGTGATTCGATATTATGATTCCCACTTTTTTTCAAACTGTTGTGCATATTTTTGTTATTTATCAATGCATTTCTTCATATTTTCGTTATTATATAAAAGTAATCTATCATGCAGTCCTTATCACCTTTCTTATTATAAGTTCGTTATACTGGTAGTGACAAAAATAATAAGTACTTATACATTTGTTGACTTTTACGATCATCGGTATCAATAATGAAAGCATAATAGCTTTACAAGAATCGCAGAACTCTACTATACGCCATGTCACTCATTAGTCTTTCATGAGTTGAACTTTCACTACCTTTGTCCACACACACACATAAACACATATACACATACATACTTACACATACACAAAATTCCATGTTGATATATTATATATCTGCTCAATTAAAATATATTTAACGTTATACCCGACTTGCAGTAAACTAAAAGCCATTCTGTACAGCGTCAATAATTGCGTTTGGTAAAATGTTCGTTCAGCCCGTTTACACAATCTTTCGCATTATTGCAGTGCAAACGTGTGTTGTACGGGCGCGAGCGCGACAGAAATAAAACCGTTTAAAGGTACTTTGCTACAATCGCTAATGCTCTATAAGCTGGAAAAAGCTTTAACCTTTGACGGAGCGATGCTTTTTTTTAAACTTATTTGTCTCGTATGGAACACGCGACGTCGAGTATAAAAATATTGATCGCGTCAGCAAAGTCGACGCCGGATCTCGATATCAAAGGCCTTAAATCGAAAATGCATTATACTTGTGTGGGGTAAATAATAAATAATTCTAGTGAACTGTCATTAAAGTGACTTTTTAAATCATATTCCCGTTTTATCATTTATAAAGTTCATAAGGTATCAAATAACGACTTTAGTTTTCATAAAATAAAAAATAAAAAATATAAAATATAAGTATTAAATAATATTTGTGACTAAATACATAATCACCAAACAATTAAAGGGTTTTCTTCGGTACATTTGAACATTTTATCAAAATATAATAGAATTTTTGTATGGTCCTTAAATCTCTTTGTTCGGCTATAATGAAAACTTATATATTTCTTACTCTGCCGCAAGGTTTAGAGAGTCAAACTGATCGGAGTGGAATTTTTGAAGTTTTATCGTATTCAAAATGCATATAATTAGAATATGACTGGGAATTTAAAAAACAAAATTATTGACGAAAGTTTTAGCCTATTTAAGCCATATTTTATGATAAAATTAAAATATCGCTGCTAACCAACTTAGCAGAATGCTTTCGCAAAGAGAGGTCCTGATTAATCGATTTAATTAAAGAATCTTATAATGAAAATTCACAATTAATAAATTTATGCTATAATTAATTCATTAGATACAAACGTTTAGATATTGTTAGTAAAAAAATTTAAATTATTAAGACAAAAAGAAATTTTTAAAACTAATTCTCTGTTATCATTTCACAAAAATAACTTTAAAGTTACTATAAAATATATTAATCGAAAGAAAATTACGCAACATTTATGAAAACGTATATATTCTTGACAAGTTCAACGTATAAAATGACAAAAATTTCTTTTTCGCTTTTTACAGTTTTTAAAACTAATATTATGTTCTGATTTTACGAGAATAAGTTTAAAGTTATTATAAGATATATCAATGCTATCAATACTTAATAATATCTTAAATTTTACCGTTGTAAAACCTCAAAGTCTTGATCCGACAAATCACTATTTTCAATACCATATTTATTAAAGAAACTTGGTTCTTCACACGATTCTAGGTAACATGATGAACGACAAATTTTTGTCGACATGGGTATTCGACTCCTTTTGACACGTATTACAATTTTGTATCTTCTAAATCTTATTTAAGCGGAGCATTTTTTCGTTAAAATATTTTTTAATATTCTTTATCATCAATCCAATCAATTTTTTTTAAAATATTAATAATATTTTTTCAAAATTCGATTGGATCTCCAAAAAAAATAATAAAAATATTTTTTAAAAGATCGATTGAATTTCCAAAAAAAATAATAAAAAAAAAATCGAGAAAGTGCCTTACTCTTTTTGTAATACACATCAAAATGAGTATAAAACCATCGATAACAAAATTTTCGTTCATCATGTCACTTAGAATCGTGTGAGAAACAAAGTTCACTTAATGAATGTGGTATTGAAAATAATGATATATTGCGACGTGTAGGGTCAAGAATTTGAGGTTTTACAATGGTTAAATTTAAGATATTATTATGTTTCGTAGCGTTTAATTTTTCAGAATGACAGCTTTTAAACATAAAAAGTTTTCTGGACTTGTAAAAAAGTCTGTCTTTGGGTTTAACCCAGGCCTGTCCCCTTGAACTAATATTTTGTTATTAGGTATTTCACGAAAATACGTTTAAAGTTATTATAAGATATATCAATTGAAATAAAATTACGTCAAATTTATGAAAACGTACATATTTTTGACAAATTCAATGTATAAAATAACAAAATAATTCTTTTTTGATTTTTACAGATTTTTAAATTAGTTTTTAATATTTTTGTTAAAAAATGAGTTTAATATTATCCACTCAGCTTCAAAATGTAATCAGTTTTAAGTTCAAGCATGTGTAATATGTCTGCAAAATTTGAGCACGTGATATGCTTCCCTTGAAGAGCTTTGGTGGACGCAAATTTTGGTTTCATACATACATACACACACATACATACATACACTCAGAAACCTCGAAAACATCGAGATTCATCGAAAGTCAAAAAAAAAATTTATCTGTGTTACAAAGCTTTCTCTTTGAGACAGCAAAAATTGAATAATTCTTGCTTTAATTCCTACACTTGTATCCTAATTATATGTATTTTGAATACAATAGAACACAAAAACTCTAATCCGATCAATTTGACTTTCAAAATCTTGCGGCAGAACAAGAAATATACAAATTTGTACTATTTTGGCCAAACAAAGAGATATAACGACCAACAAAAGAAATTTTTTTTAATTTTTTAATTTTATAATTTCAAATTACCGGAAAAATAGGTAACATATAACGAATAATGTATCCTTACCTAAAAATATATAACTAATTTATTTGTAATTTTGAGGTGGTTAGGTCCCCTTAAGATACCCAAATTTGTCAACAACCCTTCAATTTTTCTTTCGACAACAACATTACTATAATTGCTATACTATAATAAAATATTCCTATCTGTTGCGTTTAATAATATTAAAATTTAAAATTATATTTCTTTAGTTAAGATAATAATTTGTAAGACTTTTTAATACTTTTTCCATAATTAATCTGAAGAAAATATAAGATAATTTTTATGTACGGTAACAACGAAGAATAAATTTATAATTCTATTTTTACTCCAAATGAATATGTATAAGCGCGTGCATACATTATGCATTCTGTTTAGATAAATTTTTCATGCCATGCCTTCAAAAGTGTATTTTACAAACGTCAAAAATAAAAACAAAATCTTTATGAGTATATAAAACTCTGAAAATTGCGTATCGATTGCAATCCATTCTTGATTAAAACACTGTTAATATTGGAATGTACATAAACTCTAACAACTCAAGCTTTCTTTTATTTATTATCTATGTTACTGATTTAATCTGCAAACAATAGTGATTAGAATGTGTTGAGATTTCATTAGTTTTCTTATCTATCATACGTTACACAAACCTTTCAATTGTCAAATAAGATTTCTCATTATACATATTCTTTCTATTTTTAATGACCTAGAAAATGCATACAATGTAGGTAAAATAATAATGTACATTTATCAAAAAGGTATATTATTTGAGAAATGTCTGCAGCACCATACTCATTGCTATTCCGCATATATACATTGCATTATCAATATGCCACCGCCATTTTGACTTTTACAGCTAGTAAAATAACGTAGCGACAACATAATCTTGAGGTATCGCAGATAAACATATAATTAGGACCTCGATATTTACATATTAGAGTTCGTACGAATTTCGCTTACCGCTAGTATAAATTTATATAGGATTTTCACATTAGTTAAAGAATAAGTAAGTAAATAAGTTCTACGCTTAGAATTCTTTGGACTCCGTCGGAGTTAGTTTCATACATAGTGTATCTGAAAATTTCAAGTCTAGGTGTTGTATATACAGGACATGTTAATATAATATGAGCTAGATTCTCCTCTAAGGGCATAAAACAAGCTGTACAGACATTTACTTTTTTGAAATCAATTCGATAGTTATTTACAATAATTCTTACATTTGTTGTTCCTAACAAGCGGATTTGTGTCATTTGTGTCACGATCTATGTCATTAGCTATTTACTTTTTTTCTTAGATATTTATCTATGACAAGTATTTTGTTTTATTATTTCAAATGCTTTGAAATTTTCTAAGTCTAGGTTTATATTTTGTTTTTCAAAGGTCTCCTTTATTTGTAAAATTCAATTACATTTACTGTATATTTTGTCTTCATTTGTTAGCGCAAGTAATCGTTTGAAACCAATTTTTAGTAATTGGAGGTGTTAAGTGATGAATGGCGCCATGAAATATGTGCAAAAGTAAATGGAGTAGCAAAAGTTAATTTTTTAAAATCTATTTAAAAAATTTTTTTTTTTAAATCTATTAAAAAAATTTTTTTTTAAATCTATTAAAAAAATTTTTTTTTTTAAATCGATTGAGTCTTTGAAAAAAAATAATAAAAGAAATCTTGAACAAAAAAGTTCTCCACTCTTTTTGTAATACAGGTCAAAAGGAGTGGATTAACCGTTGAAAAAATAATTTCGCTTATTATGTCACCTCGAATCGTGCGAAGAACAAAGTTCCTTTAAGGTGATGTTAATCCCCGTGTTATTGATAAATACGGGGAACCACTTTTTTATTAATTTTTCAATTTTTAGAAAATATCTCTATGAAAAGTTGTTCTTTTTGGTTGGAACAAAAACTTTCCATAGAGATATTTACTCAAAATGGAAAATGAAATGAAGAAAGTGGATCCTCGTATTTGTCGGTGACAGGTGGCTTTAGCATAACCTTAATAAATATGGTATTGAATATAGTGATATATTGTGAAAATTTAAGATATTATTGTATTTTGATATCATAAAAATTTTCAGAATGATTGCTTTTAAACATAAAAAGTTTTCTGGTAGCGTAAAAATAAATTATTTTTTTGTGGTTTTTATTAATCTTTGTCAAATAGTCGGTTGGGTCTCCGAAAAAGAATAAAAAATGTCAAAAGGAGTTGAATTCGTCGAAAAAGATTTTTTCGTTTATCGTGTCACCTACAATTGTGTGAGGCACATAGTACCTTTAATAAATATGCTATTAAAAATAGTGATTTATTGTGATGTGTAGGATCAAGATTTCGAGGTTTTACAACAGTGAAATTAAAGATTACTAAGTATTTATAGCATAACATTTTTCAGAATGATTGCTTTAAAACATAAAAAGTTTCTTGTAAGGAGGAGTAAAAAACTCGACAATAGAGGGATATAAAGAGGCTTTGCCCCAAAAATAAATAATTTTCTATTAGAGAAAAGTCACTAAAATTCATCAAATTAACATATTTTGAGTAGTTCATATTAACCGATAAAATTATCTTGCCTAAAGTTTAATTGCTTATATATTGTTTATTTTATAGACGAAATTAAATATAATAAATTTATTCAAATATTAGAAAGAACAATTTTTGACTTATAAAGTATCATATTATACATAAAGAATATTACAGCTCAAATCACAAGAAACACCATAAAATAAATTTATCATTCCAAATCTCCTTTCTCTAAACAAAAAAGCACAAATGGACCATAAAGTGAAAAGTCCCCGCATCTACAAAAAATAAACCGAGAAACATCGTACGAGTACCGAACCATTTCCCGTGCCCATAAACACCGCCGCACACAGACGGCAATGAAACCGTCGTCGTCCCCGGTCGGACCGCGAAATTCAACACGCCAACGCGCATACGTACAAGCGCGCCGCAGTGCGCGCGGGCCAAGCTTGCGACACTAGCGCGCGTCGCGTCATAAACTCCCCTCGTTATCTCGTTGCGTGTGCAGTGCACACATTTGCGAGCATGGAGCTGCAGCTCCATTCGGAGATTCGGCTATACGGAGCACCAGCGTCGCATCATCTATCCGCGCGGATGCACAGATATGCATACTTCGCGGCGGATTTCCGGGCCCCCGCGCGTTCGATCGACACACGAGCGCGGTGGTACTGGTGGTGGTGGAGAGGAAGCCGCGTCGATACACGTGCATTGATGTACATAGCATTGGTTATTTCCTGATACATATGCGGGAGGGGATTATACACTTGTATTTGCACGCGCGAGCACTTACGAAGGATATGCGTATATTGTATACATGTGTTGTAGGGTGAGCTTATACGTATTTGTGCAAGTATAGTGTTCGATGTGAAATATACATAATAAAATTGGTATGAATAATTGAATCTTTGGTTTATTTTATTTTTTTCTGTTATTTGAACAAATATTAGGTTAGTATGCAGGGATTTTTATATAAATCGTATAGAAAGCATTTGATGATGGGCTTTTAAACGTGACATGAATCATAGTCTCAAATTGATAATTAAACTGATGTATAAAAAGTAATAGATCCAGAATATTATTTTCTTAAAAGCATAAGCCTAGCATTGTCATGCCATTATACGTGCTACTACTAATTGATAGAGTCGCAAATACATTTAATTTTGTTTACTGTATTTTAAATTTCTAGCGTGGATTAACAAGCACATCAATAAAGAGCTTCTAATAAAGCTCCTGATATAAAATCATTCTTTTATATTTTCAACAAAGTATATTGAAAAAAACTTAAATTTGAATTACCAAAACCTATATTTCTTATGCTAAAAAAAATCTTTCAAGCCCAGTTTCAATAAAATTCATTATTGTGCTATGTAATAAATCATCCATCGAAGAGCAGTTTAGGTACTTTTAGCATATAGAATACTCTATATACCCCACAAGCAATCCAAATCTGCAAAAAAATATAATTTTAAACCAAATCCTAAAAATAGCATCTTTTTTAAAATTTTGAATAAAATCACTGGAGGATCCCCTTAACCCCTTTCTCAAATAAAAAACATCAGATAAAATCAAATGCAAAAACTATAAAATATAGGGCCATTATAGACATACTAACGAACACATTTACACACACACTTATTAATTAGCCAGATGTATATATAATAATATGATCAAATAAATATAATTTATATTTACTCAAGCCATTAGCCACAGATACTGACATAAGCAAACACCCTATATAAACACTACAAAGACACACACACACACACACCCACACCCACACCCATACACACACTCATACACACATACACACACTCATACAAACACTTACATACCTTACATACACACACTCACTCACTTGCACACACACGCAGTCAAACTTAAACACACGCACACACACACACACACACGCATACATACACGCGCACACATATATACACACACACCGTGAATTGTTCATACTACACACTTATCAATCGAAGCTTGTCGAAAGTGTCTCTATGCGGCCGGCGGCTTCTCGCGATAGATTTAACACACAGCAGGCCCTGAAAGAAAGACATCCACATCGAGCAGCTCTACCAGTGAAAGAGAGCGTAGCGAAGGCGAGGAGGGAAATATCGACGTAGCGCATATCGCGCGAGTGTATCGCATTTCGCATTCAGCGACTGTGGCCTTCCAAGGCCGCGCGCTCGGCAAGTACTTAGTAGCCCGAGCTTCATTTCCGCCGGCTACACGAGAGCGAGCGTTAGCACACTACTTTGTGGCATGTAGGTACGCGACATTGGAGCGAGTCGCGAGGGTCCGATTCGTGATCGCGAGCGCGGGCACTTACCTATTATACCGTTATAAGAGCTCGTGCAGCAGCAGCGCAATGATCGCTCGGAAGCTCCTGATACGTACCTACTTGATGATGATCGCGGTGGGGATTATCTGTGCGCATGCAAATGTGGCTTGACGAGTGTCTTTTTGGGATGCTCTCGAAGTTTTGAGAGCAGTGATATTGGATGTAGTCGGTGTGATTTTCTTTGAGGTGGTATTATGCTATGAGGCGTTGATGAATGAACAGCGGGGGTATGAATGAATTGAATTTAAAAACGTATGATCGATATACCTGTAACGAAAAATCAATTATAGATAATATGTAAGAGTAGGGACTCTTCGCGCACAAAGCTCAGCGTCTTTTAGTGAGTCGCCGTCTGAACAAACTCAAGTGAAAACTTTGATAAAAAGCTATTTCTTATTATCTACTTCTCAAAAACTGGCAATATTTATTTGATGATATAACATAAGGTAAGAAGGATTGATTTTTTTGTAATTCACATATACGTGCATTACTGCCCTTAGCCAGATACCGGTTTGTATTCGAACCCGCGCCCCTTGAACGTCCGTTATCTTAAGTGGAGTTATAGTGAAATTTTGACGAATTTTTCGTTTCTTTTTATTTTTTTTTTATTTTTCTTTTATTCTTTGAATATTTTGACACCAAAGAGGAGTATATTTGTAAGTAAATAAAAGTAAAATATGATTTTAATGATTATTGTAAAGTATATAAAAAAGAATTATTCTTGGAAATAGCTTCTTTCCTTACAAAAGTGTGCTTGTCTCAAAACTAGATTTTGCATTACTCTAGAAGTCTGCTGCGCACTAGGTTTCAACGGATCGAGCTAAAACATTCAGAATCGTTTCTTAAACGTAATAACAACATAGTAACAATCTTTGATTTTGAAATTATAATTTTTAAAGAACGTAGCATATGTACGTATAATAAAATATGGTGCTTTTGGTTAATTAAATTGTTTTTTACAGTCCTGTATTTTTAAAACAAGTATTCGGGTATAAAACAAATCTGAGCTTGTTACAGTGTTCATTTTACTTTGAAGAGAACATACAAATTTCTGAAAATGTTGTTTTTTTATGTCAAATATGTGTACGAAGTTTGGAAAAAAAAAGATTGAATATTAAAAAAGTTTTCAATTTTTCTATAACTCCACTTATGCGTTTGCCACTTCACCCATTGATCGCCCCAAGATTTTTTAATAAACTTTGCAGGTTTGCAATACTTAATTTTAAAATTTTTTGTAGGGTCATTAGCAATCACAGAAATAGATTACATATGCCAAAAAATAAGCTGAATGCGATGGCCATGTTTTTAAATTATTATTACAAATTCAGCATATAGAAATGCAAATTTTAAGATGTTCAAACATTTTTCAATTATTATATAATATCTTTATCAAGTGCTTTATTTGTAATTAGAATATATATAATATATCACCTAAACGTATTTAAATTAGAGACTAGATTAGTTCTCATTTCATAAATGCATGTGAGAATTTTAAATGATAAGAAGAAACTGAAGACCTTCCTACTCAATAACGCATGACGATGACCTTAGCATAGCTTAACAAATTGTGCTAATTTTGACTAAAACTAAAGTCTTCATTTTTAGATGACTACATCCATAATTGTGTAAAGGCAAATTTAGGTCAGGGCGGTACTTATTTGTTATAGCAAAGCGAAAAAGACCTCCGGTACAAGATACATTTAAGAAGTCCAATTTATAGTCAAAGTTTAAGAATATAAAATCGCTTTGTTTACAAGTGAAGCTTAAAAATCAGTCAAACAACTGTTGTATTGTTTACAATTATCAATGCATCAATCGTATTATATGAACGATTATCAAAAAACGTAGACTTCCTATGTCTTGTGAGTTTTAATGTTAAACACAAAATACAGCAAAAGATCAGGTTTGTAAAGTAATATTATTTAATTAAAAAACATTATTACGTTAATAAATAACGGTAATATTAATGGATTACTGAGACTTTTGATGAACGCAGAATATCCTCTAACTAATAAATTATATTGTATTAAAAATTGTATTTTCGCCTTACTTTATAGAAAGTTTTCTAAGAATTATACATCAAATTTGTATTTAATTAAAAAAGAGTATAACAAATTTAATTATCATAATAGAATAAAAGGAAATTAATGTCCAGAAAGAAGAATGCGTCACCCATCCGTAGTAATACGATTCCTAGAATTTGCAGAATTCCTGAAAACTCCCAAATATCTTCAAAGCAATTTCGTCGCAACATCAACTCTTTTTACTCCAAATACCAAGGACGCATCTCCAAATTAAAAAGTAGAAACATATCCCTTTTCCTCTCAACTCCACCAGTATTCAAAACTAAAGACGCATATACAGCCCATCACATGCTCCTCCTGCATACCCAAACACACTCATTGTTTTCCTGGGAGAGCTCTACCATCTCAAAAACACATTCTCGCATATACAATGCAAGCTCAAAAGATCCTTCACTCATACACGAATCTACATCGATTCTCGTCGCATATGTATATGGATGATTCTCTAAAAATCTTCCAATTTTACCTAAAAGTTTCGTGGCCAATTTTGATATTTTGAGTATCTTATTTTTCTCAAAGAATGTTTCTCTTAGAGGGAGCTTTGTGATGTTACAGAAAAGTTTTATTAAAAATATTATAGAAAGCTGTTTTGAGAACTACGGAACCAAACTGCACAAGAATGTGTGTGTGTGTGTGTGTGCACGTGTGTACGTGTGTGTGTATATGCGTGTGTGTGTGTGTGTGTGTGCGTGTGAAGAGATAAGTCGCGACTTATGTTTTATACATCCTTTACATTTTATTGAATTTAACTGATTTTTTTTGGATTATTTTATCAGATATTTGTCCCGGCTTTTATACGTAGATACAACCATCATATTACCTTTGAAATAATGAAATTAATGTTGGTTAAGCAGATAAGATCAGCTAATTATATTTTGTAATTGTATATTTTGTAATATAAAAACAATGTATTGAAGTTATAAGATAGCATGTTATTATAAATCATCTATTTAAAAAATGTTGAGTATTGCAGTAATTACAGAGAAAATAACTAATTTAGTTAGGCAGAAAAATGACTTTCTTGCCTTAAAAATTGGCTGAACAGCTTTCTCCGCGAGTACCTACATCTCGAGCTTTGACTTGAAACAACAACGGCGAAATATATGTTTTAAGACTACAACTTGAATCAAATGTTGCTACAGAAAGTATTTAGTGAAAGTTATAAACGCATGATAAGCGATACTGGGCAGCTCTTGCATACGTAAAAATAACTATTCCTTGCCATATAATTTACTAAACGCAGAGACATATTTTAATGACACTCTGGAATTGTGGAATACCAGCAAAATTAAATTATTATACTCGGTAATAAATGCGTTAAAAAATATATAAAAAGTACTTGTATGTCTTCAAAAGATGAAAACTATTTGAGGACATCTATTGGAATTAACAATTTGAGACTGCATTCCTATTATGAATGTGTCACTCATAGTATGAGATCGTTAAGACTAATACTTCTTTGTAAAGTCAAAAAGACTAGGTATTCATAATCGACAACTAAAGTCTACATTACAAAAAAAAACTTATGAAACAGAAACACAAAATCTCGCGTAGAATCACCCGTGTACATTGGTCTTCGCATATCACACATCAACATAAGCGCTTGCACGGGAGAAGGGGGAAACTCCCACGCAGCTTGCAAGCTCAAGTGTACTTCGGCTATTTGCGCTGCAATCGAGCAGCACGAGAGCTCGAAGCTTTTGATGCCTGCACTTTTATATACTTGCACGTGCACACACTACTGCCTATCTATCCGCGCGCGTACGTCTATACATGCAGCGATGGGCGGAGGAATTTTATTGCGCGGAAGTTATATATATATAGGCGTGGTTGATTTAGACGACGTGTTTACACTCGGGCTAAGCACTCGCGCGTACACGGGTGTACATGTGTGAGCGAGAGACAAATCGAGCGGACGTCGAAACTTTTAATCTCGTGGATAAAGCCACCATCGACTGGGCTCGTAGGAGCACGTTTTTTTAATCTGCGGAACGGAAGTGTAGAAGTCGTCATGTACGGGTGATTGGAAATTTTTTTTTTTTCATCGGTGAATCATGTCGCGGGTGTCGATGCGGTTCGAGCGATATTTTTTGGTTGGTTGACGTTGCAAGTGTTGTTGGATCTTTCTATTGGAATGACGATGCAGATTTAAACACCTTTATAAGTGAATTAGCAGAGCACGTGTTATGAACTATTTGGTGAATCAGAAAGGAATTCTTGTTTGTTAAGAATATAATGTTGTGAGCTAAGTGAATTATAAATCGAGTCAAGAAGACTATTAATTATTATTGAAGAGGGAAAAATTTTTATCAAAAAGAGTTGCATTGAGTGATAATACACTTCAAACGAGTAGATACAGAGTTTTTTCACTGATGCAAAAAACTATTTGCTTTGTTTGATTAGAAGTACTCGAAACGAGTACACTACGTATAAATACTCTTTTCTATTGCCAAAAAACTATTTGCTCTATTTGATTGTAAATGATATACAACAGTTTATATTCCTTTGAATTGATATTGAATGAATTATACATACACTCATTACAAAATATCGCATCCCCAGAATAAGACTATTAAAACTCAAAATTTGTTTACTAGATTTTTGTACATAAAATAGGTTATTATTAAAATAAAAACTCTTTAAATGCACTTTAAAAATTACGTTTAATAATGTTGAGAAACTAACACAATAATAAAATCTATGTAAAACTATTTTTGTTTATGAAAATTTGACGTTACTTGATTGGTTTTACAAAAATACATTTTAAGTTATCATAGGCTTATTCTGAAGTTGCGATATACTTTAAAAAAATGTTTGCACATGTAAAAAGTAGATAAATCGCATACACGTGCCTGCTACATTCGTTACTTACAGATACCGTTGTAATTTCTCCTTTTTATTGTTTATTAATCGCTAAATTCATTCGGTCAAAGGAATTTTCCCTTATCACGTGTATTCGAGTGAGATTGATTAAATGCCGATGTAGATTTAATTATTTCGCTGGTAGAGTCGAATTTCAACAAGCTTGATACTTTCAGCGTACTTGAATTACAGTTGCATTTTATTTAAAGTTAATGCTACCGGTATTGAGTAACAACATTTTTCAAATGTATATTTTATAAATGGGTGTAGATCTAAATAAGGCGGATTATTTAGTACAGTCCGTTCTCTATAATTATTTAAATAAACACGTATTTTACAAAATAAACGTCGAATTAATGTTTGATTTTAGAAACTTATATGATATTTTTCAGAATAATATTGTATGATAATAATAAAGACAATATCTTTTTTATTTCTGACGTATGTTTGGAAACAAAAAAGAATAAGAAAAGTATTGTTTCGTTTTCTCAAATTATACACATATCACGGCTTGACAATTTCAAATGCTTGAATTATACCTGTATGTGGTTGATTTAAAATCGATAAGCCTATTGTAATGTTCCATTTCTAAACTGGCAATGAGTTTTATACAAGGTCTTTGTCATTCGATCGATATGTCTTTATTTTCATTACTACATAAAAGTAAAATGGAATCCATGGAATATCAATCTAAAGGGCGTGTTAGCTTTTATCTAGTTAAACAAATGTTCAATAGAATAACCATATTGCGCTTATTTAATTTACAAATTGCTCTATAATCATCGTTATCCATGAATGAATTAACTTGATCGCTTCATTCATGAAAGCCATATTTGATTTAAACAAAGATAAAGCCATTGACGGCGGATAATCTAAAAGACAAAGACAATTCAAACTTTTATGAAACCGCTTATCAGTGATTCTATTGCTCTATCATATGCCTCTTAATTACAGTGAAAACATAAACTATCAACGAGCGTATCGTGTACTTGTGTGTTTGCACACGGCGATTTCGCGTTCAATCGACGCTCGATAAAGGCTGAGTTTAACGAACATCGTAAACATTCCCGTGTATTTGAAAACACGTTATGTAAAAAAGTGGGTGTACTTATGTACAACGTAAGATATTTTATAACATCTTTTAACTGGCAAAAATAATAAACTCTTTTTATCAACTAATTTTTAGATGATTTGGGTATCTATAAGAACTTTGTTTACAAAACATTAGTAAGGAAGAAATTAAATTTAAAATTGAACGTAATTCTTTTTTTAAATATACACCATATAGCATGCTTTATATAAATATACAGGCATTTAATTTTGATTTGCTTTGCGAATATATCAATAAACGTAGAGTTGTCAACATTTCAAACCCTTTTTATAAACTGCAGACAATGCATATAGGTACATCAACAACGCATAATGCGAAAGATTTTTACATTAATTGAAGAGCCGGATGCAATACGGGGTTAAGCGCTCGAAAACGCGTAAAAGTATTGTCCAAGGAAAGAATTTTTTCTCTTCCACTTGTAACTTCGCGTTGTTTTAATATTCTTTATTCAAACTTTAACATAATAATCTTCAACATATTCTACGTGTGTTAGAACATTTAAAAACAATTTAAGCATTTTAGCGACTTATAGTAATTTTGTTTAAATATTACTTTCGAAATCTGCCATACATTTTCACCATTTATCAATCTAGGTTTGAAACTTTACAATAAACTTCCTCGACATATAAAGAACATTTTTCTCGCTGAAAGTTTTTATGGATCAAAATTTTGTAACACAACTTTTGTGATTTATTGTAGATATTGTATCAATGGTAGATTTTGACAGTAATACTTTCAAAAATTTACTATCTGACTCAAAAATGTGTTTAATTTCTTTTAAATATTCTAATACACGTAGAATACGTTGAATATTATTCGGTTAAAGTTTGAATACAAAATATTAAAAACACGTGAAGTTACAACGAGTTGAAGAGAAAAATGTATTGAATCTTTTTCAAGCTAAAAATTGCGTTTTTCTTAAATAGTTAGAAAACAAAAGAAGATCAAAATTTTGTTTTAATAAAAAAAGATGCCCAATAATATTTCCTATGTGTATCAATTGTCAAAAGTTCAATTTGATTAATTTTCAAAATTCTCTTCCTGGACAATACTTCTACGCGTTTTCGAGCACAGTCCCCTTATAGCATCCGTTCCTTCATTTGTTAAAAATTACATCTTTTGTAAGTTGCTAGTTTGTAATGAAAAAAAAAAACAGCAACAAAATAATACAACCCTTTAATTTTAATATTAATATTATTAAACTGTAAAAACTCAATTCATGATCTGTAACTTTAAAAATTTATAGAATAAACTATACGTGTTTTTAACACTAACAATTAGTGAATTAAATATTTAACATCAGAATACCGCAAAACAAAATATTAACTTTTTTTCATAATACTTTAATTATATTTCCTGCAAGTTTAAAAAATGGACATGGGTTGCGTAAGCAACTTTTTCTAAAAAGTAAGTTTCGAGAAAAACGCGTTTAAAGTTTCCATTAGGTGTGCTATCGATAATGTAAATCAGGTCTCAAAACGTTCATAAAACTATAAATATAAAAGACATGTAATAAAAAGTTTTACGATTTTTTTATCATTTTCATCGTCATTTTGAAGCACCTTCGAGTTTCGCTATAGGTATAATGTGTTGCGTCGTGTCCGAGTGATTAGTCCGTATTTCATGGCATTTCAAATAGCAGAGCAGAGACCATTCACATAAGTCTAGACGTATAAAAACCATAATACGTATTTGATTTTTGGGTAAAATTGTTATTACATAACTATTGGGATTGGTGGTCGTGACGTTGTTGCCCTACTCCTTGCCTCCATCTTAGTAGGTCTTCTACTGTACCCTGCATCTGATTGTGGTCTTCTACTGTACCCTGCATCTGATTGTTGTCTTCTACTGTACCCTGCATCTGATTGGCTGTTAGGCCTAAGATAGAGACAAGGAGTAGGGCATGACGTCACAACCATCAATCCCTATAATAATCTAATCTGATCGGTCGACTGGAATGCCGGTAAAATTCGGACCGAACTTACAGACACACAACACTGCTCACGACGCAGTATATTCTGAAGCCAAACCCTTCAAAGATTAGCGTACAAATACGGCTAAAGGTGGGGGCGGCGAGCGACGCGAGTCTTCAATTGTTTGTTGACATGTTCATAGCGTTACATATAACACTGTGAACATATCATTATTTCCGAATTTTTCATTTCACTCCCTATTTCGTCGACCGCCTACAAATATTATAAAACATCAAAAAAAAAGAAAAGATATTTATCCGCACAGCTGAGAGATTGATTTTGGTGGGGAAAGATGTCGATCGGGCCTCGCACAAATTCGATTTTATCTCGATATCTATAGATATCATCGAAAATCGAATCTGTTGGATGACTTCCTCCTTCGCGTGATGCGATTACTGTCGTGAAATAAGGATGATGATTTACGGAGTCAGCAATTTGCATGATATTAATTAAAAATTACAGGCTTTGCGACATTCTGTACAACAAAGCGAATCATGTGTTTTTAACGTGAAAACAACCTGTAAGTCATGAATTATTTATTTGGTAAACGATGCTTGTAAACATCTCAATTACTTTTAATTCGAAAATACAATATTTAGTACTTTCACTTTTTATATATCTCCTTCTGTTAACATTTTTTACAGTATTTAAATGTTTTACCAAAATACCAGATGAAATTGTAGTTTAGCAATGATCTGATTGAATAATTATAAATAATGGAAATTGGCAATTGATGGTTAAGTAGTTACGCCTAAGAATGGTAAGATCAAATACAAAATTAACTTAATATTCTCACTTATTTTATACAATAAAATTTATCGAAAACTTGACTGAATGATAAGCGTTAAGCATTAAAAATTCATTAACTTTAGTAGAATATTATAAAATTATAATTGATTACAATATTTACAGTTAGATTTGTCTACTTAATATTATAGTATACTAAAATTATAATAATAAGAAATACTAATAGCAATTTTAGAATTCACAGCAAATCAAAACAATATCAAGATTGTATATCAATTGCGTGCGATCATATTATAATAAAATACAGCCGTTGACATAAGGCCGAAGCCTCGAGAGAATTACTCGCGTATGCTCTAGAAATCCGTTAATTACAGTAAAACGGCTCGCATGCAAAACAAAATATTTTCGCAATCTCCTGAAATAGCAAACACACGTCAAATTTTTCCGCGCAGTCACACATCGAGGTGCGTACAATAGGAAGAAGAGCGAGGAAGCACGTATATTCATTACGTATATTACTGCGTTAAATATAGAGGTAGATCGATTTTTCCTCGCACTGATGGGGCGAGAAACGTGAAGAGCTGCACATAATCTTGGACAGATTATAATGACGCACGCCAAGAAATCATTGAAATTTATATCTTGTATAAGACATTTTAACGCGAAAGATTCTGGCGATAAGATAGTGATATAGCTTTTTCATCACGCAATACCAAAAAGATTTGTAACGCTAATTTATTTACTCATAGATTTATTTATTTATCAGAAAATACAGGCTGAACAGCTTAAAACAGAAAATCTAGTAGTAAATCTAAGTTCATACAATAATAAGCGTTTAAAAAGTGTTTTAGTACTAATATATTAAGTAAACTAGTATTGTTATACAGTTTATTAATTAATTGGGTGTATAATTTCATACATCTGTATATCTTGCAAGTATAGTTGATTTTCTACCTAAAGTAAACTAGTAGTATAATGGAGCAATAGAGTTAAAACATCTAATGTCTTAATACAAACGTTGTTCACTAATAATTTATTAATAATATATGATCAATAATATTTCTGCTATTAGCTTTAAAAGAAAAAAATACAAACATACTTTTATTTTAATTTTCTATATGAAAAGCTACTAGTGTTTTCAAATAATTCTCTGATAAATTAGTATGAAACATAATTTTTATTTAACTTTTTATAAAGAAAATACAAGTTTTTAAGTGCAAAGCAAAAATGAAAATTAAAAGACAGAAGTTGTCGGAAATAAAAGCAGGAAACTAAACATGATCAAAAATGTAACCAAAAGTATTTATATTCTCAAATAATTTTCTGAATAACTAATACAAACATAATTTTATTTTTTTTTCCAACTACATGCTCTTTTAAATATGTATTTTTCCTTTTTTATTTTTAAATTGTTCTATTTTTCAATGTATAATGAAAAATACAAGTGTAAAGCAAACATTAATCGTAAAAACAGCAGAAATTAACAGAAATGAAAGCCGGAGAATACGAATGATCAAAAATATGATCAAAAGTATTTCTATTATCAAATAATTTTCTAAAAATCTAATACAAACATAATTTTACTTAAACTTTTTACCAAGAAAACTACAAGTCTATGACAAAACCGAAGAAGAAGAAGACGAAAGGGCAGAATTCGACGGAAATGAAAGCCGGAGATTAAGAATGGAGGAAGCCGGACGAAGGCGGCGCACGAGTCTGCTCGCTTCCGATCTAAAATTCATCAGACGAGGGTGAATGTTACGGGACTTTGGAAGGTCGCGAGCGCGGCGAAACAGCCTAGAGAATGACAAACGGAAAAAAGAACGACGGGAGAAGTGACTGGAATCAGCCGAAGAGAAACGTACATATATATTCTTTTTCTCGCGCCTGTTTGTTAAACTGTGATCAATAAACTTACAGAGAGTTGGGCGGAGGTGGACACCGAATGAGTGTCAAGTGTCGAAGTTCAAGAGATTTATTGTGTAAATATGTAAGAAGTTATACGTGTGACATTTAATGTATTTTTCACTGCTTTACAATTTGTGTATAAATACTATTTTGAAATAAATAATTATACGTGTAGAGCGTTAGAATACTGGCTATTCTTATTTCTATTATTTATTTATTTTTATATTAATAACAGTCTTCAAATTCCAACGTTTCCACTTATTGAAAACGGTGTCCTAAGTTGCACTACTTGTATTTTAGATAATGATCAGCAAACGGAAAATAGCTTAAATTGAGTGTAATATCTGGGTTGAACTAGAGTTAAGTGTCATAGATATGCCTCTAATGACATGCCATATTTCAGTTTAGTGTTTGAAACTATAGGGGAGACCGGGGCGTTTTTGTACACTTTTCCTTACGGCAAATATCATTATCACAGAAGCGAGTCAAATAATTTTTATAATGGGAATTCAAAGATAAGTATTGTAAAATTATATTTGCACTTGATAGTAAGGTTGACAATATAGCCCCAATGTTTTTTAGACGGGGTTATATGGTTCACATCTACACCAATTTTAAATCTATTTAATATTGTAATTATTCCCGTGCGTACTTTGTTTCTTTATACATTTCTAAAAGTTTTTCCGCGGCATATTTAAATAATTACAATTATAATGTGAGTTCTGAAAAAAGTGTCCAAAACGCCGTCTCCCATTGAAATACACGTAGCGTATAAAATAGCCGCAGAGCCAAATGCATTTTTGAAATTCTGATCCAGTGAAAACGTTCGTCTTTCAAGTACTTTGAGTGCTATGAGCGCAGAATATTACAATAAAATTGTTATTCTCTATAGTAACCTCCGAGATGATAGACTTTTATTTTACGTTTTTTAAAAATCACGAATTCATTATTAAAGTTGTGCAATTGTAATTTATTTTATAAAAATCATTTCTTTACATCGTATTTGGTTTATATTTTCAATACGTATAGGTCATATAATTGAAAAATGTTTTGTACTTCTAAATTTTGACTTGTACAAAATAGTCCCGGTCTCCCCTACAATGTACACCCGTGATGGAACTGTTAAAAAATTATTATACTTTTTACACATACTTTTTACGTACATACTTTTTCAACAAAAAAAAAGCACGTTCATCAGAACGAAATATTGACTAAAAAGCATTGGACCGAATTTTCATTCCGTTCCTCATCTCAAAAAGCAAACACGTCCACGCTGCAAGCACACCGTCTGCGCAAATACACATTGCTGCAGAGTGCAAAAATGGCAACATGCAAATAAAGCAAAGGTGAACGCCACGCGGAGCAAAAAAGCGGAAGGAAAAAACGGCAAAAGCACGGTAAAGGAAAAAACGGAAGACAAAAAATAACGATCGATGACTCGTGCGATAAAACACGTACGCAACCTTTAAACACCCAAGATAGCATCGGCCCGACGTATTCGCGACGCGCATGCACGGCATACACAAAGACACACACACACGCGCGCGCGAAGTATAGCGGCTCGTCGAGGGTATGAATATAAGCGTGCTCTTTGGCAGCGGCAATGAGAGGGACATTCATCCGTCCAGGGCACGAGATGCTCGTGGGGTCGAGTCTCGCGAGACGTACTTTAGTCTTGAGATAGTTGGTATGTGTCAATTAACTCTTGGATAATTACTTAACACATAATTATCTTACTTTTCGTAATTTATTTCAGAGTTGGAAAGGTCGAACAACACTCGACTTGTTTTGCTGCTTTGAAAAAGAAAGCACTACTTTGAATGAAACTTTTTTCTGAGTTTTTTAAGTACAAACATATGGAGTGTTCATAAGTATGACAAAATAAGCGCATTTTTTTAATTTAGCAAAATGTCTATCAAATCATGATTTTATTTTTTGTTTTAAGATTTGTTAATAAAGATTATTTAAATCTGTTTTAAAATTTCTATGTAGATCAACAGACAGTTCAAAGAGGTATTTAATTCTAAAGTTCGTGTATTTAACATTTTTCGGCATTGAAAATTAAAATCATGCTTTTATAAAGAAGAGTACTTTAGTAGAGTATTATACTACTAAATTATAATCCTTAGCTTATAAAGTTTATGCCCATAAGATAAAAAATAAGGTTACCGGAAGTTTCTGAAAGATGTTTATAGAAGAACGTGAAAAAAGTGCTCAAAACAAAATAGAACCTTGTACAGATTGTGAAAACCATCAATGTCTATATACAGAACTTTTTGGAAAGGAATAAGATCTTTTTAACCAGTTGCTGTTTCGACTAGGATGCCGCTCGGAATGTCTTAAATTATGCAATTAATGAATAACATATTTGAATATTAATTGCAAAAATAGAATTAATGAAATTTTACTTTTTATATCACGTTAATTACAGCAAAATTTAAAAAATCAATATGTTCAACAAGCAAATGAGATGTTTATCAACATCACTTACGAAATCGAGTTTTGTCGATAAAAAAGCGTTATTTGATTTCATGTACCGACCACCATAATACCTGTAATTTTTAATAATTGATGTCATGCAAATTGCTGACGTCGTGAATCATCATCAACGACTACTCGCGACATCATTTACCAATCGCATCAACAGAATAAGGAGGAAGCCGTCGATGTAGATATCATCGAAAATCTAATTTTTTCGAGGCCCGATTGATAATAATGTTCTCTCGCCGAAACCGACCTCTCAACTGCATGCGCTGAAGAAAGCTGTCACCTCATTTCGGTGATTACGGTCCTTAACGCTTTGGATTGAGCTTTAATATTGTATATTTTTGTCAGATAAATGCATTACTAGTTGACAAGAAAGTATTAAACTTAGGATTTTATTAAACTCAACACTTCGTTTCTAATAACTATTTGTATTGGTAATTTCGCATTTATTATCACTATTATTAATCACTAGTATTATTATTCAATTAATATTTTACTCTGGAAGGTATGGGAAGAAATTAAATAGATGTCAAGAATTGAAATCTCTTTTAAAAATCATAGTCTCAATGTAATTGATAATAACATTCTTTCAATTGTAAATTTAAGTAACCTTAATGACAATGTATGAAACGTTTGAAAAGAAACACAATTTTGTATTCTTTGGGCAGACCTATAATGCTTTTATATCTCGTAGATTAAACTGACAAGGACTGATAAAAAATCAGATAATTGTCTGCGATATAATAAACGCTAGATTTAATTTTTCAAGAAAACGTTCTACTGACATATATTTTTTCCATAACATTTATACTCTAACTAAAGTATATATCGTATCCTATTCAAACACTCCTGAAACAAAGTAATCTAATGCACTGCAAGTTGTCACTGCATACAAGCCAGCCCGTACCAACCGATTTCCACAATCGTACAAACTGAATACCTCATTCAGAGCCTATACGCAGACGTTAGAACCGTCCGTTCGTCTGATTTTTGTAACGCATGCAAACACGCACATACAGGTACACACATACACGTACGTCTGCATATACATACACACATACCTATTATATATTTACATACACACACGCATAGAAATAGACCGTCTCAAAATAAAAGGATTGTATTAGCCATTAAATATATTAAAAGTTTGCTAAAGTAAAATAAATAATCTATAGAAATAAAAGAATCTCCCAAAAATAGAAACTTCAAAATTCGGAAAAGGAACTATAAAACTAACATAAATCGTTTAAATTCACTGAAACTTATAAGCGACTCCTGAATATCAATAACAAATATTGAAATAAAATTCTGTTGGGTTATCTGAAGCGATTTAATCCTTTATAAGGCCCAGACGCCATATATAGGGCACGGATGTTTGGGATGATTTGGATAGAGTACAATCTGATGATACCGGTAATATAAAACAAGAACTCTATTGATGCATGCCACAAAATTTAAGATGGTTATGTCATAACGGCAAAGCAATGCGTATGAGGAAAAAGCAATGCGCATGTCGCTGCAGACTTTTCCATAAAAATATATAAAAAATATTTCTTTTTATAATTCCTTCGATGGATACTTGTCTAAGTACACTCAAGCTAACGATCTACCGTGTTAGTTATTCAAATTTAATTGATTTAATAAACTGTTGGAATCTAAGATTGAGACCATTCTAAGTATAACTTAATGCAAAAAAAACTTTTTTCTCGTTGTTAAGATAGTCTGGAACTTAAACAAACACAGTGTCCATTAGAATGGACATAAACAGAAAAAATTTAAAATAAAAATTTAACACTAAACTCGGCTTCAAATCACGTTTTAATCGATCTTACTCATCATTAACGTTTCATATTTAGACCGTAACAAAATATACTTACAAAAGTGCTATATCATGGCTACATTTAATTCGGGTCTGAAAAGGTTAAGAACTGCAATTAAATGCACACACATGCACAAAACGTATACCAGACACACGCGCCAAAGGTAAAGCCGCCTTTGCGAGAGAACGAGCGCAGTGGCGATTTGTGTACTTTGTATACTTGCTCGCTATTGCTCCGCGAGCGCCGGCGATGCCTTGCGAATTTGCGATCGCTTGCAGCGTCAGTGCGCGCGCTTCGCATGAGGCCTGTGTGCCACGCGACTGTCGCTGCACCGTATACAACTGCTGTCCGTAAATAAAGCTGACTATACCTGCAGCAGCTATAAGGTATGTGCAGACACACATACGGTGCATATATGTGGGTCTCAGGGTCTCTACTGCGCATACGTGATATTGGAAGCAATATTTTTCGTTGAAATTCGCGGAAGTGAAATTTTTACATTGACGGAATATAAAGTGGGCGTTGCTTTTATTGGAAAGGAATGGCTTTTAATATGCGATGTTGTTCGTTTGTCCATTTATATCAAGATTTCTATTCGTTGCGTACATGCGATTGAAGCACTGATGATACAAATTTGGTAAAAAATATAAACAATTGATGTAAAATATATGTTTTTACTTCTTTGCCAAATATAGTGTAATGGATATTTTTGTATGGAAGTTATTAAAGGTTTGATGAAAAACTATCCTTGTCAATAAAGACATGAAAGGCATTGGTTTGGTAAGACGCATTAAAGGAGCTAAGATTTTCCCTGTTTGTGTTGAATAAGTGTTTTCATAATAATGGGGCGTAGCGAGCTTCCGGCATGTAGAACTTTGCTCATAACGTAATATTGATTCAATATTCATGAAATATATACCACAAGTGACTTTTTCTATTATGTATCTGTAATATAGGGAATAGCCACCCAGTTTGGGGTAGCATCTACATTGGGACACACTTATAATTTATATAAATATAAATATAAATTCACTGTTGCTTGGCTGTAAGTTTGATATATCCATAAAAAATGTTATAATTGTTATAATAAAGTAATACTTTCTCCAAAAACAACAAGAATTAACAATTGTTAGTTTTCTTTCTGAAAACTAACAATAACACGTGCTTTATAGGATGATTGAAAATATATTAAGGCGTCCAAAAAACATACATATATGTAATACTATAGATATAGTAAATGAGAAAAACGTTAGCCCCTTTGCGTCCTTGAATTTAACAAACGAAACAATATTTCACACTGAAATAATTATAACTTGTCATTTTTTTGTAAGTATACTAACCGCGGAAGCATGAGCTGCATGCATTATCTATACGCGATCCTTATAAAATAATCGTTTAAATGCTGTAATCAGTACTGCTGTCAAATTGTGAAAATAAATGGTTTTTGCTTTCTATACATATAGCTATCAAGCATTTTACATACTGAATTTTAATGATTATTTTCTAAGAATCGCGTTAAAAGATGCCACTCTATAATTATTTTAGTGCTAAATATTATTTCATTTATGAAATCTAAGGGCGCAAAGGTGGTAACCTTTTTTCTCATTTACTATATTTATATAGTCAAGATATATTTGTGCTTTCGTAGCGTCTTAGGGGTCAGGCCTGGGTTAAACCTAAAAAAGACTCTTTTTCACGAGTTCACAAACTTCTTATGTTTAAAAGCAATCATTCTGAAAAATGTTATGCTATAAATACTTAGTAATCTTTAATTTTACTGTTGTAAAACCTCAAAATTTTGATTCTACGCGTCACAATAAATCATTATTTTCAATACCATATTTATTAAAGGAATTTGATCCTCACACGATTCGAGGTAACATGATGAACGAAAATTGTTTTTCGACGGTTATTCGACTCCTATTAACATGTATTACAAAAAGAGTGGAGCACTTTTTCGTTAAAATTTTTTATTATATTTTTAGAGGACCAATCGATTTAAAAAAAATTTAATATTTACTAAAAAATTGATTGGATGTACAGAAACGAATAATAATAAAAAATTTAACGAAAAAGTGCTCCACTCTTTTTGTAATACATGTCAATAGGAGTCGAATAACCATCGAGAAACAATTTTCGTTCATCATGTCACCTCGAATCGTGTGAGGATCAAATTCCTTTAATAAATATGGTATTGAAAATAATGATGTATTGTGACGCGTAGGATCAAAATTTTGAGATTTTACAATGGTAAAATTTAAGATAGTATTGTGTTTTGATAGTATAAAATTTTTCAGAATGATTGCTTTTAAACATAAGAAGTTTTCTGGACTTATAAAAAAGTCTGTCTTTGGGTTTAACCCAGGCCCGCCCCTTAAGCAAAAGTGTCCCAAAGTGAGGGACCTTATCCTTAAGTAGACGAAACTTAAACCTGAACTCTACATTAAATTATAATTACAATAGAATCTCCATACGACGGACACTCCCAATAGCGAACACATTCAAAATTGACAAATTTTTGCTATTGATTTTAAATGGCGCATTATTTCTACATAGCGGTGTCACGGATGAGCCTGAAGCTCTTCGTGCGACCAGGCTCCGGTGACCGAGCGGATGTGCGGTAGACGCGAACTCAGCTCTACCCGTCGCCGCTTCAGCATTCCCATGCTCAAAAGGTGCCGAGCTTGCACTTTTGCGCGCGGAATCAGAGAGTCGGCAGAGTCCCGGCAATAGTCGTAGGCGCAGGTGCTCGTTCTCTGAGCCAATAAACCAAATCACACAGCAAGCCCTCTCTCTTTCCTTTCCACGGTTACCATTTCATCCGTAACAGCGGGCACTCCCTATAACGAACGCAGACAGCTTTAGATACCTAATTTTGTATTCGCAATCTCTCAATAACCAACACCGTAAGCGTGATTTGACTGTACTTAACGTAACAGTTGATGTACAAATTGATGAATTTATCGAGGTCTTTGACACTTTGCTTCTATACGTCATATCGATTAAAAGTATATTTTCAACATGTCGCAGAAACGTAAGCGTTTGTTAATTAAAGATATAAAATTGATTCAATTAAAGCTTGTGAAAAGTCAAATTCAAATCTAACAAAACGCTTTGTTTCTCGCACGCTTCGCAAAAGTCCTCCTGGACCCCATCATCCTTCCCTCAAATCCTGATTATACAAACTTGGTTTTCATCTTGCTTCATGTAGCAATATTTGAACTAACAATCACTTTTACCTAAATCTCGTAATCAAATTTCTCTCAACTCGTTTAAAAAATTAGTATGTGCAACGCGTGCGCTCAGGTGATTTTTGACTAATATTATGACTGCTGCACTCACATCGCTATAAAGATACAAAAACAGCGATTAAGGGGGTGGCAAAGTCAATTTTTATCCTCCTAACCTTATCGACCCGAGAATTCTAAAATTATAGCTATAAGTAAATTAATAAACAAAATTATAAAAAACTAAGAGATCATTGCCCTTCGTTTTGTAATTATTTACTACTGTGCGAAGTTTCAGGTAAAAATTTTGCGACTTACATCAATGGCATTTGAACAAAATTTCGTGATAAAACAAAGATCTACGAAAGGTGATCCAAAATTTCGTTCAAATGCCATTTATATATGCAATGATATTGTTACCTGCAACTTAGCAGAGTGGTAGAATAAGAAGGAAGGGCAATTATGTCTTGGTTTTTCATAATTCGGTTTATTTGTTAAATGTAATCGATTATTCATACCTCGGTCACCCTCTTAAGGACGTTCACCGGATAAGTGAATTTCTTTAAATTCTCTTGAAACTTTTATTATATGTTAATTTAGGTGTATTATATACGTTATTGATATTTCGACCTCCTTGCGGTATTAATAATCGTGAAATTTAGCTTCAAAGTTTCAATTTTTAACATGGGAACCCTATCTTCAGCTCTCACAAAACAGACACTTTTATTTGTTGCAAGCCAAGTTTTCTTTAAATTGTTTTGAAAAACTAGTATGTAATGTAAAATGAGCATAGAAGTAATACATAAAAAGCTGGATCTAGCAAGCGGTACTTTTTTAAAGACACATCTAACTAAAGTTGTGCTCCAATATTATTAGTATATCTATATCGTGGTACGGTATATGCAAAAGTTGATGCCGTACTTTGGTTTTTGGTGCTTGTTCATTACTTTTACATTCTTTATTATTATTTTAATGCTTTATATTGTAAATTGAAGGTTTTTCATTATAAATATTGCCAGTTAATAATGATTTTTTCGAAAATTAACTTTCTAACCTTACTGTCAACCGGTGATCATCCTTAACTATTATGTTGCGTGTGAGTATGGTTGGCAAATTTGAAATACACTCTCGTACGATATGTCGACGATCTGTCTAACTCCACTCCAACTTTCCCAATAGCAGACTCTTCTCAATAGCTAACACTTTATTTTTATCCCGAGGCTGTCCATTATAGGGAGATTCTACTTTACTGTAATACCTTAATCTTAATCAAATTCTCTCAAGAATGTTCAAGAAAAAGAGAAATACCCAAACAGGTGCTTCACCTAATTTCTTATGCAACACTTTATATATACATCATGAATATAAAAAGATTATAAACATAACAATTCTCACAGTAACAAAGAAACATAATTTTTACAATACGATATACTTGCTGTTATTTGCAATAAATAACGTATTCCATTTCTTATGGTTCGTCGTTTCATCTTACATTCTTTCATTTTTATCTTCTTTTTTATCAAAGCGAGGGGAGATTCTCAATTGTATTCTGTATGCTTGGATTTTTCCTATATATCCGCGCCGTTTCATTCTGAATTTATAGGATAGGATCGCGTGAGCAGCTTATTCGCAGAAGGCAGTCTAGATCAGTGAGGCACGTACCAGTATACATACCAAGCCTAAATGGATTCTTCTAGAAAAGAATTTTCTGAAAAATGCAATTTTTTCTATTTATTTGCGATCCAGTTCAAGTTTTTTTTTTAATGCAATTTCGATTTACATTTCGAAATGTTTGTGTATATAATAATATCTACAGTTATTCACAATAAAGTTTTCAAAATAAAACGTTTTCATTTTCTTAAAATTCATTTTAAGTGCAAATATAATCATATTTTATGTAACTTGCTTATGTATTCAATAAGTATTAATCTTTTGAAATAAATTGGAATTTTCAATTGTATTTCACTTGATATTAATTTATGTTTTTCAATGCCTTACATAGAAGCTTGATAGAGCTGCAGTAATACAATATACTTGTGCTCGAAGTTATATTATTTCAAGAATGGAATTGCATGAATTTTAAGTTATAATGAATTCCAACTTTGTAATAACGTAATTTAAAGTTTTTTACCCAAACTTACGAAAACAAAAAGCAGAAGACTACAAATAACACTGAGCATTGAATATATTATGCAAAATGTATATTTCTAACATTATATAGAGTGTCAGGGATGCGCTTATCGCAACCGTGGCGGCTCGGGTAATAGTACTTTCATAGTAGTGAGTTCCCGAGGGAATTTTAAACTTTAATCTGCATGTTTTGAGTAACACACGAATAAGTAAAAATTATGCAGTATGCACTTGAATCCTATGAGTATATGTTATATTTGAGTCTTGAGACACAGTTGAGAATGGCTAAATTTAATTCTCGAATGCAATAAAGACAGTGTGGTTGCCCTAATGCACAGAAATGCTATTGGGATTCGAGCTCGCTATTCGAGGATATGCCAGATACGTAAAGAAACTTGCACATATGCAAATAAATGCTATAGTAAGCTGCAGCCACACTTTTCGACTTGAGTGCCCATCTAAGTCCCCGTTCAAATGCTTGCGTAAACTATAAGTGTTCACTACAGCGTCCTGAAATGCTGAATTATATCTAGCGATACTTTTGAACGTGCACGCACACTGAATGTGAGTGCAAGCATTATAAGAATAGTATAACACACTCGCAGAAGCCTCTTTGCTCAGCGCTATAACTACAGAGGCTCCAGAAGCATCGGCTATGACTCCAAATTTTGACACGGAGAGGGACCAAGTAACGTATCACTTACAAGGATCCTCAAAGCAGGCCTCTTATGACACAAGTTGCATCAAGTATCTTAAAGTTTTTGAATGTACGCGCAGTTCCGCTGCATACGCATCGAAAACTATAATATACTTATTGCCACTTCTGTTGCGAAGATAGCCTTAGGTTTTACACGCGCACGAAGAGAGACCGTGTGTATACCCGCGCGCAAGAGAAAATCCAAAAATCATATCGAGCGCCGCCATTTGCGCTTCAGGTGAGCCGAAGCGCTGAGCGGTACCTTGAGGCGCGACTGAGATTCACTGAATGTTCGAGGAGAGAACAGCGTCGCCGCGAACGTTCTACGGCAACCTTTATGTTCGATAGCAGAACCGCGTCGTCGCGAGCACTCTAGGCTACCTTTATGCTCGAGGGCAGGCTGGGTTCTATCTGTGGGTCTACCTTCATGCCCGAGGGTAGCTACAGTAACTTGCGTTAACCTTCGGTAACCTGCGGTAGACTTCATGCACCTGGGCTTGCTTTCATGATCGATGGTACATCGGGTAAATCGATGGCTAACTTCACGCCTCAGACCTGTCACCGATCACGAAGATAGATCATGGACGTGTAACTGCGTTGCTTTCTTTTACTACTTTTTACTCTCCATTAGGGCTGTTTCAAATCTGTCGCAATACGCTAGGTGCATAAAAAATGTTAATAGCGTATAAAATTCAAATATTTTTTCGAATATTTTCAACTAATCTTAAGACTTAGTAAGCAAAGCAATAAAACTTTTATACAAAAATTCTCATATATTTCAGAAATATTATATAATGTTTAAAAAAATATCAGAATGTGTGAAATATTTTTATTTTCTCACCAACAATATGTCATACTATATTTTTATTAAAACTATTAAAAATATAGAAAGACAAAGAAACACTGATGGACGATTTGTAGTTTAATTAATAAACAAAGATAATTTTTAATCAATAATCAATTTTATCTTGAAGAAGCACGTAAACACAAGCGAATAACCACTTTTACCTATGCTATTATGAATAATAATCTGTGCTATTATAAGTTACAAAATCGCCTCTCTATTGGCCTTAAGCGTCTATCTACTGGACAGTTTACCCTAGTGAGACATTGTATAGCATTGCCTGGTCAACTAAACTCGCGGCATTTTACATCCTCATTCTCTAACCATAATTATAGAATTCACATTAAATTTAGTGCTACAAAAATAATTTGTCCTAACGGAAAAATTTACCTCAATTGCACGTCATTCAGTACGTTATCTTACAGCATCAAAAACTATAGGGATATATATATACTAATCTTATATGAGAATAAATAGCCTTTAGATAGGAATCTATACCTAAAAATTTCCCCTAGGTGTAAAAATAATCGTGATCCACTATAAATAATAAAACTGAAAAAAATATGCTTAAACAGAGAAATATAAGAAAAAAATGCAGTGGATGCGTAAGCATATTGCTCAAACAATGCACTTTCTAATAAGATTGAAAAACAATATAAAAGAATATATGTTTTAAATACTGTTGAGAATATTGATGGAATCTAAAACAGAAATATATTGTATTGTAAAAGAATGTGTATTATTCCGCTGAAGCGTAATCGAAACGCATTTTTAAACAAACATTCAATGGAATTTTTTCGGATGTTCTATCTTCGACGAGCGTATAAACACATAAGAAGATTGTATATGCGTTTTACTCGATATCTCGATTCAAATCTAAAATTGTACAAAAACGTACGTGAAAAATTCCTGCTGCGAGCCGTGGCCGTGAATCATCGGGAATTTTGAATTCGTTCATTGCCGATCTTTATGTCATCGCGCTGGGTCGTGTCATAAATGTCTTTGGCACGATGGCTCGCTACTGCTAAAACGTGGTATGTATGTGTATACATTGCGAGTCGTAAAAAGAAGAAGCATCGACAATTGCGAAGAGAGAAAAAGAGGGTGAAAGGTCAGTCGTGGAAACTGAATTCGATCGAATCGACATCCGCGTCGATCAAGGCCGCGTACAGCAACGGGAGATATATTTTGCCTAGGAACTACGTTGCTCGAACTATTTACTTTAACCTTCTTTAATCAGGTTTGTCAATCTTAAGAATATATATATCAAATATATAAATCTATTTTAAACAATTATACATATATATATATATATATATATATATATATATATATATATATATATATATATATATATATATATATATATATATATATATATATATATATTCGTTTAAAATAGTAGGGAAGATTTGCGGTATAATAACCCTCTGGAACACAGCAGTAGTGCCAGGTTAGCCTCGAGATTACTGCCTTTATTTTCATCTTTTTCATTATTCAACTCATGTAATAAATAAACAAATTTGTTAATATTTCATATTTTTTAGAAAAAATTCAAAGTAATCAAAGTAAAGAATCAAAGTAAAAATCATTTTGCGGATGAAATTGCTTGTTTTATAAAAGATGGAAATGGAGGAGAAGCAATATTTTTAAGAATATAATAGTCAATGTAATTTTAGTGTTAAAAAGTTAAAATTGCTTTAACATTTTTTTTATTATTCTTTGATTGCACATAGCCTATAAATTGACAATTAAAGTATGGGATGTTAATGCATCAGTAAAAGGTATTCTTATTAGCTATAGTTTACTTAATATTCAATAGCTTTACTGATCTACATTTAAACTACATAACAGAAAATACCGTACTATACAGCTGTAAATTTTGACTTCCTTCTTGAGAAAGCTTTGTAATGTTAAAAATATGTTTAAGCTTTGTTTATCATTATCGATCCATGATGAAGATATTATTTTTTCTTCATAATACGGACATTCATTTACATACAGTCAAATTAAATAAGTAGAATATTAATGTTAGAAAAAATTTGAGGCTTTGAAAACCAGATTAATATATAGTTATACGAAAAGAAAAATACAATATCCGTTACAATCGCTTAAAATTTGCAGTAATATACGTTGTCAGTAATGCGACTTTGCTTTAAATTTACTGTAAATGGATTGTGATCATTATATCTTTTTCCGTATAAGAGTCTTAAGGGGATCCCTACAATTTTCTTAACACAGAAATGCACCGCATCATTTATTTTCATCAAATTTTTAGTTTGAAAATGACATTTTAAAATAAATGTACTTTTTTGAACAAAAAGAGCTTTTTCTGCAGTTTTTGTTTTTCTTTATTCAAAACATTCCAGGTGAATTAGATTTTGTAGAAACTTTTTGAAATTAATTTGACATATTCATTTTATCATTACAAAGAAATTTATGCATTACCAAGGTACTGCGTATTGATCTAGATCAAATGAAAAATAATTGTTTCTGAAAAAAGCTATAAATTACGTAAAAACACTGTTTTTTTATTTAAATAAAATGATCTCATTTTTAATTTGGTTACTTGTATTCAATTTTGATGAGAATGCACAAATATTTTTAAAATGGTATAAAAAGTAAGTAGGAATTTTTCTAGACTGTATAATAATTACTGTGTGCACCAGGAACGTTGGAAATCTACCTCATTTTGACTAAAAATATCATGAATTTTTCATTGTATATTAATTTATATACGTACGCAGAAATTTTTCAAAAAATTATCATTTTTATTTATATAAACGTATGTAAAATTCTGAAAAAATTCATAAACAAGGGTCAATTTTAGGAAAAATGGTAGGAACCCCCCTAAGTCATGAAACGGTAAAATTATAGTTTTATATTTACAAATTTTTTTTAGATGGATTTGAATCACAAAAAAAGATTGTGCAGAAAGAAATATTTAATAATTTCGGCATAAGAATCGACCAGGTCTTACACGGTCATGGAACGACGAATACTGGCAATTTGGCACGCTTCAAAGATCCAAAAAAATTGCAGAATCTCTGGGGGTCAATGAAGATTTGGTTGCCAATATTGCTTTAATATTGCAGCTGTTTAAATGTAAAAGAAGAATTAAAATTAGATAATATGGAACAGTTTTGTAGACAAACATATGCATTACATTACAGCATGTATGATTGGGCTCGTATAAACGCAACTCTGTACAAACTCATCAGACATGGATGTGAAATTGCTAGACGTTTTCCTCTACCAATGGCTTATTTCGCGGAGGATGCACTAGAATCAACCCACAAACATTATAGTACAAACATGATCTTACATGCAAGACAAGACAGCAGGGCTAACCATATCATAGATGTGTACCATCGCGCAATCTATATAAGTGATCCAAAAATAAGTTTGAGCAATATTGATAAAAGAATATCGAAGTCCAAAACCAAGGTCACTTCGAAAATGTTACCATTTATTGATGAAGTGTAAGAAATACGATTTCTATTTTATGCTTCTCTTAAGATAGTGAAAACTATTCAATTTTCTATATCTATTTATGTGCAAAAAACGTTACTTTTCCACTTGCAGTAAACAAAGAGTTTATTTACTTACTATTAGTAAAATGTAATTAATGTATAAATTTCCTTGACATAGACTGATTTTTTTACTATTGCACAATCTTATAAATATAAATTACATTACAAATCTGGGTTTTAAAAGAAAAATTTACTACTGTTTGGGTTGATTGTTGTAGGGCAAATATTCAAAAACTTTAAGTACAATGCAACCGTGTCCATTTGTCAGCCTACAGGAATTTTTTTCTATCATTATGATATCTTTTACGCAATAAACATTCACAATATAGAGGTTCAAAGTATTGAAGCTGAAGATAACAATTCGGGAGAAAGTGATGAGGATACATACGATTAAACCAAATAGTTTGAAGACACAGTATGGAAAAGGTTTTTGTATATAGATATAAAAAGGTTAATGTACATTTAGAAATAAATTTTTCTTTATAAATTTCTTTATAAATTTCTTTATAAATTCTTTATAAATAAAGGTTCTCATTTACAGTTATATATTTTGTAAAAATGTACTAATCTCAATTTTATAACTCAGATGTGAGAAATGTTACTAATGTGTCTATTACAGTATGAGCTTAAGAAAAAATCTTTGCAGGCGATGAATGAAAAATCAATTTGTGATTTTGGGACGATTTCCACTCCCTCGGCCCGACAAGGGGTAGTTTTCAGAGAATGAAATAAATTGTCTAATAGACCTAATATACGTATAGTCTATTGCAGTCTAAATTGAAGGAAAAACATTTTTATCTGAACAGCAATAATTTTTCTTTATTCGTCATATTTCAACCCTCGGTAAGGGATGATTCCGGGGATTCGAAATCTTTTTTTGGATTTCTTACATCATTTTATGTTATTTAGAGCTTATTTGAGCAGTATAAAAAAAACAATGTACTTCTGAATTTGAGAAATTCGAATTATCGCGCGATCAAAACTTCAAACTCATAAAATCAGATGAAATTTTTTAGGTTAGAAAATCATCGTCTGCTATTTTTCGAGTTATAGAGACACTTTTATACTGAAAAAAAGCAATCTCTATGTTTTATTCTGCCTATGGAAGTGTAAAATGTAGGATTTTTTGAATAGTTGCTGATATTCAGCAATTTTCCTGGGTTAGCAACGCTTGCTAAAAAATTTTCTATAGTTCTCCAATAATCTGGATAACTTAAGCTACATGAAAAAGAATTATCTCAAACGGTTGCTCCTAGCCGGAGAAATTTTATTTTATCCTTGAATTTTTCGTTTAAGTACACTGTGCGGCGGCTCAAAAAAAATTTCTTTTTCAATGCGTTTTTGTCTTTTAGCGGGTTTATGATTTTTTAGTTTTAGTTCTGAGGGGTTTCTTAAACCATAGAAATAGTATCATCGATTGAGTGATAATGCATTTGAAAGAGCATAAAGTTACCTATTTATTTCCACCCGAAATTTTGAATAAGCTATTTCCCTTGCTTTGTTATTCACGAAATCGTCATTCTTTTGTTATTTTATGTGTTAGACATGTCAAAAATATGCATAAATTCGTACAGTTGATATAATTTCCTGTACGTTGGTGTATCTTAAAATATCATTCAAGTTTGTGTTTATTAAAGAATAGCAATTTTAAATTTTATAATTTGTGAAAATTAGAAAATTTTTTTTTATCATTTTATACGTTTTATAAATGAAAGATGCATATATTCGTAAAGTTCATGTAATTCTCTTGCTATAGATTTTACAATGACTTGAAAGTTTGTTTCAGTTAAAGAATTACAATTTTTAATTTTTAAAATTTGTGAGATTAGCAAAAAATATTTTTGTAACTTTATACGTTTGATATGTCAAAAATATGCATACCGTCCCAGACCCAGTTTCTGATCAGCTAAGAACAATTCCTGATCAACTCTGATTTCCATAAAAGCCAATTACAATTAAACTTTTTAGACTTTGAACAGGAACATCTAAATAGTAGATAGTTATATCTGCAATCTTCAAGAAAGTTTTTGCAGCAACAAGTTTAAAGTAATATTTTATGTAAGAAAACAATCAGGAATCGGGTCCTCATCAGGAACTCGGTTCGTAACGGTATACCCATTAAGCTCACGGAATTATCTTTCGATTGGTGTATCTTACAAGTTACTTTAAAGTTGTTTTTGTTAAAAAAATGCACTTTTGTACTTTGAAAATTTAAATAAATTTATAGTAAATTTATACATTAGATAAGTAATAAATGTACACTTCTTTATAAACAAGGCATAATTTACTTACAATTTATATATCTAACAAATACTTCAAATTCTTTTTGTGAATAAAATGCGATTTTAAATATATGATCGCATTTTGTGGTCACCATCACTTTTGAACGCATTTGTATTTTTCATCAAAATTTTGTAGTTTAATTAGAAATAACTTCGCATGCAACTGATTAAGTTAAATTTTTAAAAATGTTCATAATTCAAAAAGGCATTTTGTTAATAAAACCACTTTAAAATAATTATAATATACACTTCATTTCTTAAACATATCAAACATTTAAAATGACAAAAATAATTTATTTCAACTCTTCTCAAATTTTGAAAATTAAAAACCGCTATTCTTTAACAAAAACAAACTTTAAGGACATTGTAAGATACACCAATTGAAAGTAAATTACATCTACTTTACGAATGTATGCATTTTTTTAACGTATCTAACGCATAAAACAATAAAAAAATGCTGTTTGTTTTTAACAATTTTTTTAAATGAAATACTTTTCAAAATAAGCAATAAGTTTCGACCATTTAGCTCCAGAATCTAATCAGCTCTATGTTGGGTCATATCTGATATACCTGCAAAATTTCAGCTCAAAATATGGTGGCCTTCAGAAGTTATGATGACCACAAAATTTTACCACATACACACGTACATACATACAGATGGACATTTTGAAAAACCTACATATTCTGATTCAGCGACCTCAAAAATATCGAAATTCATCAAAATCTTGGTTTTAAAAAGAATCATCGTTACAAAGCTTTCTCTTGAAAGCAAAAATCAAGATTGGTTTCAAAATATGGAACGTTCAGAACTGTAATTAAATAACTGCACTATCAAAATTCGATAACAGTCCTCCAAAATTTTGAAACTTTTTACTAATCCAGTCATTATTTATATAATTTAAACTATATAGTCAATAAATAGCATATTTAAATCTTAATTTCAGTGATAAACTACACCAAAATTTATGCATTTATATCACAAATTTTAAAACATTTGCGAAAGTTTCCAAAGTTATGCTTCTAAACGCTACACATACTACTCTGATATTCATTAAGAACAATCTCATTATACTATAAATAGATGTTTCATTATTCCCTAAAACAGAATTATACCCGTAATATAGTTTAATTATACTCTTTTCGTAGTTAGTAAACAAACAGATCTGATTACATTTACATTACAGAGTACATTTCTCTTTAGTGACTGATTGTATCCATATATAATCAAACGAATGATTATATTATAATCTAAATAAATATAAGTCTTATTTAGTAGATGATTTGTTTAAATCTTATATGTATCTTTAATAACGCAACCCTTAAAAAAATTCTGAACTGATTTGATTAATCATCAAGAAAAAGAACTATGATCCTTCCTGGCAATCATCTTAGTTCTCATACGACTTTTTATAAGCTTCAAATATATATCCTACATACTTTCATAAAAAAAAAAAATAACGAACTCGACCCAATTTTTTACAATTTCATTGCACTCACAGCACAACCCAGCTCTCGATCCACTAATCCTACGTCTAGTGGATCAAGGATAAGTGTATTTATTAATAGTTTATTATTTATAAGTCTATTTATTTATTTTTTAAATTTATTTAATAGTGTATACACTTGTAAATCCGTTAAAACCCTTTACCGAGTTCCCACAACCTCAACTATCTAAATCTCCAATGCCGCAGTTAAGTCAGCTGCTGCCGTCACCTTACACCCCTAACCCCCGCCTAATAAATTAACCAGCATTGCGCCCACTAACTCCATTAACCCGCTTTATACCCATATTATACAGAGTGTAAACACACGGCGGATGTGGGGCAGTAGTGATGTGCAGTGTCAGGCGCCGCCGCGCGTTCAAAAATCGACGAAACCACGACGATAACAGCGGGCGACGGCAGTATCTTGTAGGCGCCTACGTCATTGGCCCTGACTCACTGCGGACTTCGCAGCCGGGCGCGAGTTTGCCGGGGGTTGTGCACTGCTGCTGCGGCTGCGTCGAATCTAAAGCGGGAAAGCTATAGAACGATATGGAATGAAACTGCAGTTTCGTATTTTTATGTGCGTACTGTGCGTGGTGGTTTTGATATTTTCGTGCTGATGATGATGAAGACGCATGTGATTTATTAGGGTTAATTTTTGACTGATTGATGATTAGGGTTGAAGGGGTTGGGAGGCTGTAATAGGCATTTTTAATATCGCGAGATCAAGTGCCCATTCAAACAAACTACAGATGATTGGCTTCATTTATTTGGCACCAAAAAGCACCTCCCAAGGCCTAAACAAAATCCGTTTTGATACATGATACTCCTTGACTCTCCTTGTAAGTCATTAAAATTGCATAATTAAAAGACTATTTATTTATTAATTAAATGAAGGTACATCTGTTCAACAGTCGAAATGTTTTTTATTCGATTTTATAAAAGGTAAATTTAAAATTCATTATCTTTTGATTTACGATTTATATTTATCTATAATTAGAGGAAGATTATTTCCTTGCACTGTTATATCGATAATTTAACTCGTCAAACTTGTGTAATGAAAGGAATTAAAAAATATAAAGTAAATCTTCTCTACATATTGGTTATATATTAAGAATATGTATTTACTTTATATTTTTCGTAATAATAAATAAACTGATAGTAAATATATTAGATACCTCATAAACTTAAGCATTCAGTTACTATATACATACGTTATTGGTTCAAGTATTAGAAAATATATACGTTCAGTAATGTGCTTCTGTGTACTTTGGCAATATATAACAGTATGCGCCTTCGTGCGGGTATTCTGAATCTCAAGCGTCATTTTTCATTTGAAATACTACAATTTTTATTACGAAATATGAAACTTGGATTTTTCTTTCGCTTCGCGTGAGTTTCACAAATGTATTTTAGAAGACAAATATTGTCTTACTTTATGATGCTTTCGTGTATCATATATACTGATTTATTTTGTAAAAGGGATTTTCAAATGTCGCGAGTTCATAACATACTTGAACGAATGACATTGCCCTAATAGAGGTTTTAAATAATCAATATCAGTAATAACTAAGTAACTAAAGCTTTATAGATTAATTAAATTCGTACTCTCTAAAATTTCTGGAGTGAGATTTTCACTCCAACTATTTTACAACTTTCTTTAGTATTGGAAATAAAATTATATTTATATAAAAATGCGAGTAGGTTAATTATGTTTACGTGCCTTTTATGTTAATTAATGCTCTAGAAAACATTACAACTTTTCGTTAAAAATCGTATTTCTACAAAAAAATTATGTTTAGTTAAAAAAAAATTGTTGCATTATTCACAAAGACGCATATCTCTGCAGATAATTTGTACTCTTTATGACAGAGAGTAGCAAATGCGTTGAAGTTATAATTAAACTTTAAAATAGATAATTTCACGGCAATTCATTTGTAAACAATTCATTTGTACTTTAATAGAAATATATAAAGATAACTGTAACATTTTATACCTTCCTTTTTAACACATGTTCCGCAAATATTCTATAACAGACGTAATTTATTATATATACATACAATAAAATTCTAAAAAAAAATATAAAAACTAAAATATGTTACTAAATATAGTTAATAATGTGACTAATCATTTATTTAAAATTATGTTTTTGCCTATAATAAAAGAACAACGTTAGCTAAACCAAAGAAACTTGCAAAAGAACGTTGGTAAATATAGTAATATTAAACTCTTTTACCGGAGGCCACTACTGTAAATTGATGTCTAAGCGGTTATTATTATGTATCTTTGAATATACAAAACAGTGTGGCAAATTCTTGCGATAAGTTTATTCATATTATCCTAGAAACATGTAAAATACCCCAGCCAATTCATTGGAACTTATCTTCCTCAAACTAAATAAATTGTTTCAATGTGAAATTCTTTCTTCTAATAAATTAATTTTCTTTTTGTCAAAAGATATTTTTTTACTAAAATTACCCATTTAGTTTAAATTACAGTTTTCCATGTAGCCTTGCACGAATAAAATAATAATGAGGAACAGAGCCCGACAAGCGAGCTTTAATAAGACTATTCCTTCTTATACCTTTTCAAGGAGGAATAGTCTTATTACAGCTCGCTTGTGATTGGCTGTCGGGCGCTGTTCCACGATATTCCTTTATTCGTGCAAGAACCCTTAGAGGTAATTTGATAGGAGCACCGCGTTGGATTTTTTCTTTATTTCAAAAATATTTGAAATTTTGCTTTCTCGTTAAAACAAAAAACGACGTTTCCGTGTATATCAGAAAAAAGAAAAGACCTTATTTAAAATTTCGGGTATGAAAAGATAGGTAATTTTATGCTCTTTCAAATGCACATAAAATAAATCAATAATATTATTTTAAACATGCCAAAAGAACAAAAAACTAAAACTCAAAAATAGAAAAATCGTTGAAAATGAAAACACACCGAAAATAAAAAAAATTAAGCCCCCTTCTTTAAAACAAAAAACAAATAAATGAGTCCTGAAACATTAATTTTACCGTGAATATTCCAAGTAATACCCACCCACACACACACACATATACACACACAAATACATACGTACGCTCGCACACACTCACACACACATATACTCACACACACTCACACATACACACACCCACACACACGCATACACGTACACACACGCACACGAACGCACACACACACGAATACACACATACACACACAACTACAAACACACACACACATTCACATATACACACATACACACAAACACTCAGATACAACCAAACACCGACACACAGCTACACACACAGACATTTTCTAAAAGTAGTGTATTTTTATTCTTGTCTTAAAACATGTTTCTAGAATGTTTATGGCAAAACTTTCTTTTACCATCACAAAGCTTCATCTATGAGGAAGCAAAAAAACATTTTTAATCCCTCTTCCTTAACAGAAAACAAAAATAATGAGGCCTGGAACATTAATTTTGACCGTGAATATACAGAGTAATGCTGATCCACATCCACACACGCAGATACGCACACACATACACATTCACACGCGCACACAAACACGCACACACATGTACACGCACACGCACACGCACACAAGCACGCACATACATGTACACACACACGCACACACACGCACACATATTATGGATACATGGTTCTAAAAATAGTGCTTTTTGATTACAAAACAAATTACTTCCCTATTTTAAGCAAAAGTTTTTGCAAAGCTGTCTTTTACTAAGCAGTCTATTGGAAAGCTTCCTCTGTAAGAATAAACAAAATTTGTCAAACAACATAAAGTATAAACGCCGTCAAAATATCCCAAATAAAATCCTGCCAACGCGTATGCACCCCCAACTGCGGATCTCATCCCTCTCTTTACAAAGAATCGATCAGCAGTTAGCATAGAATCCCCGCGGCAATTCATTCGTCTAAAAAAAAAAAAGAAGAAAAACCGAACCCTCCCCGTCATCAGAAACGATACGACGACTGCTGCACGACAATGGCGTCCTTGACCAGCTCCGATATCTCGCACTGCATTATTATTATACACGGCGTGGCAGCGACTCGTGGCGGAATATAGAGGAGCGGAAAGCGCCCTGCGACGTATACACGCACCACGCGTATATAACTCAACTCAGGCAGGGTAGATAGGCTCGAGGGCGCGCGCATGCACGGGATAGTATACTACGTGCTCACCACACCACGCCCTTCGCTGTCACTTATACTTTCTGCTAGCGTGTATTGTATTGAGTAGAGTACATGGAGCTTTGGGCGTATTGTGTTATTCTTTGTTTGGTTTTTGAGAGAAAAGTTTGGATTTCACATTGTTGCTGAAATGGAATGCAAAATTTGTTGAGGGTGCTGAGTATATAAATAATGTTTACACTCTAGTTGTGTAAATTTATAAATTTATATAAAAGCTCCAAAAAACTATTTTGCATTTATGTATGTGTAATACTAGCTAAATATAACTAAAAATAATTTGTAGTAACCTTATTCGTAATTATATTCGTAATTACCTAAGAAATTTAAGTGATTTTCAAAAACGTTGCGTATTTTATGTAAAACACAGTAGTATTTCTTTAGTATATAATTTAGTCTCTAACTGTGATTTCCATTCGTTATAGCATTCAATATCAGTTACAGCACAAAACTCCCTTTATTAGTAATCAGAGATATACAAAAATGCTGTCATAAAATAGAGGTAATTAAATAATCTTTTATCCAAGTAAATACATTGAACAAATAAAAATAAAAAGATTACAGCTTACCGTATGATAAAATATTATTTGTTTTTAGTTTTTTCATTGTAAACATTAAAACGAATCACGTGTAATAGCACAAAGAATCGATTCGTTTATCTACAAGAGATTAAATTATCTTTTATTCCATTGTGGAGCACCTGTGAGACACAAAACCGCAACATTTTTGAAAATCACCCATTGGTATATTACTTATGAGAATTGTAGTCAATGTGGATGATATCGCAGTAAAAGTATTAATGAATAATGAAATTACGAATAATAAAGAGCTAAATTTGCAACTGTAAAATTTAAGATACTACTAAGTATTTATAGCATAAAAATTTTCAGAATGATTGCTTTTAAACATGAATAGTTTCCTGGATTAGTAAAAAAATTCTTCTTTGGGTTTAACCCAGGCCTGCCCCCTTAAAAAATGTTTATAAAATATAATACTATAATAACAGTCAAGTAAAAGAAAATTATCCCATGAAAAATATATGTTGCTTAATTGGTTTAACTAAGTAAGGTTTTAACTAATTTTAACTAAGTAAGGTTTTACAAAAATAAAGAATTTTGAATTGTGTCAGTGTCAGTTTTTTTCTGGGGTGCAATATTTACAATCTGTAAAAACTTTCATTAACTCTACTGTATTATATTTCATGGAGAAACTACCTTAAATTGGCTTATGACAAAGTAAGACAAAGGTTACAAAAATCAAAATAAATAAAAATGTGTATGTTTATTTTTAACTTCGTAGAATTCAGGACATGTATTCATTAACCACATAAGCGGAAAATTCACCTTTGAGCATTAGATTATCTCTATTTGATAAAACAATAGATCGCAATCGCACACATACAAACATTCCAACATCGCTAAAACATGTGTAGGTCGTTGTCTGATTAAGAGAGCTCTATTATTTTAAGCCTACTCAATTTAGCTTTTGATTTCAATACTACTATATTTAAAAATAATAATATTCATTAAAACTAACGAATACATCTTTTTGTATAACTATTTATTTAAACTATTTCGAACCTTCATAAAGGACAAAATTATTTAGTTACACCAGTTTTGTTTGATTCCTTTTTTTCGGCCTACGCCGTATTGAAAGGGTCAAGGTTGAATCGAGCATGCTTCGCTGCGGTTAGTAATTGGGTATAGCAGTCATGTTGAATCTTGAACGCTTTCTAATGGTGATTGAGGGATTGCTAGCACTTAAATGTCTTTAAACGAATGTGTAATGGAATCCAAGGCTTGCATTTAGATCAAGTCCAGAGTTAATATAAGGGAGTAATGAACCGATTTATGTACACCCCAGACATAATGCTTCAGTTTGATTCTTCTACCACGGTTCTGCCTGACCATCAAACTAACTGATCTCATAATGCCATTCAGTCGCTGCTATTATGTAAGAGTTGCTCAATGTTACAGCAATTACTGGAAACCATATATTATGTATTACCAGATTTTTGTTATTGTTCAGTTTAACTTTCTTTAATAGTACACTTAATATTAATTGAATAAGATTATTGAAGTATTAAGAATACAATAAAACTTATGACGAAGTGTGATTAAGTTTAATCATAGTTCCATAGTTATATGATTGTTGTATTCTCATAATTATGGCTTTCAATATTCATATTACTATTGCGTATATAAGGACTTTTTCTTAAAGAAAGTTTTGTTCTATCCTAATTTAGAATTTAAATATAGAGAGAACTCAATTTTGTGAGTCCTTTTTGTGCAAACCAGTAAATGATTTTGCATTCAGAATACACTTTATTATAAGAAAACGAACTCTAAACATTTTTTATTTTGCTTTGAAATGTGTTTATGACATAATCTAATATACGCTGGTCCGAACTAATATTTGATCGTATTTGTTTGAATTTTTTGAAATGCTGCAACTTTATTGTTCTCACTAACCTCATTGGAGTATTTCAAAAAAATTCAACCAAATTCTAAAAGTAAAGAGAAAAAACTAAACTCAATGAAATCGTAGTATTTTAAAAAAATTCAAACATATTCGATCAGATATTTTACCGTTCAGTAAACATCCTAAATCTAACCAAATTTGCGTTGTTACATAATATAGGTTATAACAAAAATTAAGCTCCATTTAAATGACAAATTAACAATATTTATATAATTTGTATAACATTATAAAGATAACTAAATTATAATATCTAGTGCAAAACTGCAAAGTATATATAAAAAGCGTCACTAATTACATTACATATTATTAAAAAAATAAAATTTTGATTTAATAGTTATGTTGCCGCGCAAATTAAGAAAAAAATCCTTAATGCTATAGATGTCTTTTTAAATTATTTGCTTTCTCAAAGAGGAAGCTTTGAGATAGAAAAAAAAGTTTTTCTGAAACATGTTAAAAACATGCTTTGCGACATTAGGAATCAAAGTTCACTGTTTTAGAAAGGATGTGTATGTGTGTGTTTGTGGTTGTGTGTGTGTCTGTGCGTGTGTGTATGTGTGTGTGTGCGTGGGTGTAAAGTACGGTGCCCAGTACTTGGACAAAACTAAAATTGAGGCCAGTAGTTGGACAGTGACAAAAACTATAATTACTGATAAAAGATTATAAAAACACGTATTCATTGGCATTTATTGGCATAGTTTGTGATATCAAGTATATAATTAAACCAAAATTATGTCAATTAATATCTTAAATTTGTTATAAATATAAATATAATATTTTGAGGTTATGTCGAGAACTGTGATATGCCACATGCATTGTCCAACTTTACCTCCACTTCTATTTGCTAAACCCAGTAGTTGGACGCATTTAAATTCATATGTCCAACTACTGGGTCCTAACTAAGTCGAAGTACTGGGTTCAGCTTGACATATGATGTCCAACTACTGTGGCATATACGTAATTGAATTTTTAAACTAACTTTTTTAATATATAAAAGTATTTAAACGTCTCTTTTATTGTATAAATAACAGTAAAACACGTCGAATTAGCGATTAGATTTAAGATTTTGGAAAAATTTAGATTTTTGGCTCTGCAAACACTGATTCCATATTTTCGTTTTAAAAAGTGTCCAAGTATTGGGTACTTTACCTTGTGTGCGTGTGTGTGTGTGAATGTGAATGTGTCTGCGTGCATGCGTGCGTGCGTGTGTTGTGTGTATGGATGTGTAAGCATTACTCTGTATATACACGGTGAAACTTGATGTTTCAGGGCTCGTTTTTTTTGTTTTTTAGAGGATGAGGGAACAGAAATTTTTTTTTGTTTTTCGATAACTTTTGGTTTTTAACGGTTTTTCAATTTTTGGGTTGTAGTTCGTCGGATTTTTTGGTGCATTATAAATAATATCATTGATCTAGTGAAAATGCATTTTAAAGCGCATAATATTACCTAACTTTTCGGATCTGAAAATTTGGATAAGGTTATTCCCTCCTTTTGTTATACACGAAAACGTAATTTTTTGTTTAAGCAGTCATATTTCAGAAATATAGACCGAAAATTTTTTTAAAAACTTGAGATGATTAGGACAATGGAGAAGAATATTCAGTAAAATTTTTAAGTTTTGATTTTTCTTTTGTCGAGAAAAAATAATTTTGTAGAAAAAATTGATTTTCTTTCTCCAACGATATCTAGTAATTTATATTTGAGTTGTGAGTGATTTTGAATACTCCCCTTGATAACTAAAGTGTCCATAAATCTTAATAATTACCTACATTAATTTTGCCCGCAGCAGCAATTAAAACCATCGTCAAACATCAGAAACAACAATAATCACTCTCTCAGAACAACAGCGACACTCGCGCATAACAAAAAGCTCCATAAAACACCTACATCCTCCTCTTTTTTCCACCTCTCCAACTTTCAGCAGGTGGCGCCCTTTCCGCGTCGTTAGCCGCGCTACACACACACACACCACCGGCTGCGCTTTTTTTCCTCATCAAGCAGAGTGCCTTTTTTCTCTCTATATATACACCCTGATACCCACATACCTACAGACACACAAACACGCGCCGAGGTCTTATACCTTGCCACCTCGTGATACCTACCTGCACGGTTATATATAATAATTCCTGCAATGGCTCCTTTACTCCTTCCGCATTTTCGCGCGCGGCAGTTGAGCCTCGTTATAAGTACGATTGGCTATCCTTTCCGCGCTGCTGCTGGCGCGCCAAGGCGGACGTGATGTAGATATATATACGCGCATTCAAGCGAGCGCGAGGTAGATTATATTGTAGTTTGAAGGGCACGAGGAATGTAGGCGAGGCGAAGTTGCGATTTTCGCGATTTGCTGTGTGGTTGGTGCTGTGGAGGGTATATCGATTTGGGATAATATGGCGATATGCGTTGAATTGAATCTTTTTTAGCGGTTTTAAGTCTTGGATAGTGTTTGATCGTTAACAAGGTATTGATTTGAGAAGTTTGATCGTTAATTATACTGTTGGGAAAGTTCGCATTTCGAAGTGATTTAGTAGAGTAAATACTGAAATTTTCAAAGTTTTTATTTATTTATATCGTAGCTTATGTTTTTAATATTATTAAAATTGAATAGGTACTACAGCTTAGATTGTATTATAATCTTTTTGTATGATTTGAATATAATATTATACCTTCAATTTTAATTTGTTTTTTGATATGATTTGAGTAAAATTACGTAAAATTTGTATGAATTTTAGTAAAGTTGATAATTGCATAAAATATAAGCGTTTTTGGAAAAACTCACGAATGTTCAAAACTTATAATCATTACTTTTTTAATGCGAATAAAATTATTAACATTATGCCCAAGAATAGTATAATGTATGTGTATAACATTGGCTGTAAAAAACCATTACATTAAAAACCGCGACAAACTATAACCGCGATAATCTTTCTGATTTAATAAAATTTAGTTATTGTTGAAATCAATATTAAATTCATACTGAACTAAGTTCAGAAAACTTTATTAGAACAGATTATTGTGATAGATTGGACTTATTTAAATAGATTATTTAATAGATAGATCTATAATCTATTGTAACTAAAACTATTTTCATACTAATTGGCATAAATAATAAAATAAAATAAATCTTTTAGTAAGTTGTTTAAATAGCACTGATTTCACATAAAATTCATTATATGTAATTACTTACTTTTATAATTTAACAAGTGGAAATCATAATGATTACATAGTTTCTATTATGCAGAGAGTTTTATACACCTACTTCAAGTTTGAACTTATTCGTTTTTGAGCGTATGAATAATATAAGTTTAAATAATTATACCGAGGATTTGTGATACTTTAGTTTAATTACATTTTACATCATAGTTTAATATATAAAATAATAATTCATGTAATACGTTACCTTATTTGAAATTGATAAATAAAAGTCAAATGCAAACAAATTGGATAAATGCTTGAGTAATATTATACTTAGTAGAAGAAATATCAAACATTGGTAGCGTCGTACTAGTGTGCGCCTTGATCTACAAATGCCTAACACGTTTAAAAATACTCAAAAATTATATAACTTAAGTATACTGTTAGTAACATAATACTTTGTAGAAGAAATATAAAATCTAAAGGTGTCCAACACGTTTAAAAATATGCAAAAATTATATAAATTAAATTGCCACCGCGGAAGCTCGGTGCCAAAGCAATTGGCATCGTTTTCAAGCGTCAATGCCACCTCGAAATTCCAAGCTAAATAAAAACTGCGAAAAATTGGCAATGAAAATAATATCATATCGAGCAAGAAATATGCCGCAAACCACTCAAAAAGAACATGTACTCAATGTTTTTTATATTCTACATCAAAAGAAGTCGAGAGATCGAATCTGTAAAGCATCTGCATTAATAGCTTCACGTTTCGCGCGCGCATGTCAAAGGCATGAACTTCGTGCGAGGAATCACGATTTTATCCGATGCGGTAATTAGATTTCTGCTATATAGCGAGTAAGCTACAAAAGTTCTGGCATTCGCGTATACACGATTCGCTCGTGCGTAATATAGTCTCGCGTTCACGCGGATCAATATATATGAAATGCAATTTCGCGCGCAAACATGCCCATTCGGATGCATGGTGATACGGGGACAGCCACTAATAAGCAACAAATCAATAACGATAATATAAACTCAATGAACGATAATTTATCTTGTTTTTTAAATACATAATAATTATATTTGCCATGAAAAAATCTAAATTAAAAACATTCGTTCGTTTTATAATGTAGAGAAAAACTGTACAAAAATAATCGTATTATAATAAAGCAGATCGAAAATTTTCAATTTGAAACGCTTCTTTTGCTCTCTCACTCTTGTATTGCGACCCCTTGATAATGCGCGTGCCAAGCTCGTTAATAAATATATACACACGCATACTGAGCGATATTAAATTACGCTTTAAAATAATTCTCGTATAGCAGTGGTTACGCTGTCGCACGGTCGCGTGTTTATAGCAAATTGATTGGTCGTGGATGTTCAGCAGATAAAACAAATCAATATATAAAAGTGTTTATAATAATAAAAAACGGTAATGCTTTGATAGAAAATAAATACCAAAGACAGTAAAAACATAATAAAATAAGAGTAACGAAAATCGACACAAACTAGAGACGTAAGATATAGTATTTATTTTCGCTTCTTCCCAATAAATGGCGTTTATTAATCCTTCATTCGAACATATTACAGAGTCCACAAAAGTCCTCGCGCACATCATACTCATACTCGCACACTCGTGCACGCACACACGCATCGAGTACGATACAATTTTCGTGAAATATAGTCTTTACAATCGTCGTTCATAATTATTTTCTATTAATCTTCTTTTTTTATATACTCCCTGTTTAGTTTGTGTGCGACGCAAATCTCTTCTTCGCCCTTAGCAGATCGATATGATTTTTTTTTCGTCTGCCGTTGCTTACACGTTACGATGTATACATAATATTTTCCGTCAGAGGATAGAGATACACAGTACACAGTCAATTACGATCGCGACGATGCGTGCAGCCGCGAGTCTTGCACATTTGCTCACCACCTCCCACTTCGTCGCTGTATTCATTATATATATAAACGAAGTACCATGAACACAAATTAAAACTTATTATCACAGACACGTATGTGAACTTCAATATATGTATAATACATGTATAAAGTATTGAATCGCGGGCCTATGTCCTTATTACAATTGCACACCTCCTCGCACTCATCGCGTTTACATATGATTTTAATACAATCCATCTGATATTCTTCTTTCATTCGCTTCCACTCACACGCACTCGCACTTCTAATAGAGAAACACTCGCTCGCTTTCGAGAGCAACGACTTTTTTTATACCCGCGCGCGAGCTTTGACCTCTCGTGACTCACGCCTCTCACGTTTACATCCGAAAATTCTCGTGAGTTTTTCACGTCTTAATTTATGCGCGCGGCAGACGACAACCATGCCAAGTTGCGTATTATAGAAAGGTCGACGACATTTTTATACTGTATCGACGTTTAGGTGTGAAAAAATGCAAATGAATAGTAGTATTATATACGAAGTAGCATTGTGTCCAGTTTGTAAAAGCACTGAAAACCTGTTACTTTGAAAACTGTATTATAGTTGCTTGAGCTTTCGTTCTTATGCATATTTATCTTAGGAATACTTTATGCGATGTTTACATTATCAAAGCCTATATAGTTTTAAACGTAATTTAGTTGCCTTACATAAGCAGCGAGTAATTTAGCAAAAATTTCACGTTTGTAAAAATTTGTGGATATCAGTGCAGCATCTTATTGTATATCGATTAGGTCAGAGTTATGTATAAATGTACAAAATTATGAATATATTCGACGTGATATTATAGTTTTTAGTTTGAAAATTTATCTTCATTGTGAGTGAATCATTTTGCTGTGCGATCACAAAAGCTTTATTTTCTGAAGGCCAAAGTGCTTCGTCGCTTATTTTACGACGACACAATAAAGAAAAAAATATCAAACATGCACTTTTCGTTTCTCATTAATTTCTTCGCAGTTTCTGAATTTATTTAATTATCGAATTACTCATAAAAGATAACGTACTTACAAAGAATCAAACTTATGCTTATTCATGCAGAATTCACCAGAAAAAATCTCATTCAGTGTTTCACGAGAGATCGAAGACTCGTCCAGCTTATCTTAACTATAGATACGAAATCTTACAAAAAATAAACGACATTTTCATTATTATACAGAATAGAAGTAAAAAATCGAGATCAGAGTATAGAGCGTCGCCGTCGAAAGTGAGCGCGATTCCTCTTTATCGTAAGCTTTAAATTCGGTGCATCGTCATTTTCCTCTTTCTTTTTCATTATCATGCTCACGCCAGCATACACGCACGTGACGCACACATCACATAATTATAACCTCGCGCATTATCATATCGTCCCATCGCGTATGGAAATTGGCACTCCTAAATTTACAAAATATATAAGTAAATATATATATGTATATCCTTCCAGCTGGCAATGAAACGTCGCAAAAGTATCTTGAGATTTAGCGAAAGAGATAATAGGAATATAAATTATAAGCGATCGACTAAGTATCACCTATTATAATCTTTCTTCTTTGATACGTACTTTTTTTATTTATTTATTACTTCGTTTACCTACGAGAGAATTATACAATAATCATAAACTTTCCTAAATCTCTTAGAGTATAATAAATTCCACTCCTTCCAATGTAAACCTCTTTAACTATAAATTAGTGCCTATCATGCTTCACTTTTCGCGATTGTAAAAAATGAATCAACAATTTTTTGAAAAATAGTTCTTCCACCTAAAAGTTTTATTCAGTGTTAACAAAAAAGAAGCACTTTTCTAATTCCATACATCCCAAAGCGAAACAACGGGCGAGCGAGTGGAATTCGCACTCTAAAAGACTTTCTTCTTTCGAGCCCGCGTCCGCGTCACGAAACAGCAAAAAACGAACGAAGTATATATGAGCTCTCTCGGGGCGAGAAAAGAGGAGGAATCGAATGCATATAAAAGAGTCGTCTCGTGTGTCTCGTTTCTCTTGTGTACATGTGTAGGAGCGATGGGGGCGAAATTGAACGCGGAGCCAATTGAAACGTCAATATTTTAAAAATAATATTTTATTAAATGGAAATTGTCACTATGACAAAGTAAGGATATGGTATAATAAATCTTCAGAAAAAAGTTATATTCATTTTTTCCACTAAATTGTAATTTCTTCATTGATAGAGTATTTAATGCTGAACAATTGAAGGTTTTGATGTCTTACAAAAGTGCTAAATTTTGAAGCTACTCAAATTTTTGAAAAGAGTTTATTTATTTATACCATAAAAGTTTTATTTATACAAAGACAAATAGAAAATTAAAGCTTTGAAAAATTCCAGCATTTACTTGTGATCTTCGTTTTGCCGATTAATCGGTCCCTTAAAATATAATTTTTAATATTCTATAGAAATTAAAATGCTCTCCTGTTACAAGTATCTTGTAAATTCCGTGTCGCCAAATTTACAAGCAAAGAAAAGTGTTATTTAACACAGTTACGTGCGTTTTGTCCGGATAATGACGACAAGGAAACATATTGTTTCGACACTTTCACGCATATAACGTTACACACCTATATTTACAGTGCAATTAAAAAAGACGCTATTCAATTTCGCCCCGCTCTCCCCACGATGCACAACGCACATGTAAGTAATGTACCTCTATACTCGTTCGCAAAGGCTTTAAAGCCCGAAAACTCGTATAGGTTACCGTGATGGCAGTCGTCTGCCAGCGCTCGCGCGGTCGTATCTATCCGCGCGTCAGCTGCAGCAACGAGGTCGAGAGCGAAATTCCGCGGGCGCCGTCGTCGTCGTCGTCGCGCGTGGCCGAGAATAAAAGCGAGCGTCCTCTCCTAGAGTGTATATATATATAAGTACCCGAAACTCGTACGGATGATGAATCCATTTATCCTTCGATTCTATTCGCGAGGAAGTGCCGTGCACTCGCGAGCAATGATTGCCGAATCGGAAGTGTGGTACATCGGGCGCGTGGGCGAGTCGCGATTTGTGCGCTCGATATTGTGGACGATCGCGGTGAATGATATGATTCGTGTTCGATGGATTTAGAGGTATATTTTTAGAATGTAAGTTCAGTTGGGTATGATGTGAGATGGATGATGGTGCTTAGGAAGTTAGAGTATTATTGCCTTATTTGTATAAGTTTTGTAGGTTTTGAACTTTCGGTTATTGCGAGTTTTTATGTACACGCGCGTGAGGTGTTTTTTACGTTTTCTTTTTTAAAGCGTCGTTTGTTGCATGGGTTGCTAGCAGCAAATGATGCTTTGAAAAAACGTGACTAATGATAGACTAATGATATGATTTTTTTTTACTAACTACAGTGCTTATATTGATTAGAATTGAAATGCGGCGCACAAATGATACGTTCTACGTTAGCGAATGATACTGTGCCTGGTTTTTTTTATACGGCTCATCGTGCATAATAAATGAAAGCATTGCAACAATATATTCCGCGAGCTCTAAATAATATTCAACACTCTATTTTCTTTATTACTATTTATTACTATTTATAATCTGAAAAAAATAATGGAAGGTCTAAGTTATAAAAATGTATTGTCACGATGTACCATTGTGTAATATAACATCGTGATTATAGTAGCGACATTTTAACTATTTAACTGTAGTACATTTCTGTGAATGTGCCAATCAAAAATTCTTTTACATAGCTAAAATCACCAATAAAAATAAAGAATTCTCAACTAATAAATTGTCATAAATTTTTAGCTATTAAAATCATAAATTATTTAAAGAAGATAGAATTGTCTTGTATGAAGCGCTGGAATTAATAAGTTTTTTCATTAAGTCAAAAAGAAAAGTTTCTGAACCGAAGTAGACTTTAGGTTTGAAGGGAAAGTCGGAAGTTTTTAATTAAATATACTGAGAGAGAGGATTATTCTTGACATTAAATACGAAATCTTATCTATGGAGTAATACGAATTTATATACATGATGAAACACGCAATTCTTATATTAAGACAGTTTTTTATGCTTAATTAAGCATTCATTCATTTACAATAACAAATCTTTTTTATCTGGTGACTTCATAGTTAGAAATTCCTCCTTTACAGTTAAATAATCCATATAAACATACTACGAGTAAGAAAGAATCTACATGTACAGTGTACACACGAAAATTTCGAATAATTCTTTTTCTCAATGTAGAGATTCGATGTATCCGAAATAAGCTACTGCAAGTAAACGTCGGGCAAGTCGATACACTCCCTGGTAACACATAACGTTTTTCGAACGTTTTAAAAAAGTTAGAGTTCAAACCTTCAAGCGTTGAAAAGCAAAATTTTAAATACGTCTGAAAAACGTTGGTAAAACGTTTTAATGTCCGCAAATTCATTTCACATAAGACGTTGTAAAACCGTTTTTGAAACATTCGAAATAGGTTTGAAAATGGTTTGAAAAAATACTAGCATAGAATATATCGAAATAAATCGTTTTTAATTAAACAATTTTCTTCGATATATTCTATGCTAGTATTTTCTCAAACCACTTTCAAATCATTTTCAAACCTTTTTCAAACGTTTTAATCCAAACGTTTTGAAAGCGTTTTTAAACCGTTTAAATTTTTACCATTCAACAGACCTTGGAGAGTTTTCAAACGTTTTAAAAACGGTTTTACAATGTCTTATGTGGAACGAATCTCCGGACATTGAGACGTTTTACCAACGTTTTTCAGACGTATTTATAACGTTTCTTTTTAACGTTTGAAGGTTTTAATTCCAACGCTTTAAAAACGTTCGAAAAACGTTACGTATTATTGGGGCTATATTTGCCCAAAGTAACATATCATATCAACCAAACATACATAAATAAAGAAAATCGTTTAAAGTTTAGAACCAATCCGAATAAACACTCAAACTCACCGTGAATGTTCACACAGCAAACTACTAACTAACCCAGCAAACCTGCATGCAATACGTGCACTTTCACTCGCGAGTAAGAGCACCGCTCGCCGCGCTAATTATCGGTCTCCCACGACGACATATCTCCGTCCATATCCCAGAGCTAATCAAGTCCCACCCGTCCCGCCCATATGCATCTCTCCAACGCAGCATATATAGGTACACACCTTCCACCTCGCGATCTAAATTCAGAACCACTCTCGCTCCGAACTGCGACAATGCGGCGAACAAAGCTATGCGAAAAAAAATCTCCATTTCCGATCTAACCACCGCTGTGTATACCACTATTATGCGCATTGTCCTTTTCTCCTTTCCATCCCACGTTACACTCTCGAACTCATTGTTTATACGCGGGCGTGCGGTATGCGCGAAAATCGAGTGTTTGAAGGAGCAGCGGAGCATAGATAGATGTATATACGTACACGCTGCGACTATGTGCATCGGTGTGCTAGTGCAGTGTATAGTATCGTGTACGTGAGCGCGACCTTGAACCGTGGCGCGCTCGCGCTCGAGAGCGAGAGTCAGGCGCGCGTCTAGACCAACGCTTTAATGGAGTCTCCCCGTTTAACTTTCAAGGTGGAGGAAAATTAATCCAGTTGAGGATCGGGTGAATTTTGAAAGATACGAATGGATGAAGAAGAATTTTCTCCGGTTTTTACGTAGCGTAGAAACATGTTATGGAAGTAGATTCAATGATGTTTGAGGATGAAAGTAGAGAGCGTATTGTACGAGTGTAGTACGCCACTTATACAGGTTAGATATAGGTGCGCGGTAAGCGCGAGCGCGTGATTTACGCTAGCGCCGATGCGAAGGTTGTTGATGTGGCTGTTAGTAAGTATAGCACTCGCGTGGACGAAATGCAGAACGAGCCTTATTGAGCTGAGAGTTGCAGGAAGTGGACGTAAAAAATAGGAGTTGAATTTGAAACATTAACTATTTCTGTTTGTATATAACTTTTTGGGGCTTGCTTGATTTGTTTAGGGAAGTTATCGTGCTTAATTAGCAAAAGTTGATATACTTATATAATAAAAGTAAATAGGTAACCGTTTAACAATTTTTACTTTGAATATAGTACTTTTTATTATAAGTATGAATAGAAATCCGGATAAGTCGACTATTCGTTTTTGAAAAATGATCCATTTTTAAATCAAACTTTTGATATTCTTTCAACTAACATACGTCAACTTTTTATGGTAAAATGGTATCATTAATCAAAGAGAAACAATAAATTACGATGCACAAAAATGTGCAATCTAGTTCGTACAGAAATGGAATTATCCGGTTAGGTTCGAACACCAGCTCATCGTGTAACATTTTCATATTATAAAATCAAATGTGCCCCCAATGTTCTGTCTATACGACAGAAATAGTAATTTTTACTACTCAATTTCACTCAGTTTATCGAGAATTTAGCTGCGAAATTTTCATGAAGTGATTTTAATGATTGGTGAAGTATTATTATGCTTTAGCTTATAATGCGTTTCGAAGCATGTCGTTTGTATTGTAGAAAGCGAAAGTGTCTGAAGGACGCAGTTGCATAGAAGCGTTATGCGGGAGAAATCAGACCATTACAACCAGGAAAATATTCTTTTGAATAAAACATGTGGTTTCTGTAAATAGAAAAAAGAAAATACACGCGTATATTATTTAATTCAATGGAAACATTATTTTCATTCAAATAAGTATCAACACTTAGACAAAACGTCTCTTGAACCAAGAAGAATACTCTTTAATAAGTTGCTACAAAGAAAATCATTCAGAATGAAATCTAAAATTTTGCCTACTATATTAGTTCAATAAGAATATATTTTATCTACTTGAATCAAAATCATTCCTTGTGAAACAATAAGAAAAGTTTCAGTTTCCAATGATTTTCCTCATAGCAACTTATTTTTAGAGTGTCATTATTTCTGTATTTATATTCGTTTATGTATATTACGTTCATAATGAATTATTCAAGAGCGTATTCTTCTTAGTTCAAAAGATCATTTCCCTTGGTGAAGAGTATTCAAGAACTATTTTATTTTCGTGACGAGACAAGATCAAACGTCAGTTAGTCTTAACGACTTAATTTCTTAAGTATAAGTGGACCGCGGTTAGGAATTCTGAGAATGCTGCAGATAAGAAAATCTGAAGAGTAACAGGCACCTGAGATTTCTGTCTAGACATTGTAATGTATGAGTCTTATAGAGTAATACCTTGATCTACATCTGAATCTTTCAGGTGTTTGTAGAAAAAAATAAAAAACATTTCAAAGAAAAAATTGTTCCATTTATTTGTGCAAACGTTTGTAAAACCAATTAACGAATCGATATAACTGTTTCAATCTTGTCAGTACAAGAGATTTACACATAAATGCAAAGATAATCTGCACATCAAAATCAGTATATATGATATATATATCAGTATCTTGTAAGCAATACTTCTATAACAACGTGATAAGTAATGAATTTTTGTTTGCAAATTTATTTCATAATGTGCTTGAGTTTCAAGTGATCATTTCTATGCGAAAACAAATGACAACAAAAGCCAGCATACCAATTTATCTTGCAAAACAAGGTTCTGTCAAAGAATAACGACAATGTCGGAGCAAAACAACTATTCAAATTAAAAAATGTCAAACAATTAACTAATGAATTCCCTTCGAACACCCCGACTCAACACTCAAACAGTAAATTACAATGTCAAAGAGCAGCTCTTCCGGGAATCATCAACATGCAAACGTTGTAAACTTCCCATCTCGAAAGTCACAATCCCCCTAATAACGCGCGTTCAACCTCGTACACAGAGAAAGCCCGATAACGCGAGAGACCCGTTCGCTAAAAATACCGCTCTCGCACTCGTAAACTTAGCGAAACGCACAAATTAAATGCGCTCTTAAAAAAAACAGCGCGCACGAGAAACAACGAAACTTGATCTTTGGCAGCAAAAAGAAGGCGTCGCGCATAGACCTGATCGATAAAGGCATTTATTCACGACTTAACTGAAATAACCACTTCTTTGCCCTGAAAATCGGAATGTAAAGTAGCTTTTTATTCCCTCGTATGTTTTTCCCGCAAATCCGGGAATAAAGTTCTCATTTCCCGCAAAAGCGGGAAAAAAGTTCTTATTTCCCGCAACAGCGGGAACAAAGTTATTATTTCCCGCAAATGTGGAAAAAATGTACTTATTTCCCGCAAAAGCGGGAATAAATTTCTTATTTCCGGCAAATGCGGGGAAAAAGTAAACTTTAGTCCCTCATATCAATTTATCTTTTTTTCAATTTTTCTCAATTTTCGCTTCTATTTGTGGGTCCTACTTTTCAAGTCAACAAAGTGGCTACAGTAAAGTCGTGAATAAAAGTTCTATATGCAACACGGGAGTAAAGTCGATCATTCCCTCGCGTGATTACTGCCCTCGATTCGCTCGGGCAGTACATCCACCCGCGGGAATAATCTACGACTTTACTCCCTTATTACATAATGTACTATTTAGAGAGCTCTGGCGCACAAACCGAATAATCCTCACCGTTCGCGCTAACGTACATTATATATAGAAATTTGCGCAGAGTGAGAGCAGAAATAGAAGAAAGCGCGAGTATAGAACGAGAAAAAAAGGAGGAAGCATGAGAGAGCCGCACGTTTTTCCCAGTGGGGGAGGGGGGTGCAGCTCTCTGTGCGGTGTTTTTACCCTTGAGAACGCGAGCGCGAGCGTTTCGCGAAATGGGCTAGTGTAGTGCGGGTTAGCCTTTTTTTTAATGAATTAGAGCTTTTAATTAAGACGCTTCGCGGAGTGAACACGGGTGCGTTGGCAGAAATGTTTTTTTCATTCGATAGTGGCTGGAGGGAGGCTGGCGTTAATTGCAGGATTCTTAAATTTTATTTGATGAAGTGATTTGGATGCGAATGATCTCTTATATTAATGGGAATCGTTCTTGAAACTAATGAGTTCTTAGTAGACATGGGCTGGTATCTATAAATAAGATTATCTACATGGAAAACTAGATAAAAAAGAATCTTTATTGTAAAATTATCTAGATTAATGTTTATTTTTAGCCTGTAGATAATTCTAGTATGCACTTTATTTAGATAGGTATTTAAAGTGCAAAACAAAATTTATAATTATTAAAAATTAGATTCTTTCGGTCGTAAGTTAAATAAAATATTTTATCTAGATAATATATTATATTTAAACTATCTTCCCTTATACAACATTATTCAAAAGTTTTAGATGCTTTTGTATAAAAAAGATTATATCGAAGATAAGTATTTTTGTCCGTGACATCTATTATTATTAGGTAGTAATATTATATAAAATTATTTTGAATGCATTTTTATGTCGAGGCGATGTGTTTGATTTAAAAAGAAAAAATTACTATTCAGAGCAGTTTACCCGTCGATTAGAGTATGACTCAGCATGAGAATCAATTGTTATTGTTAAGGCCGGATCATTCTTTGCATTTGTTCGATCTTTAACAATTCTGTGTCAGGGTTCGCGCTTAAGTTTCCTTCGTCAAAGAATATGAAAAACATTTTAATAAATATTTGTTTTCTTTTTCCTCAATTATTGTCAATTCATTAAAATTCGCTTTCAAGAGCATGTTTTTCCATAAACTAATTACTTTCACTTAAACATAATTTTAAAAAACTAACTATGATACCTGCAATATTTTACGTGAAAACGTTAATACTGCAAATTCGTTAAACTCCTCTAATCGTTGTAACTCACGTCCTCATTTACATACTTTCCCCTGCTTTGTTCCATCGACTGCGACTTGCAAATTTCTAAAACCTCGAGCCAAGCGAAATATTCATAGCTTCCGACTTTGATTTAGCAACTCTTTCCCCGCACCGCGTTAAATACTCCAAGATTCGATAAAGACGAAGTACCTACACAACATAATACCATCAGCACAAAAGACGCGAGTAACCAAAGATTTAAAAAAAAAGCCTCGCGTTCGCGTGAGCACGCGGGCATAACAAAACTTTGAAACGTTAACCCATATTTCTCTAGTAGGTACCTACGTATAAGAGCGCAACTCATAATTCTCGCATTAATTGCGCGGCGTGCAGTCTAACCTTCGCTACTACTATTACCACTGCTGCATGCTGCCAGGCAGGTGTAACACAACATTCTTTTTTGCACAAAGGAGAAGAGAGGGAATCCCCGCACTGCCGCACTGCCGCACTGCCGCTGCAGTACGCCTTATATACATATATATATATATACGTGTTTAACCGTGCGGTTTTCAGCTCTGTCTGTCGCTTTGTCGCGCGCGCGCGAACGTTAATTCTCGTTCCTCTTTTTTTCATTTTGTGCACTAAAAATACACTCGCGCGCGTGCGCCTGATTTTGCACTAGTCTCGACTGCGCGCGACAAGAGAGGAGCTAAGCGGACGAGGAAATGAAGTGGCGTGGATGGGTTCAAAGGAATATTTTACCGTGGAGAAACAGTGAAAAATGTTGATTTTTCTGCAGTTCCGTTGAGTCGCAGGCTTCGTAACGAGTTTTCAGAATATAAATTGAGTTATTATTTAAAGTGGGAGTGTTATTTATAAAGATTAATATTGAAACTGCAATTTATTTAATAATGGATGTGATTAATGGAAGACTGTTTAATATTAATGACTTATAGCTTATGAATTAATGGGTATTAAAAGAAATGATTCTAATCCATTTGTGTAATCATCGGCGTAATCTGATTATAATAAACCTGGTCTCATAATCGCATTATAATTATTTGTACGCATGCAAGGAAAACTTTACAGTCTCTAGAATTTTAATAATCGCACGTAATTTCTTATTGCAAAAGTTGTAAAATAGTAAAAATGTACTCGAAAAGTAGGTTATTCATTATTGGATAATGATTTTTAATAATTCAAACGCTTTTGTTATAGTTTGACTATGTTTCATGTGCGTGACGGATAACTCTAATATATCCAATATTTATGCATATTTCTTCAAATTACATGCAGCTAAAGCATTATTTGTTCCTTCCAGATTAAAAAAACTAAATATATCAAGCAAAAATTTCCCAAAGTTAAGAGTTTAAAAGTTGCCCTTGTTTTACCGAACACCACAATCCCTCCATGCATTCCATCGAAACAAAAGCTTCTGCATTCAGTCAACTTGTAAAAAAAGAGATCTCGACAACGTCCACGAAAATAAACGCTCATCAAATCTCTTTATATAGCCATGCTGCTCTTACGCAATATAAAAGTAAAAAGGAAAACGAACTGAAAAAGCATATTAGAGCTACGCCTTAACGCAGTCTCGCCCTAATGTTCATCGTCGAACAGCATTGATCCTACTCATATACATAAGCATCGTGCAACATCAGCAACATGCAAAAATAGAGAGCAATGTTCTCTACACTCTAAACCTAAAAGATTAAAAATTGACGCGAAAAAGATTGAACTGAGAAGTTTACTCAATTGCAAAGAATAAACTGCTGATTCTCTACTTTATAAAAGTAGAAAATGTTATTGTAACTTTTAAAAGAGTAAAGTAGCGAATTTCATCTTTACGGAATGAGTAAATACCAAGATTTCTACTTTATTACATATATCTACGCATATAACCTCCTTAGTCAATTTAATAAAATCTTCGCTTGAGATACGACTTAAATTCGTCTTTATTATGAATCAAAGCATTTATAGTTGATTTAATTTTATTTATGTACACTGTGATCCATAATAAAGATGAATTTAAGTCGTACCTCAAGCGAAGATTTTATTAAATTGACTAAGGAGGTTATATGCGTAGATATATATAAAAAAGTAGAAATCTTGGTATTTACTTTTAAAAGTTACAATAACATTTTCTACTTTTATAAAGTAGAGCATCAGCGGTTTATTCTTTGCAAATGAGTAAACTTCTCAGTTTAATCCTTTTCGCGTCAATTTTTAATCTTTTAGGTTTAGAGTGTATACCTATCAGGCCTTTTCATCATTAATCCGACTCCTGATTGTATTAATTTAATTCGACTTTGAAAGTTCAACAGAGACTCCATTAAGCGCAGGTCTATAGACGCACCGTCGACCGGATGTTTGCAGCGTGAGGTCGTCATGCATAATCACAATTGTATACGTGTGTACGTATACCTATCGACACAAAGAGGCGGACCCACAGCGGGGGGGCAGGTCGGAAAATTTTTCACGCTGCCGTTGTGCGCCCATGCATGATGAGGCTTAATACACTTGTCACCGGATTTTCTTTTGTGTCTATGTGTATGAATTATATCCTCGACGATGGCGTTGGCCTATTGTGCTGAGACCGCACTTTTACCTGAAGTGTGAAAAACTCGTTTCACGCTTTGATTTGTGCCTTTCTTACAGTGATGTCGTTATAATGAGCATTCTGACTTCTGGATATAATGTTGTAAGGATGATGGATATTTGTTAGTTTGATAGTTGAGTGCTTTTTAGGTGTGTTTTTATAGGTATTATTGTTTAATAGTAGCTACACTGAGAAAAATAAATAGTATCCGTTACTTGAGTTACCTTCGAGGTAAAAGAGTCAATTACGTTATACTGTGACTTTCGGCGATTACTATGTCCCTTGAATTTCCATTAAAATATTTGTAAAATGTATATTAAAAATTTTTTAAATAAAAATATTGTGAGGTACAGTAAGCGATACAGCGCATACTAATTGTTTCTCTTGCAATATAGGTATGTCAAGAAAATTTGATATCGTATACACTGACACAGCGACAAGGATTGCTTATTGGTATTTTGTATTAAAAACTGCTGATTATTTTTTTAAATAATCAAGTTTCTTATTTCAAACAATTTTTCCTTCTATTTCTGTCAAAACATAACTTCAAAAGGTCACGTGATTCCGTGAGATATTTTTTTTCTTTATGTACCCTTATGAACTTTGTTTTCTTCACGTGCATTTCATATTGAAACAAGAAAGTTTTTGAAATTAAATAACTTAGTTTTTATTCTTAGTGCAGCAGATTTCTTATAGATAATAGCAAGCAAAATCAGAATTACAGTTTTCGTTACTTGTTTTGAAAACAAACAAATGTAAAGATGCAAATGCAACAAAAATAAGTTATCATTTTTATTGTGTACTACAAAAATAGTATTATTCACTGTTTTCTTAACTAAAAGTTAATTATTCAAAGGTTAAAGTTGAAAATCATGAAACTAAATTTACAGAAAAATATGTTTCCTTTAATATTATTATGTTGCTATAATAACTAGTTGTTTTTACTAGAAGCAATTGTTAAACATCGCAAAAATATAGTAATTTTTACAAAATTAACTCTAGGAATTGTAAATAAATTGTGATTTTCTAAAATACTTAGCAATTATCGTCAAGAGTTTTTTCTCAGTGTAATTAAATGTATTTACATTTTGTTTGTGAAGTTATTAAAAAATCAGATTTTAATTAAAAGACTGATCGGTAATGATAAGAAGTTTTTAAGAGTTTTTATGTAACGTAAATTTTTACGTAATCATTCTTATAACAATAACGATCCAAAAAAATCTTTTACAAAAAACTTCTCAAATGTTTATTAAATACTTAAATCACTGTCCAACCATAAAAATCGAATGTTAAGTTTTCAAAGAAAACAACTCAAATATGAAAAATCGTACAGAATGTCACCGACGCCGGCAAAACTCTACAGGCATATATAGACTAGAGAAATAGCAAGAATGTATATATACATATTGCGTCGTGTTGATTATACTTTTAAATTTCATAATTCAAAAGATAAGTCGCCTGCGCATGTGTACAAATCAGTTTACAGCTGCTCTGATATCGATTATACACGTACGCTCGGCATTATAACCACGTATAAATGCTCGGGTGCGTTATTGTATTATACGGGAATATCACGAGGAAGACGCGCTCGGTAGGCATATGCTTTTATCTTCGTTTTCCATGTTTGAACAGTGGATTACGTTCCAATTTCAACTGCATGCAGCAGCAGCAGCAGCAACGCAAGCAATGATTTGTAAATATTGAGCGAATATATAATACAGGTCGTCGTTGCCTGGGCTTTTGTTGTTGCATTTATTTTTCCATCGTTATTTCGTTGGATTTGCGTTGTACAGTGCGCTGAGAAAATGAAATGAAATGCAATGTAATGAAATGAAAAGGAAAGAAAGAAAATTGGACGAAAATAATAAAATAAAACATGGCTTTCTTTTTAGTAAAAATTCACTTTAATTGTAAACTTTTGGCTTAATGAACAGATTATAGAAATTTTCTTTTATCGAAACGAAAATATAAAAAGCTTGGTTTTTTATTCTACATTATATGGTACAGGTTCTTCTGTGTCGTTTTCGTTTGTATCTTTTTCTTTCTTTAATATTGTTTTGAACAATATCGAGACAAACGTCGATGTATAGTAAAACGAAACGCTTCGAGAAATAAAAATTATAACGCGTACAAAACGATGTATATCTAGAAAGAGCTCGACGTCTATATCAAAGCGAAGATAATAAATAATGAGTCTGAGCGTAAAAAAAGTCACAGGATATGTATTCAATGATCGCACACGCATGACGCTCGCACGTATATATATATAAAAAAATACAACATTTATTCGCATTCCGAGGCAGGTAACTCGTTCACGCCGCGCGCAAACAATATTATCGCACTTTTGACCTAAATGTAAAACGAAAGACCAAACGACTTGGTTCTGAACGATAAACTTAAAGAATAAAAAGAAAATGAGGAACGTCGCGCAAAATCAACTCATCGCTGTGTTAAATTTCTGTCCTTTATTTTTTAACAAGAGGACAGTTTGTTTATACATTCTTTTTCGTTCATAAACATTTTTACATTGAACTTTTAAATATTGCTGTTATTTTTTGAAATAGTAATTTAAAAGTTTAAGTCATAAATACTAATATTAACTTGTTCGAATGTTTCATTTTTATAACTCATGAATATGTTACAATATTATTTTATGAATTATGCAGGATCCGATCAAGAAACACAATCTACCATAAATGAATTACGCAATAATTTTGTACCTTCAATTTTTGAATGTGAATTACTTTATATTGTAAAAAGAAGTACAAGATAACGTTTATCTTAATTTAATAACTTTCCTCATGGCGCTCCCGCGCTATTTGATCTTTTAACCAATATATTAATTCGCAATAAATAACTTATTTATTTTTTATTCAAATTTTGTATTATAAGGTCCACATATAACAGCGAAATTTTGTCTTCTTTTCTACGATTCGCTAATCAATATAATAGTTAAAAGCCTTGAAGGGTTGCCCCAGATACCGAGCAAAATACCTGGTTGTACTCGAATTATTTCGTTTGAACAAGCGCGCCGAAGCTGACTTCGAATTTTTTAGAATAACGATATAAGAAACTTCGACTATACCTACGAACGTATATATATTTATTTTACGGAAATTTCGTTAAAGCAGACGTTAACGTCGATATGAGAGACATATACTTAATATCACACATTGGAAATCACTTCTCGTCGGCAAGTCGGACTAACGATTGAGCTATACTTCTCTCTACCGTCCACCCAGAACCAAGCCCGGAAAAAACACGCCCCCAGAGAAAACCGAGTGTAACCGAAAGCAGAAAGTATCCCCCTATACAGTCATAAACACGTATCGAAAAGAAAAAGTGTACATACTTCCAAAACATTGTTTTACTGGATATTAAAGCTGTTCGCAATTAGCAAATCTTTAATAATGTATAATTGACTGTGATTACAAAAACATTTAAATAAAATCAAAATTCAAACTCACTTATTCTTCGCATTATAATATACATTACCATTTTATAAGTATTTTCATAATTACAGTTGATCATTCATTTCTAGGTCGGTAAAATCCAAGGCGGGAAATTTAAATATTCAATTAACTCGCGCCACTTCCCCAAAACATGATTGTAATTTGTCTAAGCAATTTGTCTACGTTTATATTTCTACAACAGATCGTTCCAAAAAAATATACACTTTCTCGATCAAATCGGATACTTTCCCCATGTCTGTCGACAAACGATGAAAAAAAGGGTTAAAAGCCGATGAAAATCAAGGGGGTGTGTGCGAGAGAGATGCAACCCTCTTTCGATTATCGTTCGTTCGTTCGTCGAGTGGCTGCCGCTGCTCATTAGCGTTCGCCTAATATTCACCCGCGGGAAATTCTCTTCCCTGCGCTCCTCCTCCCTCTCTCTCTCTCTCGTTCTTCCCTCTTCCTGCACACTTAAAGGGTTGACGGAGAGACATAGACGGTGAGAGAGAGGGGAGGAAGCGAAATTACCTCTCGACCTCGTTGCAAGACGACGCGGCTGCGGCTGTCGCGACGTTCGCCTATTTGACTTTGCCTACCTACTCGTCGACTCTTACTCGAGACTCTTTCCTTTTCGGCATGCTAAATTCTCTACCCCCCCTTTTTTTTGCATACGCGTGTGTCTCTTTGGCCTTTTCTGTCTGTGTGTAATGTATGCATGTGTGTGTGTGTGTGTTAGTTTTCATGCTTCGTATATGAGGGTATTTTCTTCTATACATCATCCATTCTGGAATTTATTATGCTTCGAGTAGAGCAGCGATTTACATATTACGGAAAAGAAGAAAATGGAGCGAGAAATCAGAGGGAGAATCGAATACTACTATATACGTCTCTTTTTTTTAACGCGCGAATCGTTTTGTTTTCTCTTTATGCACAGCTTGGAACGATCGAAGCACGACACGTCAGTCTCGTTATCGACTTTCGAGAGTATTTTAATTTTATAAAGCAAGGTACTCCTTTTCACTTTTCTTTAATATCATAATAGGAGCTTATTTATGGCGTACAATAGGTCCATATAATATCTCTTAAAAACGTGCGGATGATTTATTTTTTTTTAATTCAGCCGCGCTCACGCAAAGAACTTTCGTCTTAGGATGCAGTAAAGCTTATATAATATATATATATACATATACATATATATATATACGTTTTTCGAGACTGCCGCGCGCGAAGGAAAAAAAAAACGTTCATGCGCGCGCCCACCTTTTGACGGATCAAAAATAGCCTTCCCCCGTCCTTGAATCTCCCTCTCCTGAGTGACAGAGACCGGCATTCAAAAGGAATCTTTTAGGAAAGAGAGACGCGTGAAACTTTTTCCAATTTTTTTTTCTGTCTTTTCTCCTGGCTTTGCGGTAAACAGCGAGGCAGCAGAAACTGTAGCGAAAACGCGCCCACGCGCGCGCGCGCCTCTCGGAGCTGGAGCTTGTAGTAAGCTGCAGCTCCCCCTTAATACATTTCTATATAAAATCCATTTATAACGCCTGCTGTATTATGTGTGTGTATAACAGTGTACGCCTGCGCGTGTCCATGTGTGTGTAACTGTGTAAGTACGACGTTTCCTCCTTTACATTATGTCGGACAAGGCTTAGGCAAACGAAGCTAATATTCGCTTTCTTTACATATTATGCGCGAGCAAGACCTCGGCTGCAGCGAGTGAAACTGATACGGTGCTTCGACCCACGTTCTTGTTTGTTTTTTGCAAATTTGCCAGCGACGAAAGTTGGTCGGAAATATAGCGGAGTGAGTACATTTTAAAAGTTTTACGAACGTTAATGATTGCGTCGTGTGTTACCTAATTGAGTTAATTACACTGATATTGTAATTAAAGAAAAATGCTTCCTCTACGAGGAAGCAAAATACTAGAAGATAAATCTAGTATTCTAGTGAAATCACTGAAATTTCTATTTAATTTGATGTACGTTTTTTTATTTCATGCTTGAGGTATTACGAATTTTGAAATGGCTTTGAGCAACTGTAAAATTTTAAATATAGACTCAGACCACTATGGTTCTGAACGATCCACGTGTAACGGAAATAGCATCGTCAAGGGCCCAGTTTTCGGTCAAGACTTAATTTTTATTCACTCATCAAATAAATAATTATATAAAAGTTAACGGTGTTAATTAGTATGATTGAAAGTTGAAAATAATTTTGAAATACTAATGAAATTTTCACAAGATTGTGTAATATTCTTTTAGCATTCGTCTTGACAAAAATATTGTGACTGAAACTTAGATTTTTTTATTGTTAACTAAAAATTTCACGTTTTTTGTATCAAATTTATAAAAAGAATATTATATTATTTTCTGGGAAAAGCATCTTCAATCTACCTTTGATTTTTTTTAAAATAACGAAAACTGGGCTACGGTATACCGTGTGAAGCGTTCGCTGTTTCTCCTGTTTCGAGGAAAAGAATAATGAAGGTGCGCGCGTCTTCCGTCTTGCCTTAAAATACCCGTTTCAGGTGTACTTCAAGACGAGGGAGATCGCGTATAATTCGTTAACTTTGAAAGGAGAATCCCCTAGTACATTCCATTATCTCCTTAAAAAAAAAGAAGTCTGTTTTGTTTCTTAAAAATGTACATTAAAAAAATGTTTTCGAGATAGTGCAACGCAGCAGATGAGCGTCTTATTTCTGTTTCTCGTAAGTCGTGTCCATCCACGTGTACTCGCGCCGAACTGATACAATAATGACGTGACAGCCGGACTACCGTCGATATCTTTTGGTAGCGACGAAAAATCTACCGTGTTATCGCGCGTATAATAAACTCAACCCGTGTTTGCGATAAAAAAAAAGGATGTGTTTTTGAGGAGCGTTCGGTAAACTTTTCGTCGTTGAACATGTATCGTTAAAATTTTCCGAACCACGGGTTTTAAACTTGAAGAGCGACTTATTTCGTCGCAACGGCATTATCTACGTGTTTTGTAGATATATTTCATCATTTCTATCATTGTAGAATACAATTATTATTTTGTCATAAAATTACTATGAATATTGTTCATAAAATAAAAGCCTTGTGATTAATAAACCGTCGAATGGGGTTTAGCGATTGTATGAGGGGTAAACCGAATACATTTTTTAAATTGTATATCTCCGTTATAAAGTTACAATTTATGTTTTAAATTTAAACTTAATTTTTAAAAAATAAATAAAATAACCTTGTTTTATAAATTAAGTTAAAATTATAAATTAATTTCCCATTCTACTGTAGTTTTATAAAACAATTATTTTATAATAATTTTTAAAACGTAACTTTACTAAAAACAACTTAAAATCTAAGGTACGTGTACCTTAAAAAAAGAAAGAATCATTCTGACGATAATAGCAGACGTCACGTTGTCAGCCCGGCGTGGCGCGCGCGCATGCACACACAAACGCAAGCACATCCGATGTATGCATATCATACATACATACATACAGACATTCGCGCGTCGCCTGTACTTTTTTTGTTCGCGTCCTCCTCTTTACACACACACAAACAGACAGACAGACAGGCGGACACACAACTATTATTGGCCGAGAGACAGTATACCCATTATCGTTAATTAGCCGTATGATATAAGTAATATACATCGTACATGAAAAAGAGAATGGTCCGACGAAGAAATGTGCCACGATCCCCTTGTCCCTATTATTTGTTTATACGCACGCGGTACAAAGATCCGAGTCTTTCTGTGTTTGCTTTTTTTTTATTCTCGCAATGTTTCGTTTTATCCTCGCGACTTCCTTCCTATATACGATCCTCAATTATGCATCAGAGAGTTAAGATCGCGAGTATAGCAGTGCATTGCGCGGAGAGGCTTACGATCTATCACATACACACACGCATCGTCCCAGTCAATCAATCAATATCGGCTAGGTAAATAATACAAAAGAAAAAGAGAAAAACAGCGTCCTGTTTCTTTCTTTCTTTCTTTCTTTCTTTTCCTCTCCTGCAGGCGGAGTCGCCGCACTGACATTTTGCACACTCGCGCACTCACAATATGCTTTTCCTTTCGTCTGAAAGAAACTCTCGAGCCGCTCCATGGGCAAAAAATTATGCATAATATACAGCCGCGACGTCACCGTGATCGCACCCACACGCACACACACACACGCTCATACACAAAACACAGTTCTTTTTCTGTAGTAGTAGTAGTAGTAGTAGTAGTAGTCGCCGTCGTCGTTGTTCTCCCCGCTCGTCGAAACATCCAACGTCCGCTTCTTCAGCTGCTGCTCCTCCTCTTCGGTCATTAAGTACTGCCGTTCCGACACTGCGTCTCTTCCGGAACGAAAAAAGAAATCGAAAGAAAATCGAAAGCACTGCATTGTCACATCGCGCACTTCCATCTTCGAAACAACAACACCAGCATCATCATCATCATCGGCAGTAGCAGTAGTATCGGTAACTGTCTTCGTGCACTAACCACCACCACCACCACCACCGATGAACGAACTTACGAAGAAAGTCAGTACTTGACTTTGGCCTTGACTTCCTCGGCGAGGCCGCCCCACTTTAACCGGTACACCCTCGAGCGCCACTGTATCAGCGGGTCCAGCACCGCCTGGGCGAAGAGATACGGCCTCGTCGTCTCGCACAGCAGCCAGCCGATCACGAACTCGATGATGTTGAAGGGCAGCGGTCCGTTCTGCACGACACACAGGAGCGTCCAGTCGAACATGAACCACAGCACGATGTGCGCCAGATAGAACACCAGCGAGTCCCAGTCGAAGAGCACGCCCACGGCCCAGGAGGCGCACGCCCCCAGTATCAGACACTCGCTCAGCGGCTCGAGTACAATCGTCGTGGGCAGCATGGCGACTCGCAGCTTCGCCCAGCGCCTGAGCCTCGCCTGAAAGGAGTAGACCTCGCAGTGTCCGCTGTTCTGCATGGCCGGCTGCGAGCAGACGGTGATCTTCCAGCCTCGGTCGGTGAGGCTCTTGGCGTAGAAGAAGTCCTCGGCCAGGTAGACGCCGAAGGTCTTCAAGCCGCCGACCTCCTCGAGCAGGGCCTTCTTTATCAGCGCCGACATGCCGGTGTGGCAGTTTATCCTCAGGAGATCGGCCGCCAGGTACATCCTCGACTGCACCGTCCCGAAGAAGATCTTCTCGTAAGCCGCGGCGAATCCCTCCCTGTCGCAGGTGAAGGGCATCTGGTGCACCAGGCCCACCCTGTCGGTCATGTAGTTCACCATGTCCAGGAGCGTGTCCTCCTTCATCCTGATGCCGCTGTCGCTGATCAGTATGAGCTCGTGCTTCGACGCCTCGTACGCCGGCTGCATGTTGTTGATCTTCGGATTGACGCCCACTCCTCGGCCACCCACGAAGAGCTTCGTGTCGACCTCCGGATACTTGTCGATGAGCTTGTGCACGAGCATGAGCACGGGATCCTGCTCGTCCTCGATGCAGAACAGCAGCTCGTACACCGGGTAGTCGAGCTGGAAGAAGGTCTCGAGATTGCTGAAGAGATTCGGATCGACGCCCATGAGCGGCTTGATGATGGAGACACCGGGCAAGGGGGTCTCGTAGCTCGGCGTCGAGGCGAGCTTGCGGTGGAGCTTCCAGCGGCCGGCTATCAGGGCGATGATGTGGACTATCCACATCACCGACCAGAACACCATGAAGAACACAGCGAAGCCGTACAGGGTGCACAGCATGGAGTTCATCTTTCGACTATTGGCTACTACTTTGTTGCGCACTCACTCACTGTTGTTGTTGTTGTTGTTGTTGTTGTTGTTGTTAGTGTTCTCGTGTATGTATAACCTCACTGGTGTACACTGTGTATATAGACACTTATATACGTACCCCCGCTCTTAGCGGTAAAGAACTAAAAAAAACAAAAAAAAAAAGTAAAACAATAATAAAAAAGAAGGAGAAAGTGCCACTTCTCAGTCGCAGCCGCCTTTCAAGCGGCCGGAGGGATTGTGTAGCCTCGTCGTCATCCCTACCTGCGGCGTCGCCCGGCCGACGAGCATCCTGATGCTGCCGCAGCGCAACGGCGAGACGAGGAGGTTAACGATCGATGCCGGCTGCTGCTGCCGCCGCTGCCGTGCCTCGTGCTTCTCATCACCTTTTCCTCGGCATCTTCGAGCCCGCCGCCGCCGCCGCTGCTTGGACGTCTCTCGCGCGAGACTCGTAAGAAGAAGCTGTGGCTTACTGGCGCGTTCGCATCCCTGCTCCACCCCGAGAACGCTGCCGCCGCTGACGCTGCTGCTGCTGTTGGTGCCACTAGCGCTGCTGCCGCTGCCGTTCCTCGGAATCATCGAGAATCGCTGCTGCTCGTGGATAATGCTTCCGCGGCCGTAGCTGGGGATTCGCGCGGCTTTTCGTGTATTCTCGTCCCTGCTGGCCCGAGCACGCTCATGTTACACGCGTAACAGATGCACCGCCGGCGTGCCACACACCCTCCTGTTCCCCGCTAATGCGCTCGGAGTGCGTGTGCTTTTCC